>OZ038476.1:86220503-86265503 GCA_964036315.1 Acanthosepion esculentum
TTTTTTTCTTTTTTTCCAATGTGTTTCCTCGGGTACCAATTTGCTTTGATAGACTTACAAGTTGTGCTATCCGAGTTTTTTTTCCAACCGAGTATTACTAGTAGTTTAATAATAATAATAATAATAATAATAATAATAATAATAATAATAATAATAATAATAATAATAATATTTCTCTCACTTAAACCGTTTTTGACTCCCCTATTTAAAACTTCTCTCTGTTAAATTTTAACCCCCCTTCATCTTTAGACCTTCCTGTTCTTCTATCGTCTGTTACTCCTCCCTATAGCTTTCATTTACTCTAGCATTCGTCCCACACTCTCATACATACACTCTCACTAAATTTTATTTTTATTCCCGGAGTTGTTTTCTCAGTTTTCTTTTTGAATTTGTAGGTCTGATGAATTGGGTCGTATTTACGATTCCAATGGAATAAATTATGACCATGGAATATTATGCCTTTATATTATATATATATATATATATATATATATATATATATATATATATATATGGTTGTATATGTATGTATGTATGCATGTATTGTCCATTTCATCTAAGACGGAAGATAAGCGTAAGAGAATATGACAAAATTCTATTAAGAAGAAAAAACAATAAAAAACAAAAATTAAGATAACAGAAGATAACGATGGACATTGCATTTCAATATTTTACAGGTGACTCAGAAGCAAGAAGCCAGAAAAAAGAGTTTCAAAGGCGAGAAGTTCTATGAAAGAAAATTTTAGCATAGAACGTACGGTTATATTTAGCCATTTCAACTGGAAAATGATGAGAACAAGACGCCAATCTAGAATTGTGCTTAATTTTATAAAGTCTAGGTACCATAGAGGAAAGTTCATCAGAAAAATTACCATGAAAGTATTTACAGAAAAAAACACAAGGAAACAACACTATGCCGGCGAGAAATTGACTCCTGCTATATATTTAGAGATTATGAAATAATCCTGGCATCTCGGCTTCAGTCAATTTTCTCGCCGGCATAGTGTCGTTTCCTTGTGTTTTTCTGTATATATATATATATATATATATATATATTTTAATCATATCACCCCAAGCAAGGCCGGAGGCCACTATCACGCAAGGGGTTAAAGTGGGGGTTGGAGGAAGAGCAGATAGGAGTGGCAAGGGAGGGGATGTGGAGAAAGAGAAAGACAGTGGGTCGATCAAGGCAAGGGGGCCACAAAAGATCCGGAGCGAGAGCAGATAGGAATGAGAAATGAAAGGATGTGGAGAAGGGAAGTGTATAGATCAAGGCAACTGGAGATGTCGATTGACGCTACACTTAAACCGTTGGAGATTGTATTTGTCAGGGAAACAGTAATAGGGAAGGGAGTTCCATAGGCGAGATGTGCGAGACATGAAGCTATTGGAGTAGAAGAGACGTCTACATCTAACATTTTCCACGGTGTAGGGGTGGGAGCGGGATGCCAGCCTGGTGGGGCGTTTAAATTCACGAGGCCTGGGGACAAGCGAACGTAACTCCTCAGAGCAATTACCGTGGAAGTACTTGTAAAAAAGGCAGAGCGAGGCAACATCGCGTCTGTGAGAGAGCGACTGCAGACGAGATGACAGATCAGGGCCAATCACGTTGCCTATCCGTCTTTGGATCTTATCAAGAACCCCGAGGCAAACAGCAGGGGCCCCAGACCATATATGGCAGCAATACTCCATGCAAGGGCGAATGGTCGATTTATAGACTTGAAGGATCGATTCCGGGGAGAAAAATTTCCTGGATCGGCACAGAGAACCAACTTTCTTAGCGGTGGCTGATGCAACTGACTCGATGTATTTGTTCCATCTCAGATCAGCAGCAGCTGCAGGGAGGAGCTCTCGAGAAGTTGGTCATCAGACATACTAATCACATACTTAATCACTTGTAAGTTCAAATCTTAATCTAACAATTGGCCAATTTTATTGTTACACGATTTCGACAATTTTGCTCTTACACCCGTTATGTACAAAATGAGTCAAAAGTAGCGCCAGATTCTGGGGTACCAGATTGCTAATCTTTATTTTACGATTTCCTTTGTTCATAAGTTAATTCATTTTGTTTTTGTTTTGTAGGTTATTACGGATAGTTTGTAAAATTACTGAATCTGCACCAAATTGAACAACAAATTATGTTTCAGTTAATCAACGTATTGCTCCTTGAAATGGGCGTTACTTTTGAATTTTCCTACATATATATATATATATATATATATATATATATATATATATATATATATATATGAATAAACGATATATATATATCTTTATATATCTAATAATTGTAAGAAAAGAAAGACAGTGGAAAATATTTTTCCGGGTGATGTGTTTCGTTCATTTGGATTCCTTTGAGGTAAAGTGATGTTCACGTGGCTGTGATTACATATGTGCATGAAGGAGAGGGGATGATGAAATTTTAAAATTTTATTTCAATTTCTTTTACCCATTTCATATTCCGTTTATTCATGCGCATGAGTAAACATATCACAATAATCATGAAAACATCTGAGTTCGACGACGTGCTAAAGGACGAAAGACGTCTCACGAAACATTTCCTTGATTTTCATTGATTTCCCTCACACACACACACGCACACACACACACACACACATATATATATATATATATATATATATATATTTTACACATACACACAAACACACATATATATATATATGGGGGGTGTATGTATTTGTGTGTGTGCCTGTGATAATCTTTAATTAAAATAATCAATCGAAATATATAAATTGATATTTAAATATAGAGAAAAGCATACCCATTATCATTTATCGTTTGACATTCTTTTGAGTTTTATTGGTGGATGGTGTAGGATATCATTTTGATATATGATTGATGTGATATCCTTTTGATGTATGGTTGGTGTGATGGTGTGTGATATCCTTTTTATTTGTGGGTGGTGTTCGAAATGAGAAATCGAAGAGCCGAATTCAAATCCCAGTCAAGTTCGTTATATTCACTTGCAAGCAAATACCCTTGGGAAAGCTTTCAATCCATCTTTTCACCTCCTTTTAAACAGCAGGATCCTATCGCCTTGGTTGGCAACCAGTCTACCACAGAAAATAACTGTAGCCTACTGCAGAAATTCTTCTGCCAAATCAGTCATGAATTAGAAAACGACATGAAATCTAAAGAAGTAACAATCCTTTTATTATACGAAAATGTTCTTATTCTTTCCTTCTATTTTTCTTTAATTCATTTTTCATTCACTTAATTATTCATTATTTATTTATTTCATTTTTCATTCTTTCTTTCATTCATACTTTCTTTCTTTCATATTTTCCCCTTTTTATTTTTTCTTTCATTCAAATTGTAATTCTTTCTTTCATCTTTTCATTCATCCTATCTTTCTTTCATTCCTATTTTTCATTCATTCATTCATTCTTTCATTCAGTCATTCTTTCTTAGATTAATTTTTTCATTCATTCTTTCTCTCATTCTTTCATTCATTTTTTATTCACACATTCTTTTTCACTATTTATTTATTAAAAGAAATCTATTATTCCCATTCCCATTTTCTTCTTTCAATATGTTCAGTAAATCAGAATTCTTTTTTTTTCTATACAAGTCTCTGCTATAGATTGATTTTAGCAAGGTAGCTTTTCTATCTATTCACTAGTGTAGTGAATTATTTTGTGTCTTTCTTGGAAACTTAACTAAATTGACCAAATATCTACAGGTGTTATGTCTGAAGGCGCGAGTGAGAAAGCTGACCTCGCGGATCATTCTGTTGTATTAATTTACAGCCGCATTGTGATTCATATTTGAGACTGTCTCAGACAAAACACAAAACATAATGTTTAACTCCTATGCACACAGACAATTGTTATTGTAGTGAGTTCAGTCCTCACTATGAGTGCACCTACTTTTGCATCCATGTGATAAATCTAAAATCAGTAAACATCTACGAGGTCACTATTTTAATGTTATTCCTCATAGATCATTGATAATACAGTGGATGTGTGCTTCATTGATTCTCTCTCTTATGATTGGTTGATTTTACAATATCTCAATCCATTCTGTTTGAATCTCTGCAAAGGGAAGTTAACGATATTTACAGTCGGATTAATGTTCTTATCGTTGTTGCCAGTATCAGAATGATTCGGCCGTTGTGCTCTTTGGTCATCTACACATGTCTGTTGGTCCGGGTAACATCCAGGACGTTTCAAACAGAACACTGTCTATAATCTACGGGGTTAGATTGTTCACGTTCTGCTGCTCATATCTAGGGGTATTTCAGATCGAACTTGTTAGTACTACTCCGTTATATTTAGTTGTGTATCTACAATATTTGAATTTGTGCAGCCTACGCAGAGATTAAACTCACGATTAGTATGACACCAAATCGACCAAACATCGCTTTAATCCTTTAAGTGGAGTACCAGAAAATGCAGGAAGACACAACAGTCGAAAAGTTGCGATAGTAAAAACAAAGATGAAGACACTGGTAATAGTAATGTTAATAATAACTGTTTCCTTATCAGGAAACATTCGGCATTCATTGTCGGAAGAGCCTATGCTGCTGTCGGTTGAAATTTATAAAAACTTTCTCTTGAAGCGAAATTGTTTAGGAAAATAGTTTTCTCAAGTCTACTAACTGTTATTACAGCATCTGTCGGGCTCTAGAAACCATGTATCTGCGCCAGTATATTTATGCTCTCTTCAGGGTTTATGCCTGGGCAGGTTTTGTTTTATCAGAGATCGGTACTTGCCCATGCGGTGGCGTGGGTCTCCAGTACTGTCCAAGGGAAATAGGGCGATTCAAATACAGCGTCGTCACATGAGTTGCCAGAACGAAATTTAACATGACATCGGGTTGTCTTAGGGACTTCAAGTCTGGTAGCCAACAGATTCCTACTATCTCTCCATAGTTGGAGGTTTTGAATTCAGAGTTTTTCCTTTCTCCTAGATCGGTTGCCGCCCAAGGCTATGGAACAGAGTCTGTCTTACTATTTACTCATAGCTGGCGGGGGTGGGGAGAAGAGCGGCAATCCATTTCTCCGCCGTGCCTCCAATACTACTCTTATTTCTCTATTTAATATTATTGATTGTGGCTTCCATCCTAACCATTTTTCAAATTTGTTTGAAATGTTAACATCTTGATTATGTCATTATTTTCTCCTCGAATTATATATGATATCTATTTTATTTGTTGCCATTAAAATTCCACAAGTAATGTGTTCTTTGTTCTTTGGTACAGTTGGTTGTTTTTTATTCTGTCGACGAGGTTTGAAATGGGATGGTCATCGCTAAAACCTACGGGCTTCATTCGCTCGAAGCCAGTTTTAATCTTTGATCTGAATACATAGAGCATACAGCTGACAGTTTAGATATAGCTGAACGTGTATGATGTCCAAATAAGGGTCTATATAACTCGAGTTCATAGTTCAAAGTTTCGTTTTTGTATCAACTTGCATAGCCATTACTATTTTAGATTTCGTTATCTATTTCGATAGGAAATAATGTAAATTATGCTAAGCTGGGTTGAGTTATTCAATGTCCAATATTGAACGTTGTATGGGGCACCTAGTGAGTAGCAATCACCATCTGTATTTTGAAGTTTTGTGTTAGATTAAATTAAGATTACTCTCCCATATCTGACCATTTTCTACTTTTAATCATATTTTCTCTATCTTAATGTAATCACATATCTTGATATTAACTACGTCCTTTTGTAAGTATTTCTCTATTTCTAATTTAAGTCTGGATTATTAAACGTATCAATGACCTTTTGTGGGGGATGTATCTAACTATTTGATCCGTTGTTTTTGAAAATGAATTCATATGAACATTCACTGTGCACCTTCTTCTTAGCATCTTGTCCATAAGCAGAAATGCATCCGAACAAAGTGTGAAGTGTTAACGAATCTTTTAAAATTTATTGACAATAGCAGACACTTGTGTGTAAAAAAAATCGTACTTATTTCAAATTATTCTTTCGGCATTTTAATTTTTTTTCATCTACTTTTTCTACGTTTTCTCTTCTCTTTTTTCACTTTAGACATGTGGGTATTTTTTGAGTGTCTCCTTTCTTTCTTTCTTTTACCTTCCGGATTTTTGTTTGTTTGTTTTTTTAATTCTTTTTAAATCAGTTAAAAATATTATGCTAGTCTTCTTTCTGCGTTAGAAATACTTATATTCATTTCTCTCTTTTCTTCTCTGGTTGCTACACTAGTGTTTTTTTTTTCTGAAATATCGTCCTTTTATTCATTTCTTTTTTTATCTATATCTACTTTAGCTAATTCATTTCCTTCTATTCTTAATGAGGTTCTTGTTTGTCTTGTTTTTCGTTTTCATTCTAACTATCTTTTATGCTTTTGACTTTTGTTGCAGCTGGCTCGCAGAGGTACTCACTGAACTGTCAATCAATAATGGATTTAATTTTGTTGTGTCTTCGTCACTAGATGTTGTCTTTGCAGTTTTCAAGCTGTTAGGAAGATGTACCGTTGATAATAAAAGTTCTTCATTCAAGAAAGTGACGTTCCCTTCTAGTGAGTCTTTTTGGCTACATCGCGTTCAAACACCGGTTCACTTACGATGATCTAAATTATGCAATATCGAACCCGGTCAGTACCTAGATGGGTAACCGCTTGGGAATACCAGGTGCTGTAAGCTTGGATTTGTGGGTGGTGAAATGGATAATGGCTGAGAATTTCTAATCGGAGAGTTGAGGTTCAATTGCAGTTGAGTTTGTTATATTCTCTTACACGCTAATACCACTGGCAAATGTATGAATCTACCTCTTCCCCCAAATATCGGTTAATTAGTAAGATTTGTATCACTAAATCATTATTATCACCAAAAATAAAATAGAATTGCGTACAAAATATTTAAATTTCGATATCAAATAACCCATAAAGAGTAGTATGCCGCTAAACAAAAACAGACTTCGTGAATTTAAAAGGACATCTGTCGTGCAGGACGCATAAGATGCCTTCCAGAAAATTAAAGTATTAAGAGACAGGAAAATTTGGTTAGAAAGAAAAAAATGTCTTGAAGTGTTATTTTATATCTATCCTCTTATACGGCAGTGAATAATGAACAAATTCCTCATAGATGAAGAAAAAACTTGAAGCTACAAAAATGTGGTTCTACAGAAGGATGATAAGAATACTACAGATGGAACGTGTAAGAAACGAACAAGTTTTAAGGGAAATAGAAACGAAAACACATTTACGTAGAATCAGAAAGAGTTGACATTTCTGGTAGATAATAAGGAAAGTATTTTTGCAAATTTTGTCTCTCAAAGAATATATCGAAGGCAAATAGGACACAGGTAAACAGTGAGTAAAGTACCTGAGAGGAGAAGTGATAGTAAAAAGATAAATATTACTAAGAACTACGAAGGACAGGAAGTTGTGGAAGCGCGTGATCGCCATCATTCTGAAACGACGCGGTACATAGTAGAAGATGGCACAATAAAATTTCTGTAGGTATAAAAATGCTACCTGAATTCAAATGTTAATCTGGCATTAGTTTACTAGACAATTCATTTAAGTATGCGTAAGGAATAAATGACTTAACTTAACTGGCTTCCCGTTTAAAGAATTAGGCGGGGATATCATTTTAGATCAGGAATTCTCTTTAGTATATGCTTTAATATTCGGATGGTGGTATGAGCAGGTAGTGTAGCAGTTATCGGCGTGGAAATTGAGTTTGGTGAGTCGGGATGTGCGAGGATGGTGCAAGGGATATGAACTTGGAATGAGAAATCTGAGAGCCGAGTTCGATTTTCAGTTGGGTTCATTCCGTTCGTTTACGCGCAAATACGATTGGACAACGTAGTGATTCATTTCCTCTCCCCAGCTATATGTTAAATAGTAGGGCTTGTTGTCCAGAGATATTATTGTCATTCTCGATAAATTGTTAATGAAATATTTACTTGCAAAAACAAAAGAAAAATTATTTTTATAATCCAAAATATCTTTCGGCGTTATATAACTTGTTATTAAGTAGTAAAAATATCACTCAGTCAATTAATATATCGTAGGATTTTCAATTTCAGTCTAGTCCACTGCGTTAAATATTGCATAAACGGCCTTTGTAAAAGGCATGGATACATTTATCTTCTCCCTCCAGCTGAGTCTTTGGTATGATAATAAACTAACGCCTCTGATGGAGAGATTGGAAGAGCGTGGGATCACCTCTTGATTACTGTTGTTCCAAGGTCCACCTGTTAGGGTCAAAGCCTTGTGCAAATAATGAACCCCCAAGCAAAACACTATGAAAGTATAAAAATAAATTTTTATAATAAAAATACCAGCAATACATTTTATCTGTTGTTGAAGGTATTCAATTTCGCTCAAATTATTTAGATTATAGTGATAGAACCCGCCACACGTTTCGGAGGGACTGCTAACCGAGAAATGGTGTACAGAGGGCTACGAATCGCTCTTCAAGTTTAAATTCAGAGTTTTCCTTTCGTTAGATTTGCTGCCAACCATGGTTAAAGAGCTACCCTCATGGCGGGGAAGAAAGGACATGGATCCATACATTTCCAAAGAGTATTTTGGGTAGAGTGGAAGTAACAGACACGGGCGGAATTCGAACTCCATTCGTCGATTCTTCTTTCCGATCATTTCACCGTTACATTACTGTCTTCACTTGTAAATACCGCTAGGAATCTATTTCTTGACTCCCCTGTTATGGATAAATAGCAAGACAGACTGGGTTCTATAACATTCGGTGGCAACCGGTCCAGGAGAAAGATAACTCTGAAGTGAAAACCTGAGGAAGGTCATATGAGGAACTTGTGGCCAGCTCTATGTATGGAGCTCTTCCAAATGTGTGGTTGGTTCTGCACAAATTTTCACTAATACAATCAAATCTTACGTTCGAGTAATTTGGTTGTTTGGTTATCCGTTTCTAAGAAATGACTTTGTGTGCACTGATACCCCGAAAACGATGGGTAGGTTCATTTATATATCTGTATCTATAAATGGTATTCAGCTAGAGTGTCTGTGTGTCTGCGTGTTTGTCACCTTATTACCTCATCCTGAGCAAACCGTTCGTCCGATTGACATGAAAATTCGCACACAGATCGGAAATTTACGGCATTCGTACTTGACGGAATTTTCGATTATTTCTCAGATTTTTGAAAAAATCGATAAAACCGATAGGGGGTCAAATATTGATTCGCAAAAAATTCATCAGTTTTTCAGTGATAGTTTTCACAAATTACAAGTGATATCCACCAAACCGACGTTGAGCAATGTCCTTACTTATAGTTATGAGGTGCTGTTCTTTGCTTTTAAAAATTGATATCAATTATCGGACAATATATATAGCACGTAAGGTGTTACAGAGGTTTTGGAACGAGAGCAGATACGAGTGGTAGAGGAAAGGATGATGAGAAGGATAGTGAATAGATCAAGGCAAATGGAGTCTATTGACATTAGATTTGAATAGTTGGAGATTATAGCTATCAGGGAAACAGGAAAAGGGAATGGAGTTCCACAGGCGAGAGGTGCGAGATATGAAGCTATTGGAGTAGAAGAGACGTCTACACCTAACAGTTTCCACGGTGTAGGGGTGGGAGCGGGATGCCAGCCTGGTGGGGCGTTTAAATTCACGAGGCCTGGGGACAAGCGAACGCAACTCCTCAGAGCAATTACCGTGGAAGTACTTGTAAAAAAGACAGAGTGAGGCGACGGCACGTCTGTGAGAGAGCGACTGCAGACGATATGACAGATCAGGGCCAATTACATTGCATATCCGTCTCTGGATCCTATCAAGAAACCCGAGGCAAACAGAAGGGGCTTCAGATCGTATATGGCAGCAATACTCCATGCAAGGGAGAATGGTTGATTTGTAGATTTGAAGGATCGATTCCGGTGAGAAAAATTTCCTGGCGCGGCTCAGGGAGCCAATTTCCCTTTCGGTGGACGAAGCAATTGACTCAATGTATTTGTTACATTTCAGGTCAGCAGTCATTGTCAGACCGAGCAGCCGCAAAGAGGTGCTCTGGAGAAGTTCAGCGTCAGACATTCTAACGTGGAGGGGCAGGGAAGGATCTCTGTGGTGATTAATAGAGAGCAGTTTTGTTTTTGATGCGTTAAAATTAACCAGCCAAATTCCGCCCCAGTTCACAACATTGGAGTTCCTTTTCGAGACGAACGGCCAGGTTAGTTTTGTCGGCGACACGAGATTTATTTTTGAGGCAGGAGTAAATTGTAGTGTCGTCCGCGTAGATGCCTACTTGGGAATCTATGAAGTCAGGAAGATCGTTGATGAAGATAAGGAACAGAGTAGGACCTAGGATGGAGCCTTGGGGAACACCTGCGTTCGTGGGATGGGAGTTGGAGGAGAATCCGTTGAGAACGACCTTCAATTCACGGTTTGACAGGAATGATTGTATTAAGTCAAACAATCGACCTGAAATTCTATAACCCTGGAGCTTGCGAAGAAGGCCGACATGTCAAACCCTATCAAACGCTTTGGAGATGTCTAAGGCCACGGCACGAGCTTCTCCGTTATTTTGAAGAGCTTGATAGACAATTTCAGTGATGGTCGTAAGCACATCAGCTGTAGATCGAGCAAAGCGGAAACTATATTGCTTGTCTGAGAGCAGATCATGGGATGTAAGGTGTTTAACCACTTTGGCGTTGATTAAAGCTTCGAAGACTTTGCCGAAGAAGGGTAGGAGACTCATAGGACAGTAATTAGAAGGGTTAGAGGGGTCACCAGAGTTCTTAAAGAGAGGAACAATCGATGAGGACTTCCAGAAGTCTGGAAAACAAGATTCCTTGAGGCAGTAGTTATATAATTTGGAGAGGGCGGGCGGCAGTTCAGGCGCACATTTCTTCAACACAATGGCTCGTATCCCATCTCCACCACTAGCCTTCTGGGGGTCTAAATTAGAGATGATGCCCAATACCAATGACGGGGTTATGTTCAACCCGCTCAATAGGGACTCAGTTCTAAGAGGGAAATCGGGTATGGGTACACTGGAAGAGTCGAGCGTTGAATTGAATGGAAATTTCCGAGCAAAGTATTCAGCCTTGTCGACAGGGGAGGTCAGGGCCTCGAACTGGTTGAACAAAGGAGGTATAGAGGGTTTGCTATTGTTCAGTACGCTCTTGCAGAGACGCCAATAATCCTTGGAGCCGAATTTGAGAGATATGTATATATATAATAAACACGTCTACACAAACAATGAAAAGAAACGATATACAATTTAAAAATAAAAAAAACACTCAAATTTGTTGAGCCTTCTGATGTAGCTAAACAAAAATCAAAATGTTCAAAGTTCCTTATTTAATCATATATCCAGTGTAAATAGATATTTAAGGCCACACTGAAGACCGTAAGATTAAATTTATTGATTAAAAATTGGTACGCAGATACAGTAATGGTTGCATTTCATATCTATTCGATGTAACCACCTTCAGCTACAATTATGGCTTGAATGCTGGACCGGAATCGTTGATATGCACTCATCACATGGCCAGTATTGGTACTGGACATTACTCGGGTAATGGCGGCTTTCATGGAATCAGCCGCATTGTGAGAATGTTGATTAGTCCACCGTTCAACAACGCCCTACATGTCAAGTATGGCGAGTTAGGTGACCACATATTTGGTCTGATGTAACCGTGCAGATTAAACACTATCCAATATTAGGTCACCAAAGCTTTTTGAGTTGGAATAGGAATGTTATCAGAAAAAGCAATAGAAATACAGAAGAATGTGTATTTGTGTTTTAGAGATTACCCAAAGACGTTCCGTAAAGTATGACACAAAGATATGTTGGAACTGCTCATTAATTTTGATATATTTGTCAAAGATATAAAAATAATAAAAAACGCATACTGGCAGCAAACGGCCTGCATGCTCGTAGAAAATCTATTCAGTAAATATACACAAATAGAAAGGGGTGTAAGACAAGGATGTGTCCTCTTACCGGACATATTCAATCTATACAGCGAAGCGATTCTAATATTTGGTTTGGTTTGATTTATTTTACGGCATATCAACCTCAATGGATTATGTAATGCAAACAATATTTTTATTGTTGGTAAAAAAAATTTTCAAAAGTGTATTGCTGGTATTTTTTTTTTAAATGTATAGCTGTTTTTTTTTTCAAAAAGGTATAGCTAATAATTTTTTTTTCCAAAAATGTATAGCTGGTAATATTTATTTTCCAAAATGTATTGCGGCTAATAATTTTTCTTCAAAAATTTATTGCTGGTAATAACATTTTACAACGTATTTCTGGTATTAAAATCTATTTTTGCAGTTTCATAGTGCTTTAACAACAGTTTGGGACTAACTATTTACCCATAGCTGGGACCCTAACAAGTGCTACCACTCCGGGTCATGGTGGACCTCGGAACACCAGAAAGTAAGAGCTGGTTCCACGCTCCTCAAAACCACCTGATCAGAGGCCTTGCTGTTGGACGTAGTTTATCGTCATACACAGGACGGGTCGATTCTGAGAGAACTAGAATTCCTACAATTATTCATTGACAGCCACAATTTTAACAAGAACATAAGGTATGCAGATGACACCATTGTTGAAAGAAGACACAAAAACTCCTGCAGAATGTAGTGACGGAAATCGAGAAAAAATGATTAAAATGCAAGAAGACAGAATGCATGGTGGTTAACAAAAGGATGAACCCAAAGTGCGAATTGCAAATCGCAAGTAGCAACATCAAGCAAATGTGGAAATTTAAATATCTGGGAGAGTGTTTTAACAGAGGACGGAAGGAGCGACGCTGAGATCCGAAGTTATGTTGGGATAGTCAAAGATGCATTCCAAAAGCTAAGCAGAGTATTAAGAAATAGAGAAAAAATCACTAGAAACAAAGAAAATAATACTAAACTTCTATGTGATATTTGTCCTCCTGTGTGGCAGTGAGTGCTGAACGATCTATTCAAAAATAAATAGGAGACTTGAAGCATCAGAAATCTGCTTTTACACACCGATGCTGAGGATAACATGGAATATGTGAGTAACCACATTTTGGAGAAAATGGAAAAAAAGGAAGCTAATACTTGATATCAGGAAGAGACAGTTGAGTTTTCTAGGACATATAATGTAGGATGGCTTGAAAAATCTGATACAACTCATAACATTCTTAATGCGTTTGAGTAAATGAATGGCGGGACAGGGCATAGGAGAAATAAAAAAAAAGTTTATTAAGAGCTATAAGGGACAGGAAGTTGTGGAAAGCTATGATCGCCTAAGTCCTGGTAGGTTATGACTCTTAAAGAAGAAGTAGTTTACTGTTGAAACACATATAGGCCTTCAATCATATACAAGGTCTATCTGGAACTTAACAACTGTTTCAAATATCTAAGTGTAACCATCAGCATCCAACTGAAGACCCCGTTGAAAGAAATAGGGTGTCATAACGTACATTCCATTACTCAAAGTCCCTAAAACCATAACCTGGGGTAAAATCAAAATTATCTGCACATAACGACCTGTCAATTCTCCTAGTTCACCTTTTGATCATAGTTTTATTTTTTTTCCTAACGGAGTATGCCATTTTTTTCTGAGTGTTGAATCTTGTTCAGTAATCATTTTGCTCGAAGCAAGCGCTGCTCTTGTGTGTGTGCAGGCACAAAATGCGATTTCTTCATCACATATATGTACCGAATGCTCTCATGCTCCGCATTGTGGATTGTGCCCTGAGACACCTGAAGATCTCTTGCAATGGCCCTCGTGGATCTGCACCCGCTGTCCGGATTGTGGTGTACCGATACAGTCCAAATGCCGCGCATACATTTTGTGCTTCGCTACAGTCGAAGGTGAAGGCTTCCAACTCCCTCTGAATTTTGTGCACAAACGATCAGGTTATTTTCAAAAATGTACACTCTCAATATAGCTGTCCTTTACAGTATGTTGTTTAATCTCATGTGTTAACTGATAGTTCGCCATTAATGGTCTGAAAAGATAAAAGTACATTAATCTTCAAAGTACATTCAAGAACCATCAAGAGAAAGGTGAATAAGTTTAAAAAAGAGAGAACAGTAGAGAGGAAAACTGGATCAGGAGGTCACAACAGGAAGAGGGATCATCATTTCAACTTAGAGCAAAATACATTGTTATTGTTCAAATAATGTTGTAAAAACCTCGGTGAATTCCAGTAAGATATCTTTAATCATTTCTACGATACAACGGTTCAAAGCTTAATCTTTAATCTAATAACTGGACAATTTTGCTGTTACATGATTTAGACAATCTTTACTTTTACACAATTTAGACAATCTTTGCTGCTACATCCGGTACATATATATATATATATATATATATATATATATATATATATATATATATGAATGTATGTATATATGACATTCTGAAAAATATTCAGTACCAAAAAAAAAGAAAAATTTAGAAAATAGCGTATGTAAATATGGAAACAAGCTTGTTGAATTTTGCACAATACTTCTCATTATTTTGACTAAAGTATACCACTTTTTCTTCTTCTTCATTGTACGCTCTCACGGTACTAATATATTTCTATGTTTCTTATACTAGATTCTTGCTTCAATAACTCATCTGCATTGGTCTCCTTAAGAGTCAAGTGTCATACGTGATACACTCTTGGGCTGTCATGTAACTTCCAGTTGATGGTTTCGCGCAGCATGTTGCTTTTTCTGCGGTAGACTGGTTGCCAACAAAGCTATTCAGTCCCTAGGTGGTGGACAGAAGAGTCGTTATCCATTACACCACACAGTATTGGACAGATAGTCTATAAATCTCCGTTATTTTTATTAGTTTCCATGTAGGACCGGCCCGTCTTACTTCTGACCGGGTCTGGGGCGGGATTTTTTGGACCCCGTTTTGACCTCTGCTATATTTTTTCAATACTTTTTTTAAAATTTTTGCCACCCGACATTTTTTAAAGTTATTTTTAAACTAACGTAACATTTCAGTCTTCATCTAATAATATACATCGTTTATCTGCATGGCTGGTGCGCTGCGTCCTACGCAGGAACCCCCGACGAGGTTGGAGCCCCAAAAGGGCTAGTTTTAGTAGGTTTTTTTTTCTACTTAAGATATATTGTCAATCGTCAACTATAATAATTGACAGAGCCGGTGCTTACTACCTCAAACCTCTCAGCCGCGTAGATGCCACATGACTTCTGGGAAGTGGGTGCTAATTTCAGTAGAGCTTATTTTTTATTAAATTGTAATGTTCTTTCTGTATTTAGCTATATATCGTATTAGCGGAAACATTTTTTGAGTTGTCTTGGTGCAAATGCACGACAGGACCAGGTGAAAGAGACGCTAGTAAGATACTCTAAAACATGTATCAATGTAAATGCCATTGCGGATTATCTCATTCGTCAAACGTTTACGGAAAAGTTCTACTCCTAGCCTACCACTAACCATGAAATGCCCTAACTGACCCTAATTTTTCCATTAAAACGATCGGCAAAACAGTAAATACATTAGGTCCATTAGCACCGTTTTTTTTGTTTTTTTTTAATTCCGTTTGTCGATTATGTTTTTCATGTGTTGTGTTGAAATCTTTGTAAACCGTATTTTATTCAGAGAATGCGTTAGAAATTAATCTTTATGGAAATGTAAAAATTTGAGTTAATTTTTTTTTCGAGTAAAATTTGGTCATGAAAATATTGGTGGTTATTACAAAAAGAATAACATTTTCTATGATTTTATTTAAATAAATAATAATATTAATTATAAAAGTAAATAATTAATGAATATGTACTGAAATTTTCAGTACATCCCCCCCCCCCAATTTTCCTTCAAGGGTTTGTGGGCCCCAGGTTAAAATTGACATATTGTAGAGAGCGGGGCCCGTATTAACGTTTCGAGTGTGGGACCGAGAACCTACCGCCGTCCCTGTTCCCATGTAGTATTTGCCTTCCGATTGTGACATCTCCCTCTCCCTAATTGGTGATACTCCCTGACGAGTAGATGAACGTGTCCGTCTACGAAACTCTGGAGTCGGGATGCTAAAGCTAACACCAAACAGCTATATGACAATATATATATGGAGAGGGAGGGAGAGGGAGAAGAAGAGAAAGAGTGTGTGTATTTTCTTTCATAAGATTAACTCGTGTTACTCGCAACTTGAAAACAAATATATTTGATGTTATATATAGATTGACCCCCGAAGAGTGGACAGACTAGACGGGATGTTGAAGGTAACATGAATCAACTAAGTCACTAACTTTTACTTATATTAATTATATATAATATATATATATATATATATATATATATATATATATATATATATATATATGTATATGTGTGTGTGTGTGTGTGTGTGTGTGTGTGTGTGTGTGTTAGTCATCCACAGATGTTTCGCTGTTAGGTTTAGTGTTACTTTAATCCAGTTATATTAATTTCAACGAACAAGTTCTGCCTGTTGAATATTTTATCTATCTTTTCAATTTTCGAATAAACTATTAAACATCTAGATGAAAATTGTGAATAAACTGTTCAAAGCCCATGTTAATGAGAGTGATGGTCAAAAACATTCGAACAAAAAAGATAAAAAAAAACTTGAACTGTGTTCATAGTTGATATTACTAAGATAATTTAATTTTCTTTTTGTCGACTGGAGTTGAACATTAAGAACAAACACAAGAAAAATAAATTATCTACTATAAAAAATTAAAAACTGCTAACCTCATTGTCAACAATAATAACTCACCTGAAAGATCTAAATTACAGAGAACCAATATTATTTAAGAATTCACATGTTCCTTAGAAACTGTGTTACTGATAATTCCAAATTCATAAATAATTATACTGGATATACTACAACATTCCTGCCAAGAAGACTCACCTTGCATCTCTTTGACCATAGCTTAAATAAGTCTAATTTAAATACACATGGAGACCTGCTAAACTCTTTCCGCAACATTACTCGTTGATAATACAAATATAATAGCTCCATCCATATGTAAAAAAGGCTAAAAATAATGGAAGCATTATTAATAAAAAATAAAAAATAAAAACCAACACTCAATAACGTTCTGGCAAAATGAACTAACAATGTTTGAAAAATAAAACATTCCAATAACCCTTGATACATATTTAAACAATCTATACATTCAGCGAAAATTAACAACAAAATCATCCTTGATAATGGCTAAAATATAGCGTAAAGCGCTCGGACATACAGACTTTCTACATAATTCATATTCAGAAAAGAAAATTGTAAGAACACAAGAAAAATAAATACTTAACTGCAGTATCTTCTCAGTCGTTTTTAATGAAACTTGTATAAAAGAGGGATTGCTGCCCAAATACAAAATACACACACACACACACATATATATATATATATACATATATATATATATATGTATATATATATATGCCCGTAAAAATAATGAGTTAGATACATACATACATACATACATACATACATACATACATGCATAGTTATCTAACACTTTTCATGCTTGCATCCGTTCAGTTTCTGTATACTTAATCAGACTCAAAGTTTCTCTGCACGAAAATTCATTACTAGATATAGTCTTCTTTCAATGAATAGCTTATTATTATCACCTTGTGCCACACTATGTTAAATAATAATTATTATTTATCTTATTATTTCGTACGCCATTTTTCATTTGTTCATTTCCTTTAACTTTCCTTTTTTTTTCTTCATTTCTTTTTTATTCTCTTCGATTCTTTGATTTTTTTATTTTAATTTCTATCCTCAATTTGTCCACCTCGCCATCTTCCACTAAATTTTACTCTCCGAAAACCCCTCTGTGCCCTCTTGACTCTTTTCAGACTCCACCCCTTCCCTTATAATTCGATGCCATTTTCGTGTTTGGTTCCTCGCACATTGCCGCAGTCTAGCTCTGTCTGGCTAGAATTCCCACCGTCTCCCTTCACTCCGCTTTATGTACTTTTAGAAATACGTTTTTTTGTTTATTATTATTATTATTATTATTATTGGGCGACTCACACTAGAATAGCCGACAACCTTCTCGCCTTCCATACCAAATCCAAAAAACAACTTTTACTGCTTCAGTCTTGACTATCAACAACCTTTTCTCTTTGTATTTTTTCCTTGTCTATTACCCCGCCGTCTTTTTCCTAGTTACCTTCCATCAGTTCATTCTTGCTTTTGCTTTTTCTTTATATTACGTTCATCTATTATTTTCCTCTCGACTTCCCCCATTTATTAATCGTAGCTTTCAGTATTTCAAATTTTCTTGTATTTTTCTTTATTACTGTTCTTCATTTCCTAGACTTTCATTTTGCGCTTGTTATGAAATGTCGTCTTATTTAATTTATTTAATCGTGTACCATTTTCAGTTATTCTTGTTTTGGCCTTATTGTTCTGCCTTCTTATTATTTCTTCGCCTTATTGATTTGCCTTACAAGTGCAAAGAAGAAAAACTCAAGACAGGAAGGCAAATGTGACTTCTATTTTCTCTTTGTCGTTGTATCACTCTCCTTACCTGAGCAGCTGCTACGATTCATGCTTTAGCAAATTTTTCTCGGGAAATAATTCGCCTGCGTAATGCATTCGTTTCGCACTGGGTGATTCACTCTTATAGCCTTGTGCCAACCCAAGCAGAGCAGATACCCACTCGTTATATTTTGCTTTTAAAATCTCTATGCAAATGTAACAGCTATAATAGAACAGTGTATCTACATTTATCATTCCTTTTGTATTCTTTTTGTCTTATTCTTTCATTCCGGTTTTTTTAAATTTCAAAACATCCTTTCTTATAAACATTTTACTTTGTCTATATCTTCATTGTTTTATTTTATTCTCTTACAGACACGACGGTTTTGTTTATTTTTTTAAATATCTAGTCTCGTTTCGTTTAGTTTATCTTGTTAGTTAATCTTGTTATTTTCGATTCATTCGCTAAAGTTTCTCTTCGCCTGACAAAATCTTTCTCTTAATTCTACTGGCTACTTTAGATTCTTTATAAGTATTAAGCATAGTTTAGTAACGTAAAAAGCAAAATACGAGTACGAAGATTGTGTTGCGCCAATCTTCCAATTGAGGAAGTTCTCCCTGACTTGAAATTCGGCATTTAAAGTTTCGACATTTTAATACTGCCGACTCGAAAATCCCAAACTGCTTTCTGGACATTACATTATATTCTTTTATTTAACTCACGTTCTGAAACACAGGCACCATTTTAACATGTATTTCATTTTGAATTTTTTTTCTCAATTTTCCTTTCGTTCTTTTCCTTACTATTTCCGTTCTGTCTCTCTCTTTTCTTTCTCTCTTACGTACCCATTTTTCTTTTTTCTTTCTATTTTTATCTATTTTTCTTTCTTTTTCGCTTTCGACCTTTTTAACTATTTCTTTCCTTTTCATTTTCTTTCTATTTTTTCCATTTTCACTTTTCTTTCCTTTTATTGTTCTCCCTTCTTTCATTTGCCATCATCTTTTTCTTTTCTTTTACTGTTCTTGTTTCTTTTGTATTTCATCCTTTTCATTTCTTTCATCTTTTTCTTTCTTTTTTTCATTCCTTGTTCTTTCTATGTTCTCCATTTCCGCTTTTCATCCCTTTCGTTATTTTATTTCTTTCATTTTACTTTTTTTATTTCTTTTTTTCTATCTTTTTTTCTTTCTTTCTTTTATTCTGTGCATATGATAATGCCCTTAATAACATTAGTTTGTCTTCATTTTAATCGGCCTCTGATTTTTCTTTTTGTCATTTCAACCATTTCTTCCATTATAGATACTTCACCTTTCGCCATTTATTTTTAAATATTTTTTTAAAAGTGAAGCCTTTTCCTCACACCTCATCTCTCTCTTTCTCTCTGTCGCTTTCTCTCTCTCTTTCTCTCTCTCTCTCTCTCTCTCTCTCTCTCTCTCTGTACATCGTCCTCCTTTTTCTATCTGTGCTTCTTTTCCGTTCCCCTTCCTTTCTACCCCATCCCTAAGTCCTTACCACTATTTCCAAACCCTGCCATCCACTAACCTTCTTGTGACAATCGCAGACAGCACACTGGCGCACCTTTTGCGTTGACGCCATTTTGTTTTCGTTAACTGGCCATTTTCCCGCTCTTTTCTCCGCCACCTTCGCGCTTATTTTTCTTTTTTCTTTTTTACCCCTTTCGTGATTTTATATCATTTTATGTTTTATTAGTTTCACTGTTTTTCTTTCTTTTATTGTTTGTCTGTATTTTTAGCATTGTCATATTTTTTTTATGTTTTCTGAGGAGAGGATTATTCCCGCCTGTTTTTTCCCCATTTTTTTGTGCCAATGTTTTTAGACGCATTTTTTTTATTAGAAACTTTTGGTAGCCATTTTTGGACTGTTGCTTTCAATATTTATTTGTTTATTTCCAAGTGCCATTTCTGCCTTTTTATTCCATTTTTTATGATTGCATTGTTTGTATGTTTATTTATTTATTATCTTGCCTGACTGGTTGGCGGTCATATAAGCGCACACTTAAACGCATACAGACTGAAATATTTAATACATACACAGTAGCAAATCGATACGCCATCATTTAAATAGGTAGAGGCTTGTAGACACACAATAACATGAGTATACCCTGTCTCATACAGGTTTGTAATACATATAAAATCCGGATTGACAGACATTTACACACATGTGCAAAATGGTAATGTCGGCGCGCATTCACAGGAGAACACACCGTTATTATGTAAATTTGTCATTGTTTTTAACATGTTTGTATATATAGAATCAGATAACAATCAGGTAGATGAATATATTCAGTTATGCTCTTTGGATAAATAAATGTATATAGGCACCAAAAAAGATATTAAGATAAATTTTTTCGCGTACCTTTAGATATGCAATTGCTGATTGACTGAATTATTTGTTACGGCTTATCAGATGTTTTAAGGTTATTTAAAGCAGCAACATATTTTGGACTGTAAGAATTTTGGGGAGATCTTAATGATTTTCTAATACAAGTCTTATTATTTAAACCATAACTGGGAGGAGAAAAGGTTGATTCATACTTTTCCCAAAGGTATTTGCCCATAAATCAATATAACGAACCCGACTGAAATTCGAGCTCGGCTCTCCGATTTCTCATTCCAAGACGTTATCCATTACATCACCGACACATCCAAGCTCACATCACCTGGTATTCCAGAGCGGCCGCCCATCTAGATACTGACCAGGTTCAACCTTGCTTAACTTTGATGATCGGATATCAACCGGTGTTTCAACGTCATATGTCCGTAAGACTTTTAGATATGCACAGTTTTATATATATTGCGATCATAATCATTTCCGTACTCTATCCCTTCAGGATATGGGCGATCATGGCTCTCCACGACTTCGTGCCTCTTGTAGCTCTAAGCTACATTTGGCGCTTTATCTTCCCTCCTTGTCCATGCTTTGCCATACTTTTTCACAAACTAACGAGCCAAGTGCTTCGGTGTTTCTCTCTGCCACTCTTTCTCTCAACAGTTCTTTGAGTATTAACTTTTCCAAGTTCTTCCTCACTATTTAAATTATTCGGACTATTGTCCTCATCTTTGTTGCCATATTTATCACAACGTTTCGGCCATTGTACGCTCCAGACTTCTTCAGGTGGTTGGAATGTCGAACTGCACCCTTTATTTCCCTCATTGGGGTAGACTGTCCTAGTTCCATGTACCATGTCTAATGGATGTCAGTTATCAGTTATCTCTTGTTTAATTCACCTCTCCAGGTTCTCCACTGCTTTAACCAGGTATTGAACTCACAATGTTTTGGGTCCTTTCACTGGATCAGCTTTTATCCACTGTTTCATGTGTCCTTAAGGACACATGGCACAGTGGATAAAGACTGTGGATAGATCCAGTAACGGATAGGTATTGCAACAAAGGTGAGGACAATGGTCCGAATAATGAAATAGTGTACATAATACCTCATCTCAGAAATATAGACAGCTCCTTCCTTATAATGCGTCCTATTTCTTTCAACTGTTTTTTTTTCTGTTTCATACATGACTGTCTATTTTGTGCCCATTTCCTGTAGAGCCTTTTCGTTGCTTACGTGTTCTGTTCACAATATTCTCGGTATTCCTCTGTAGAACTACATTTCTGTCGCTTCTAGTCTTTTATTCATCTGTAAGGAAAATGTCAAGCGCTTACTACCAGACAGGAGAATAGGTATGACACAAGAATTTAGCAGTCTTTTCTTTATTACTAGTCAAATATTACTGTGTATTAACGCTTAATTTCTAATATCTCCTTATTCCGAATTTAGTATGTGAGGCTTCACAAAAAAGTTGGTTGGTTAAAGATTACTGATTTTGTACCTTTTATATGATTTTATAAAATGAACATTTTATGATATATTACCCAATTGTAGTTAATTCTGATAGTGTATCTTTTTTATCTGATCTTCTTATAAAATGAACATTTTATGATATTACCTAATTGTAGTTAATTCTGATTTTGTATATTTTTATCTGATCTTAAAAATGAACATTTTATCATATATTACCCAATTGTAGTTTATTCTGATTTTCTATCTTATCTGATCTTCTTATAAAATGAACATTTTTATGATATCTTACCCAATTGTAGTTAATTCTGATAGTGTATCTTTTTATCTTATATTCTTATAAAATGAATATTTTTTATGATATATTGCCCAATTGTAGTTATTTCAGATTTTGTATTTTTTATTTCATCTTATGAACTGAGCATTTTTAGATATATTACGCAACTGTATTTATTTTTCATTTTGAACTTCAATTCATAGAAGTGTATTCGTTAATCTTTCCAAAAAGAGACAAAGATGGAGTTTTGTTATTCTCGGTGGCGATGATTTGGGACAAATGGTACAGCGCAGCTCAAAAGTATTGTCATAGATTAAAAGAGGACTAAATGGACAAATTTAGACTTCTGTTTAGTTTTCAGTTTCAGCAAAATGTGGCGTGGGTGCTAAAGCCCCCTATAGCGCCATTAATGCCTTGTAATACGTCATGCGATAATACGGATTTCGATCCTGACTGGGTGCTTCATCACGATGTCTTTCCTTCCAGCAATGCAACACTGTGGTGTTATGGTTAACGAGCTAGTTAACAAAATATTTCCTAGTATAGTTCATCCTGGATAAGTATACAAAGTTGTGGTTAGCATTAAGCTAAGCTTAGTAATGGAATACGTTGCCCTCATGTAATGGATAGAAAGCTACCATTACTTTCTTTTTGTTAGTTTTATCCTCACTGTGTACCTAATATTTGTGCCCTTGTGCCATACTAAGCTATAATTGCTAGCCAGTAACATCGCCATATTAGAACAATGTGTGTACTGAATTCAGTCTTCAATTGTTACCCTATATTTGTAGACTTGTATCAGACTAAGCAATTTTATAAACCCATATCCTCCTGTCATTTTATCTGACACCTTCTTTTCCCCCCTATATATATAAACAATAATTATAAACCATAATTTCAGAAAGTGGAAACTTCATTCAAATATATTGGGAGATTTCCAAGATTTCATCTGAAATCAAGAAAATTGGAACTTTATGCAAAATGTTCATAATGATATGAAACGTTTTAATTTGAACTGACGTCAGGAGCTTTGATTGACTTGTCGGTTTAACGACATATCAACTCCTTATTGGTCATCTAAGGCCTAAATATAATTTTCTTGTAAGCTTGGAAATAACAAAAATACAATATGTTATTCTGCTTTTTTGAATACATGGTAGATACTCAGCTTTTGGGCATATACATGTTTATTACAAGAGCCGGTGATATGTGTGTTTTATATTGCAATTTTGCTGAAGCTAGATTTTGGAATACACTTTGATTTAAGAAATTGTAGGATCTTATATGGATTAATGTCATGAAAGACTTCGTTCATGATTGTTGTTTGGTAGTATTTTAAACGGATTTGGGTGAAATCCTTACTATTTGTTAGTATTTTTTAGGCATTTCACTCCAAGCAAAGTGGAAGTGCCACTAACAGGCAAGGGTTTATAGAGAGTGGGATCAGGAGTAAAGAGGCATGAAAGAGGAAACGATGAAGAGAAGAACGGGGAATAGATAAAGGTATATGGCGATGTCGATTGACATTGCATTTGAATAGGTGTAGATTATAGCTATCAGGGACGCAAGTAAGAGGAAGGCACTTCCACAGACAGGAAGTGCCAGGCATGAAGCTGTTGGAGTAGAAGTGACGGCTACATTTAACCGGTTCGACAGTGAAAGGGTGAAACTGAGATGCCAACCTAGTAGCACGTTTAAATTCATGCAGTTAGGGAACCAGCGGAAGTATGTTGATAATTTCATTATAAATATGTAACTTTTTATATAAAAATACATTGTTGGTATTTTACTATAAAAATGTATTTTTATACTTTCATAACGTTTTGTTTTTGTTTGGGGGTTTACTATGTACCCATGGCTGTGATTTTAACATGTGCTACCACCGCGGATCAGGCTGGAACTGGGAACAACAGCAATTAAGAGGTGATTCCACCTTCCTCAAACCACCATTCTTCCGACCAGTGGCCTTGCTGCCGGATGTAGTTACGTCGGGAGGATATGACTTAAATAGCTAGGCGTCTAATTTAGCACGACTTTAGGCAAAGTCATCTTGTAGGCCGATTCGCCCGTATAGTGAGCTCGACTCTCATTTAGCGTTACCCATGTGAGTCTATACCACTCAAAGATGCCGGGCTTGGAGCGTTCCAAAACTCTCTCTCCCGCATCGATTGAGTTTTAAATTGCTTACGCGGCCTCGTAGCTGATGAATTATTTTTTACTCTTTAACTATTTCCCACCGATGCAATGGCAAGCTTTTTGCTGGTTCATCTCTATTTTCATGGAAAATGTTCTGACACGCTACATCTCACCAGTACAGACATTTGCTGCAAAACACCACCATATTATGTTCACAGGGAAGAACCATCCTCATGCCTTTCGTATTCCATTCGTAAGAAGGAGATTTCTTTCGAACAGGTTATTCCCAAGGACTGCTGCTTTGTGGGAAACTCCCGAGAGGATACTTCACCGGCAACTACAATCTTAACCTCTTCAAATGTAGGGTGAAATATCATCTATCCTATATATCACTATGGTCTGCAAATCTTATGACCATGAAGTCACCCATATTTAGTAACCTTGAAACTTCTGCAGATTTTGGCCCTCGTATTGGGTGAATAATAGAATTTAAACAAATAGTCATAAATGGATATCTTACTCTCCAAAAGCACATCACATGTGTTGCAGTTTCTAAAAGTGTATCATATTTTAGAGATAACATAATAAAACTGGCTTTCCGTTTTATACTACGTCATATATTTTTATACTACGTCATATATTTTATACAGTATATTTGATTGATTGATTCGTTTTTCACGGTTTACCAACCGTTTGCAGGTTATTTAACGCCAGATAATATTTTTACATTGTCAGATTTGTTTTATTTTTGAGATAATAATGATTTTGTGATACGAGTCTTATTAATTAACCCATAGCTGGGGGGAAGAGGTGGATTCATATTTTCCATAAAGGTGAATATGACGAAACAAATGGGAATTGGAGCTCTCCGATTAACAATTACGAGCCATTATCTATACAACACCCATAGATCCAAGGTTACAGTATTCCCAAGTGGTCACCTATCTAGGTACTTCCCGGGCTCGACGTTGCTTAACTTTGGTAATCGTACGGGAAGCGGTGTTTCAACGTGATGTGGCCATTAACCTTGTACACTAAGAAATCGATAGATGTCTCGACGAGAGGTCTTTAAAAATTAAGTCATTCAAACCTGTTTCAATTCTAAGTAGATATGTGCTGAACTTAGTTCAGCACATATCAACCCAATAGATGTATATTTAAAATATTTTTTCTATCAAATTTTAATGTAAATACTTTACTATACTGTTCCCCTTGCAGATAAAACACACGAGTTATGAATATGCTAACTGATAACCCAGTAACATATACGGAACAATTAGGTCTCTACATCTAAAAACAATATTTTTATTTTTGTTGATTTTTCTAAAGAACATTTACTAAAATTCTAATACGTATGTATTATGTAGGAAAAACGTCCTATCCTTTTTTTGCTATGACTATTTTGAGTACCTTTTCAATACTTTCAGCAAAATAGCCATTAATTTTTAAGTTGTTTTCTTTGTACAATACTTAAAATCAGATTGGGTAAATTATGTATCGATCTTACCTTGTAACTTTATTTTAGATAAGACCCATATCAGATACTGTGTAATTTATAAATTCAAAAATCTCTCTTCAGCAACGGAAACGAACACAAGCATTCCAGCAATAGAATCACTGGAAGCTTATTCTCGATTACAAAATCCTTTCTAACAAGTAGGTCCCTAAAGAAAGTTATTAATGGTCAGTCCACCGGTGCGCTAGCGGTCAACGCAGGCGTGCACCAGGAGTCACTAATCGGACCAATCCTCTTTTTGATTTGCATAAATGACCTGCCTAACATACTCAGATCGTTTGTAAGCATCTATGCTGATAATACGACTATATACGGGCGCGCTTCTAAAACTCTTGATGCTCCGAGACTGGCAGCTGATCTCTCTTCCGATGTAGCACAAACTACGCGGTGGGGTAAAATCTTGCTAGCTATATTCAACGCTTAGAAAACCAAACTAGTTACATCAGACCGCGAACTACCGCCAGTCACGATAAACGGATGTACCCTCGAGGAGGTTCCCTGCTTTGGGAGAATATTGGGCCTCAAACTCACACCTGACTTCAAGTGGAACTCGTACATACGATCCATTGCTAAAGATGCAGGTAAAAAGGTCGGCTCCCTCTCCTGTAAGTACCTGACACCTAATGTTATCCTCTATCGTTACAAGAGCCAGATCAGGCCAAAAATAGAGTACTGTTCTCATATTTGTGTGGAAGATGCCCAGTCAGCACTCCTCAGTCTTGAAAAAGTCCAAAAGCGTATCAGAGACCCTGTGGGTGACGAATTATTACACCTTCCACCCTGTCTCTCACAGGCGGAATGTGGCAAGCCTCTCGCTGTTCTATCTTTACCTCAACGGAAAGCGCTCGGACGAAGTACATTTCCTAGTTCAGCCAGTTCAAACCTTCATGACAAGGACACGCCATGCCACTTGCATAGTAGCAAACCACCCACATTATCTCCGTATTCCATTGGTGAGTGCTCTGTGGAATCGACTCCCAAGAAAATGTTTCCACGATTACTACAATCTTAAGCATTTCAAGTCTGGGTTAACTGCTCTCTTCCCCTCCTATCCGCACAAATTGCCTCTTAACGTAACCCTCTCCCTCGAGTTACCATCGGGCCTTGTACTGGAGGAACCTTATTGTAAAAGAAGAAAACGACAAGAAATATGAATTCTCTATATGGAAATGAAGCTCTGTCTGGAAATGCTTCCAATGTTTTAGTCAGCTGTGATTAGAATATTCTTCTCTGGAATATATCCACTACATGGAAGACAAAGTTCTGTCAATATCGAGCATCTGAAAATCGTCGTCGAGGAAAATCCTAAATAAACTACTAAGTAATTAGCAATACAGTTAAATAAATGTTACACTTAGATCATAACGCATATTCATGGAGTTGACAAAGTTTCTAAACTTTGTCAAAAGGTCCTAATCGCCTGATACCTTAATCAAAGACTTACTCTTTGCTTGTCATTGAAGAGCAAACTTGCTACCGAATCTTTCCTGGGTGGAACATAACCAGTGATGAAATCTAGTTTCCCTATTATCATACACAACAAAAACGAGAATAGTTAGCACCCACTGATCGAAAAGAATCCAACAGTCCTGGGTATGACGATAAATTACATCCTGTAGCAAGGCCTCTGATCGGGAGATCGGGGTTTTTGAGGGGCATGGAACCAATCGTTAATTGCTGTTGTTCAGAGGTGCCCACTGACCCGAGGTGATAGCAACTGTTAGGTTCCCAGCTTTGGGCAAATAGTTAACACAAAACAAAACACTATGAATGTATTAAAATATATTTTTATAGCAAAAATACCATATTTCTATGGTAAAATAACTAACTATACATATTTTTAGTAAAATGACCAACAAAATATTTTATCTGCATTTGAAGGCATACAACTGCGTTCCAAATATATTTAGTTGAATCCATAAAATTGTGTTCTAAAAGATTTCGGCATTGAATAACCCATAGATGTTGACAGGCCACAAACAAAATCAACCTATATGAAAGAACTCTTTCATGACAATAGTACATATAATATCCTATATTTTCTTAAATCAAACAGCATTCCAAAATATTCTGTTAGGAACCCAGCTATGTGTAAATTGTGACCCTCTCTACAATTAAAACATTTTTTATAGTAAAATACATGCAATACAATTTTATATAAAACAGTAACCAACAATATATCTTATCTGTAGTTGAAGGAATACAGTTGGGTTCAAAATATATTTAGTTGAAGCCCTGAAATTGTATTCAAAATATTTAGATTTCGGCATTAAATAACCCATAGAGGTGTTGATATTTCTCTACACAAAACCACCAACCAATCAACCAATCCATATACAAAAAAGAATACAGCTGAAAAATTATGCTCAGCGGTGTAATTTTAAGTGCTTCGTCAAGTATGAAGCACAAACGGAAAACGATACCGTTCATATGGAGAAGTATTGTCGTATTTCCTTCATATTTGCAGAAAAACATCAGTCACTGCTTAATCATAAAGTCTTTTTGTTCGTACTCGAGAAAGTAAGAAAAGATCATGGCACTGAATATAAGAAAGTTGTTTCAAACCAGGCTACCTACATTTCTTCGTTTTTCAAAAGGAAGATACAGAAACTTTTGACTTTCACTCGAGGAATAGAAAAGCAATCAAAAATTGAAATAAGCAAACTCACGAAAAATTGTAACGATTTATTCGAAACCACTGGAGATCCAAAAGTGCGTAAAACGTTATGATACCTCATAGTACATATTTTAACATTATGATGCCTCATACTACATATATTAACGTTATGATGCCTTATACTGCATATTTTAAAGTTATGATACCATATACTAAATATTGTAACGTTATGATGCCTCATACTAAATATTTTAACGTTATGATGCCGCATACTAAAAGTTTCAACGTTATGAGGCCTCTTACTACATATTTTAAAGTTATGATATAGCATACTACATATTTTAACGTTTTGATCCGGTATACTATATATTTTAACATTATGATGCCGCATAGTACATATTTTAACCTTATAATGCCATATATGACATATTTTAACGTTATGATGTCTTTTATCAAATTGCATGAAAACAACTGATCATCCTATTATTAAGCCTGTCATCTTGCCCGAAAAGTATATTCCAGAAAGTGCTATTCCCAGGAAAGTGTTGGGCGTACTTAGGAGGCCCAGACAGTTGGCGTCATTCCCAAAGGAGTAACCTAAGCCTGCTTAGTTGAGGCATTATCAAGAAGGTAGAGGGGATATGTTTTGAACGCGAATTAGCGGTAAAGAGTTTGCTGGTCCATCAAAGGTTAAAATAACCTCTTCTAACTCAACTGAATTCCAGCTGCCCAAAATTCAGCTGAAGAAGACAGTGACATTTAAACGAAACGTCATTTTTTTTATCCACAACAACGCAATGGCGATCGCTGCTCGGGTAACTAATGAGCACTGATGGAAATGAGGATTTTAAAATGATAAGCTCATAGTTTGATTGCCATTCTCGCAGATGGCGGGATTTCAGTTGTATGGAGAACCGGTGAAATATTGTCAAGAGAAATAGTTTGGAAGGCGGAGAGCAATTCTTACAAAAAAAAAAACAATTTGGAAAAATACATGTTAGCAGTTTGCGAAGTAATTACGGCTGAAGAAATTTTCAAGTGAATGTTTACTATTGACATTAGGTTGGCATAAGTCATTAGTTGAAACGGAAATGACTTTTATAAATAATGTTAATTTTCTGCTTTGTTCTATCTGACTTCTTGATTAGGTCCTATTGAAATGTTTGAGGAATTATTACATTGCTTACAATCACAAATTAATTTCCACGTAAGTGATTCTTTTACATACGTCAGCCCATTATATATATATATATATATATATATATATATATATGCGTGTGTGTGTGTGTGCGTGTGTATGTGTGTGTGTGCGTATGTGTGTAATGAGAATGAAAATAATATAAATTCAAACGTTCATAACATTAATTTAAAAGAGGACTCAATACCAAAAGTAGAGCAATAGTTTTTCATTATAAGTTGTTACATACGAACAAACAAGTAATCACGACAAAGATGCATATATGCATATATGCATCTTTGTCGTGATTACTTGTTTGTTCGTATGTAACAATTTATAATATATATATATATATATATATATATATATATATATATATATATATATATATATATATATATATATATATATGGGTAGGTATGAATTTTCTCTGTACTACCAACTTCCTAAAATCTGGTCAAATGACCAAATAACAAATTATTTTTGTAAATTGTCTCAAACATTTCATTACACGCTCGTATTCACACACACACACACACACACACACACACATATATATATATATATATATATATATATATATATATATACATATATATACATATATATATATATATATATATATATATATATATATATACATATGTATTTAAAAACTAAGAAGGTAAAAGGGTGCAACCGTGGTTTCAACCATAATAGGTATCACTGGCGGTACCTCCAGCGTATTGGCTATTAACAACCTATATATACTAAGTCACTACTTAATAGGAAGAAGAGTACGAGGAAAAAATTATTGTAATCTTCCCAGCTCATCCAGTCTCATAATTCTCCAACATGAACTTTCTCAAGTGTCTGCAGTTTGCCATTATTTCCGATCTTTCGTTAAGCAATTCACTGATATTAGTATCAGTTGCGATGCTTGGTTTCTCTTCTTGACATAAATTGCAAGATCCACCAGTTACCTTTTTTCGTAGTCGCCGTATGAACAAAATTTGATATTAGGACTTCTACAGTATTTTCCGTTAAAATTCCAATAATGATCTGCGAGCCTTGTGTTGAATCGTTGATGTTGGGCCCTAAACGAAAAAGTATGGTTATTCCATCTCTTTTTGAATTGGCCTTCTGTAGAATCAATATATTTCTTGACTGTACCATTGTCACTTTCTACATCAGTGCAGTACACCACGCCTCGCTTACAATACGCCCCATTTAAAGGACAATATTCTTCACATATATATATATATATGACGCGTTTGGCGGAGGAGGGGCGTATTCAAGAAAAACTCGAAATTGTTTTGTTTTTTTTTTCATTGAAAATTAATATATCATATCCAAGTATTTTACAAAAAAATTAGAGCCGATTACACAATATTTCAAGCTCAATTTAGGTTTATATTTCATAACCATGCAATGAGATGAGGTAACATAAACCGTAAATTTGTGTTCGAAATATCATTACATTATTGTTACATAATTATAGTGAAACCATTAAGGTTTTTATCAAAAGAATTTTATTTTGTGTTATATATTAATTTAATATATTCCTTTTTACAGGCTTTATTTTTTTTAAATAGAACAAGGTCATTCTAAATTTCAGAATTTCGTTATTGCACATCAAAATGACTCGAAAAAGCGATCTAAAAACAACAATGGAAAAGAGAGGTAACAAAGCGTAAATGAAATAGCCCCAGTTTGTTCAAGTTAGAAAATTTAGCATTGCAGCCAAAGTATTCTAAAATGCTGCCAATAACAAAAGCGAAAATGAAAAATATCCAGCAACAAAACGAATATAGCATCAAAATTGATATTATATTTAGTTATTTGTTATATAACTAAATACATAATTGTCGACAATGTTTCCGTAAATCTTGATATTTCCAGCAATAAATTCTTAATAAATATTATTGTTATTATTTTAGTTAAGTGTAAGGTAGTCCTATATTTACAATTCCTTCCGGTTAACAATGAAAAGAAATGTTGATCAAAACTGTCTAAAATCCTTAAGCGCGTATTGCCGCAAAATTATCAAATGTTGAATACGCCCCTCCTCCGCCAAAACGCGTCATATATATATATATATATATATATATATATATATATATATATATATATGAATAACAATGAAATGTATCAATAACATATATATTTACCAAAATTACAGCAAGATATCTTGAAATACTAAAGAGTAAATTTATTCAATAAAATCGCCATTGGCTTCAACCATAGTCTCCAGACTACTTCGGAATCTTCTGCATCTCTTCTGGACTGTCTTTTTGTTTGATGTGGTGAATGCTGCGATAATCCTTGTCTTCATTTCATCTTTGGTGTTACAACGAGTTTTCTTGATCTCTCGCTCAACTGCACCCCACACATAGTAATCAAAGGGGTTTCCTGTCTAAGGAGTTAGGTGCCAGATGTAAGGGAGTTGCAAAAATTGTCTGACAGCCATGACTGAGTTCTCCTGCTTGATGCAGTGTTCTGTTGCCCGACATAGGGTCTTCCAGCAGCCACCTTCTTTACCCAGGGCAGCACTTAATGCACTTAATTTAGGCCTATGTGTTGTGTCTGAGTCTCTGTGAGAAGATATATGAAGGCATGAAGTCGTTACCACTAGTGATCATTCCAAACACCGTGATGTTGATTGAATACATCATCCAACACTTTCCGAATTCTCTGCACTGTCACCCAACACTCTGAAATGTTTGTATTTGAGCTTCCGGCGCGAAAGCCAAGCAGGGCAGCATGCCGTTTCCAAATTTATGGCGGCGTGAATTGCGTCATGGTCCTCTTTTTATCACAGACGGTGAACAACTATACATTGCAATCGACAAAATTAAATACAATGAACGCGCATGCGCGAAATTAAAATTATAATATGGTTAAGTTTTACCTATTGGACCATGTACACACACACACACACACAGATATATATATATATATATATATATATATATATATATATATATATATATATATATTCGGCCAAATGAAAATATATATATAGTCATCCACAGACAGACTATTTCGTTGTATCACAGCTCATCAGTGTGGCTAGGCATCCGACTGTTCCAAGCCAGGATCGAAACACAACAGACTTGACATCAGTCAGAGATTCTACCCCCAAGTTATCGTCGCACGACGGTAAGAGAGGGAAATTTTAACGTTTTTACAATGCGAAAGACGTCAGTGGCTAGGAGAGCTCGATTCTAGTTGAAGAGCATTGCATTAACAGCAGCACCCACTGTTTATAAAATCACCCCTTCCTTTCCGAGAGCGCAATAGAATTATTTCGAGAGCATAAATAGTCATCCACAGACAGACTATTTCGCTGTATGTATGTATATATATATATATATAGAGAGAGAGAGAGAGAGAGAGAGAGGGGAGAGAGAGAGATAGTGAATTGATAGAGGTAAAAGTTTTTTCACTTAGCTAATTGATGTTGCCTTAAGCATCCTGATTACAGAGATTCGTAAACGGATGCGTCCATCTACTCGTCAGGGGTATCAACTATTCACTGCTTATTCTTCTCGGGTTTTCTTTTTTATATGAAATTATCATTGGTGCAATTATTTTTCATAGTGTATCTGTGCATCTACGCACGTGTGCTTATGCGCCGGTCTATATGAATATACATACAAACACGCGCGCACAGGACGCACACATGCACACACACACACACACCTGTGTGTGCGTGTATATATATATATATATATATATATATATATATATATATATATATATATATATATATATATGTTTGTATGTATATTCATATATATAATTCGTTTATACAAGTTTTGGGATATAGTCGTGTACATGTATCTATATTGTGTGTCTGAGAGGGAGAAAGAGAAAGAGTGAAAGAGAGAGAGAAACAGCAGATTGGCTATTTCATGGGTATGTTGTGTGTATGCGTGTACATGTTAATCAGAATATGTGCCTTAATATGTATACATGTCTAGGCACGTGCGCCTGTTTATATGTATCTCTGTCTATCAGTGGAATTGTGTATGTGTACAAATGTACGTATGCGTGCGTAAGACGACGTATGCCTACGTTTGCGTGTGTTTGTGGATATCTATGTCATTGACTGCGTGTATATGTGCTTTTGTGTTGACACATGTGTATTTCGAAGTCAAATTTATTTCATGTCAGTATTTCTTTTCTCTTTATTCCATGACAAAATCTTTCTACCTCGCCCCCAGCCGCCGCCGCCGCCGCCGCCGCCGCACCGCCATTCACACCTATATCAACTCTCCCTTGATCTATGGTCACTTTTCTTTCTTTGCCACTTGCTATACATTGCGTAGAAATTGCTGATCTTTTCGCTTCTTGTCGACTCACAAACACAACGTTGTTATGTTTTATGGGTTTTTTGAGAATTCTCTTTTGACATTTTTGCCTCTACAGTATTCTTTTGCCCTTTCCTTACTTATTTCTTTCTTTACTTCCTCCCTCTCCTTTTTTATTCCCACTTTCTTCTTTTCTTCTCATGCCGTTCAATTTCTTCTTTACTTTGATTGTAATATTTTTTTATTTGAATTGATTTTCTTTTTCCTTTCTTCTTTGTACCATTCTTTATTTGGATGTTGTCTTTCCTTCGTTCTTTTTTTTTCTATTTTCTCTTCATTTTTTCTTCTTTCCTTTTTTATATTTTTCAACATTTCAGTTTTTCTTTCTTTCTTTATTTCATTTTCTCTATTCTTTTTCATTACTTCTTTTTCTTTATTTATTTGTTCTTCCCTCTTCTTTCTTTTTTCCTTCTTTCCTTCTTTCTTTCTTTCTTTTTCCGTTTATTTCTCCATTCATTTTTGCTTTTTTCTTTCTTTCTTTCTGTATTTATTTATTTAATTAATTATTTGTCCTTTTCTCCTTCTCCTTTTTCTTTCTTTCTTTCTTTCTGTCTGTATGTCTGTATTTTTCTCTTTCTTTCTTTTTCATTATTTCTTTTTTATCTTTTTTTAATTTCTCCGTTTTATTCCTCTCTCTTTCCTTCTTTATTTATTTGTTAGTTTCTTCTTTACCTCCCTTTCTTTGTCTTGTTTATTACATTCTTTCTCTTTCTTTCTTTCTTCCCATGTTTTTCTGTTCTTTCTTTCTTTTTCTCTTTCTTTTTTTCTTTCTTTCTTTTTTTCTTGCCTCTACTCTCTTCCTCCCCTCTTTCTTTATTCTTAATTCTTTGTTTTTCTTTTATTTCTTTCGGTCTTTTTCTCTTTCTCTCTTCTTTCTTTAATTTTCTCTGTTTCTTTGTTAATTTATTTTCTTGTTTTTTTTTCTTTATTTTCCCTTTCATCCCCCTTTCTTTCCATCTTTATTTATTTCTCACTTTCTTCTTTTCCATCGTTTCTCTGTCTCGTTATTACTTTCTTTTTCTCGTTCTTTCTTTTCTCTTTTTTCGGTTTATTCTTTCTTTCATCTGTATTACTTTCTTCCTTGTTTTCGGTTCCTTCTTTATTATAGGCCTAAAATAAACATATTTTGGCTTACCTAGTTTCCTTTCTTCCATTCGCTACATTGTCTTTGTTTACCTGAATTTCCCTCAATCACCAATAAACTCTTCTTTTGTTAATTTTTTCTTTTTAAATTTACTTTCCTTTATTCAGGACTTCATTCATTCGTTTCAATGTTTTTCTTTCTTTTAAGCAATTTTCATGCATTTTATTTGGAGTTTTTCTTCTCTTAACGTTTTGTTTTTAGTCTTTTTATATTTGGACTTCATGGTTTTCTTTTCTTAGATTTTTTTCGTTTCTTCTTCGCCGTCTCTTCCCTTGCCAGCTTGCGACTCGATCATTTTTTTTCTCGACAATCTGTCAAGTTGTCTCGGCTTACGAATTGATTTTGCACTAACACCCATCGTGAGATATACAGACCACCGAATTCACAAAGTAAAACCTTTCACACACACACACACACACGCACACGCACACACGCGCAGACACACACACACACACGCACACACGCACGCGCAGATAAACACACCCACAAATATATATATATGTCTGTGTGTGTATGTAATCTCACGCTTGTTTCACACAAGAATTCACAGATATATTGTTTCTTAAATGAATCTACAATCAAATAAACACGCACGCGCACACACATACACACACACACAAACACATATATATATGTGTCTGTCTACATATATATATATATATATATATATATATATATGTATAGTTTCGATATAAAAACTTCATTCAACATAAAAAGTACTTTCCGCCTTTTTCTTCAAGATAGTACACTTACGAATCCTTCCCTGGTTTTACAAACATTACTACTCAAAATGGTAATGGCAAAATATCCACGTATTGTTGGCTCGCAGATGCTGCTTTTATCAAACAGCTCACCCACTCATATACACACATTGGTCGGCCCATAAAGAAATCCTCATATTTTATTAATTTACATACGACATCAACCAAAATGTTGCAGGCTGTCCAGTAGACATTGAACCTACCTACCAAGAACACATTACATTTTTAACTTGTTATACAGTGCTAATTTGTGGCAGTCTGTTAAAAAGGCATCCGACACGAAAATTCGTACTGATCAGTAACCTCCTAATGAATTTCATCTCGCATGCGGATAGAAATTGTCACTGATGAGATTGATGCTTGCCTAATTTCTACGGATTTTGGCGCACACTGATAAAGAAGCGGTCATTTTTAGACTGTAACAGCAGCAAAAAAATCGCTTGATCAAACTCAAACTACGATCAAGTAATCACAATAGTGCGAACTATAAGCACGCATGTGCAGAATGCAGGGTGACAAATGTTATGTCGAAAATGCGTATAATATTTTTTACTCCCCTTTTAATAGTCTGGTTCTGGCTTTCTCTGCCATTAATAGGTCAGATGTGTAGAAATGAACCTGGTCATTAACATTTTATTTTTTTTACCAATATTTTTCAATCGCTTTGAAATTTACCCTGAACGCTGGCCATATCATTGAACTGAAGAGACGCTAGATGCATTATCACCCAGAAAAATGACTTCAGCCCCCACCAAAAAAACTATTTCATAACGATGGAAAAAAAACTGCCCAATATATCAATGTACAGCTAGATATTAACTGTTGGTGTCATGAGTGTCATTTATTCTAGCCTTTGCCTGACTGCAAGACCATATCATAAATGAGTAGAAATATGTTCGACAAGGTCATCTCTATATGTTTCATTGAAACGGCACAAGACAGGTTTCAGCATCATCGATTTGGCCAATACGTGAATAATTCACTGGATATTATACTTCATACGTGGTTTTCTGCAGCCCAAACCATGCTTGTTTTATTCTGTTCAATAAGTCAATGGTAGTTTTTCGTTTGCTTATTCTGTCAGTGGGCGCGTGACCGAGTGCGTGAAGCGTTTGTTTCCTAACCGTGAAACGCGGAATTCGATTCGCAGTATGGCCGGCTTGTAAGGGAGTGAACCTCTTGATGTTATCAGACGCTTACCATCATGTACCACATATAGAATGTGCTCGCAAACCATACCAACAATTGACTGAAGAATTGACACTGAAACTGGGCAGACCGAACTAGTTGGAAGCAGTAGACGATCGGGCTAGCATGAGATCACAAGTAATCGTGGTTAAGGATTTCAGCCTAATGAGAGAACCTCATAATCTGGCATTGCAGTATAAATTCCACATGGGCTGTCCCCTGAAGTTGAACAAATACAAATGTTCCAGAGCAGTCGCCTACAACAGGGGTTGATTACCCACCTTAGTAAACCGGCGTGCTTGAGAATGAAGAACCGACCATTATTCATCGTGTAAATATCATTTCATACAGACAATGCTCTACATTTCTTTTTTTCAGCCGTTTTCCACCCGTTTCATATAGGCAGGCACGATGGAGTAATGGATAGCGGTTCGGATTAAGGAATCGGAGAGCCATGTTCGAATTCCAATCGAATCCACTTACGTGCTAATAACCTTGGAAAAGTCATGAATCCTCTTCTTCTCTCCTCTAGCTATGGGCAAATAGCAAGACAGACCGGGTTCTACCGCAGAAAGAAATGGAAACCTACTACGGGAAAAAATCTGCTTCGTCAGTCATGTATCGTCTAAGCATAGCATATAAATGACTGATTTCATATTTTTCTATCTTATAAGGTACTGACATTATTTGTTTGTATATCTGTTTTTTTTATCCATTTAGAACTTACTCATTTTGGGGAGTTTGGTTTATTTTGCTTTACGATATATCAACCTCAATGTGTTATTTACTACCAACGGGATTTTTTAGGATAGTTTCGTTTGAATAAAATATGTATTGTTTGTAAGAAAGAAATTTGTAAGTCAAGCTTATTTGACGTATTTTTCTAAAGAGGGTTTTTGTCGAGAGTCAAATGTTACTTGTAATATTTTTTTCAAAAATGTATTGTTGGTAATATTTTTTACAAAAACGTATTGCTGGTATTTTTACTATAAAAATCTATTTTTGTATTTTCATAATGTTTCGACCCCAGTTTGGGGACTGGCTATTTGCTCATACCTGGGATTCTAACAGGTGCTACGACCCCGTGCCAGGGTGGACGTGGAAACACCACCAATTAAGAAGTGGTTCCACGCTCTTCAAAACCTCCTGATCAGAGTCCTTGCTGCAGTACGTCGTTCATCGTTTTGTTTATATCTTTATACAAATTTTAAACACACCTTCCAAACTAGTAAAACATAAAATGTTTAGAAGAGTACTAAAAAGAGCCATAACAGTGGTTTTTCTTTTTCTATAATAACTTTGGAAAAATATATTATAGAAAAAGAAAATTATATTATCCAAATATATTCTGTAATAAAAATTTTAAGAATTCTTTAAAATTTAAATATGATAAGATTTTAAAATTTAAACTCAGATAATGATACCTCTTTCCATCCATTTATTTGTTCCTTATACTGAAATTCACTCAATACAAGACTCGAGCCGTCCTGGGTATGACGATAAACTACGTCCAGCAGCAAGGCCTCTGATAAGGAGGTTTTGAGGAGCGTGGAACCACCTCTTAATTGCTGGTGTCCCCAGGTTCACCCTGACCCAGCTGATAGCACCTGTTAGGGTCCCAGCTATGGGGAAATAGTTAACCTCCAAACTGGGGTCAAACACTATGAAATTGTAAAAATAGGTTTTAATACCAGAAATACTTTGTAAAAAAAAATTACCAGCAATAAATTTTTGAAGGAAAAATCATTACCAGTAATAAATTTTTGAAAAAATATTACCAGCTATACATTTTAAAAAATTACAAGCTATCCTTTTTTTTAAAAAAAAATTATTTCCAGCGATACATTTTGAAGAAAAAATATTACCAGAAATAGATTTTTGAAGGAAAAAAATATTACCAGCAATACATTTTTGAAAAAAAAAATATTACCAGCAATAAATTTTTGAAGGAAAAAATCATTACCAGTAATACAATTTTGAAAAAATATTACCAGCTATACATTTTAAAAAATTACAAGCTATCCCTTTATTTTTAAAAAACATATTGCCAGCGATACATTTTGAAGAAAAAATATTACCAGAAATAGATTTTTGAAGGAAAAAAAATATTACCAGCAATACATTTTTGAAGAAAAAAATATTACCAGCAATAAAAGATTTTCGGCATTAAATAACCGATTGAGGTTGATATGCCGTAAAACAAACCAAACCAAACTAAACCAAACCAACCAACCAAGGCTCGAGAACAACTCGAACAAGAGAGCTACTGTTAAAAATAGTTATGGTTAAGGAGGTGTGATATGAATGAAAGTGGAGTTGGTAAAAAGTGAAGGAATAGCAAGACAAATAATGATTAAGACTGGACTTGAAATGGTGAAGATTGTAGCGTTCAGGAAAACATCGACACAGGAGTCTGTGTCACAAAGTAGTATTTTGTGGGAAGAAGATATTTTGAAAATTATTGTTGCGCTTGGAAAACGGTGGAAACGGGGTCAATTCGAATCCGTGGAAGTAAAATGGTGTGTCCTAACCGTAAAGGTCTGAACTGAGGAATCTAAAGACACGAAATAGCGACATAATAGAAATAGGATTGCGATATTAGATCTGTGAGAAAGCGACTGCAAAGTATCTTCCCAAACAAGACACCGTGAACGATTCTGAGCTCTATTAAGACTGGTAAGTGATGATTGTGTAGCCCCCGCCCAGCTATTGCAGTAATACACCATTTTTACTTTGACTTACAACCAAATAACGTAGAAACACTGGTTCTCATACGATCACCAAAGTTAAGCAACGTCGAACATGGTTAGTACCTAGACGGGTGACCGCTTGGAAATATCAGGTGCTGCAAGCTTGGAAATACGGGTGGTGTAAAGGATAACCGTTCGGAATTGGAATGGGAAAAAAAATCAATCAATCCCTTCATTTTCTTTTAATCTGACCCTCGTAAATGCACCTTCCACAGCCGTAAAGCGAGCCGACCATTTGTTAAGCATCCTAAGCAATGAATTGTATATATGAACTTACTTCGGGTCTAACACGTTCAAAGCATGGAGTGACGTTAAGAACGCAACTGTTCATCGTGAGAAACCCCAGAGTCTGTTCGGTGATGATGAGCCGACCAAGCATAGAAATGAATACAATATGGGAACCAATAATAAGGAGTGCCAGAGAAAAGCGATAATAACAACAAAAGTTGCAATATGAGCTCTGGTAAAAATATGATGATAACAGCAAAAATTGCAATATGGAGCACTGGTAAAAATGGTTGCTAAAGACATTAGGTTTATAATACCCAGAAATTCATACACAGATGTCCTCAAGGACACATGGCACAGTGGATAAAGGCGTTGAGTGTGAATTCAATACCCGGTTAAGGCAGTGGAGAACTTTCAGAGGGAAATTAACAGGAGATAACTGATAATTGACATACATTAAAAAACATGACACGTGCAACTAGAACAGTCTACCCCAGTGAGCGAAATAAAGGGTTCAGTTCGAGATTCCAACCACATGAAGAAGGCCGGAGCGTACAACGGCCGAAACGTTGTAATAGATATGGCGACAAAGATGAGGACAATAGTTCGAATAATGTAAATAATGTACATAATACCTCATCTCAGAACAGGTTGTATAATTCATTCCCCTCTTTTAATCGACAGCTCTCTTAGTACAGTCATGTTTTAACTCACCTAGCCAAATGCACCTTGTTAGCTTCGACAGACTAATTTACATATTTACACATATGCTGGTATTTGTTTTAGTAATAAAACAACATTGAGTATTTCCATTATTTTTTGCGCTGCTTGATCTGTTACAAATATTGGATTAATTTAAATAATTTAGTATGTTTGAAGTAAATGTTATGAAGCCAGAATGTTCTGCTAAATAAGATTGGATATAACGGTGATGTGGTCATTACTGCGAAGCTAACAAGTAGCGTAAATTTCTTCTCAATTAAGTGAATCCATACGTTCTGTCAGGTGGCATAGATAGATAGATCGATAGATAGATAGATAGATAGATAGATATAGGGCCTCTTCAAAATTCTCTACACGAAATACCCACCAAAATTTAATAATCACTTCTTGCCCGAAAGCTATTCAGTAAATTCACACACACACAGACACACACGCACACAAACACACACCCGCACACAAACACACACACAGACTGACAGATAGATAGATAGATAGATAGATAGATAGATAGATAGATAGATAGATAGAATGACGGCGAGTGAGTGAAATGCACGCGCTTCATCGAAATGTTTAATAAACTAGTCTAACTGACCATTACTACCGAAGTACATCATATTCTCATTGATTACCGTCTATTTGTGATCTTGTACCAGACTTAATTTAGTTCAGCAAGACAAGACTAGAAATGATGTTCTGTGATCATGCGTTCTTAAATCTCTGAGTAGAACTTAATATAATAATAAAGCGCAGTGTACGTGTGTCCGTCCGTCAGTCCGTTTTTCGATTACGGTGAATCAAAAACAACCTGCATTTACAGGCAGTAACTACTGTAGTTACACGCGATTAAAAATTAAATACATAACTCATTTAAAGTTCAATTTAAGGGAATATAAAGAATGGCTATTTTAAAAGAAAAAAAAAATTACGCGCAAAAAAATGTAAACAAACTACAGAGATCGGTTGAGTATACAAAGAAAGATTTTTACCTAATTAAGGTATCGAATAAAGATAACATAATTCTATTATTTTTAAATTCCTCTAACTTCCTCCAGTAATATAATAATATGGATTTGAACATATACATTATTTACACACCAACTATCCTTGTTGTTGCTGTTATTATTTCGGCCGTTGTATCTTCTGGTCTTCATCAGGTGATTGTCAATCTGGGTAATCATCAGAGACTTTCAAACTGAAGCCTCTAAATAATCTACAGGGGTAGATCCGTTCCGTTTTCTCGTCTCGTTCTTATTTCAAAATGCTCAGTTATTGTTCGTCCCATTTTCACTAAGCCCACGTCCATTGGTTCGTGAATTTGTTGATTGTGAGTTCAATTCCGGGGCCGTGCAGTGCGTGGCGCAGGTAAATCTGAATGTTTTTCGTAACAACAGAACCGTGATACTCAGTGTAGCAACGTTTCGAGAGCGTCATTAGAAAATACTACACTTCAGTCGCTGTCCGGCCATTGACGCACGAGGAGCTCAATATTCAACATGTCTGCAGAATACGATCGTCGAACTGCCATTGTGGGGAATCTTCGCACCGACCACAAGGCCAAGGAAATCATGGAATGGATTAAATACCATAAAACCATGGTGCAAATGCATATGGTGCCTCAGACGACAAGGACAATTTTGGGCCAGAACGCAAAACTCACAAGAAGCGCTCTGGCGGCGCCAAGACGACTGCATTTTTCGCCAAGGTTGTCAAGAAGAACCAATAAAAGCATAAGGAGAATAGCCAAGGAAATGGCCACCCGCAGACGAAAAATCGGGTATATTGTTACGGAGAAAATGAAATATATAACTTACGTGCTCGTCTTGGAGAGGGAACTGAATAGTAGGACCTACAACACCAAGGTGGCTCTCAAGGCAGCCATCAGGGACGCCATGACCAACATGGACAGGAGCACCATTACTAAAGCTTGCTCCAGCTTCCAGTTCCGTAAGAAGAAAGTGGTGGCCATCAAAGGTGTACACATCGAGTGATTTTTGTACCTTATGTATGTACCTACGTATAAAATTACAGTAAAATATATTACTTTGTTATATAAAAATGCTTTTTTTATCCATTAATTTTTCCGAATTTATCTGCGCCCCACTGAACATTTTTATTTGCATTTTTTATGTGGGAGTCCCATCAATATAGACTCACATTATTTTGAAGAGAAAAGATAGCTGATCGCTCTATATAGCCTAATAGACCAGATTAAACAAAAATGCTATTTTCTTTAATAACGTAGGCGATCATACCTCTCCGCATATTCCTTTTGTTTATAATCTGTAAAGAGACATGCAGTTATTCTAAATGCTCACCTAATACAAGGAAGAATAATTATTGTTTTCAGAGGCTTATGGGGTGAGATTATTGTATGAACGTAAAAGGAAACAGCAAGTACAAATTCTTAGGATATGTAGGGAAGATAGTGGTTGACACTAGATTTGACGAGTGTAAGATTGTGGTGGTCAGGAAAGCATCCTCTCTGGAGTCTATTACACTAAGAAACCGTTTCTGAGAAGATGCTGTCTGAGTGGAACTTCCTCCTTACCAATTCAATACGAAGGGAATGAGAAAGAATCGACCCTGTTTACGTGGCATGGCGGTTCTTAGCTGTAAAAATTTTAACTTTCTGAACTGAGGAATGTAGCTCATTAGAACATTTTCCATGGAAATTATTGTAGATTAGTGAGAGGCATGCGACATTTCATCTGTGGAAAAGAGGCTGTATGGTGAAAAATAATACACCACATACAAGGTCGATTAAGCGGTTTTGAACTCTGTCAAGGGTAGAAAGTAAGGTGCGGGCATCTCCAGCTTAGATATGTCAGCAATAATTTATTTTTGGTCCGACCTGACTCTTATAAAGACTGAGTAGGTTAAGAGGATTCAGGTACTTTCTAGAGTGTTGCAAAGAAAGGATTACATATTTAGAGATGAATCCTATATATGAGTTCTACGTCAATGAACTTCCTGATGTCATCAGTTCCCCAATGAGGTATTTATTCAGATGACACTACCATATACTCCATCAGAACTGATAAAGTAAATCTGGCTGCTGCTCTTGAAAAGGACCTCCAATCAGTGGCTAACTGGAAAAATTGCTTCTAAATTTTAACGTCACCAAAACAATACTGGTCTCATTATAAGCACCACAGAAAAACTGTATTGCCTCCTATCAGCATAGATGACGATAGACTACTGGAGAGCAATACACTGCGCCTTCTTGCCCTCACGTTTTCAACTGACTTGAAGTCGGGCGACTACAACGAAGAAATAGATGGATCTACTAGAAGGAATGTTGTGTCACTGTGTTGTGCCAGAATTTTTTTCTCGTCAGAGTTCGTCTTACACATTTATAAATCAACCATTCCTTCATACTCTTGCCATATAGGGTTTAGTTCTCCTGCTATTCATTCCGAGGTTCTTAATATCCAAAGAAAGATCCGTAAAGTAATTGATCTCGACTTCTGTCACTTTCTCACCGGCGGGCCGTAGCTTCTCTCTGTCTTTTCTACAAATATTTTCAGGGCAACTGTTCTGACGAGCTTTTTTCACTGTTGCCCCGACTTCATGATTTGAATATGCTACTAGATGGACATATACGTTCCACCCGTTTACTTTTGAAACAACTAAATGCAACAGCCAATTCTACTTCAACAGTTTCTTTTCTCGCAATTACCGCCTGCGAAAATCCCTTCCTTTTATTTCAAACATTTAAATGCAGCCTTAATCGCCATATTCTATCTTCTTGAATCCCGTTCATCTTTTATCCTTTCCTCAATCCTCCCTATACTCATTCTTTCTTTCACTTTTACTCCCTGTCATCCGCTGCGTGCTAGTGGCATTCCCGTCTTGCTTCGAGTGAAATGATTAAAATAATAAAACTTGATTAGTAAATGACTGCCGAAAGTGCTTTATGGAG
>OZ038476.1:86270503-86350503 GCA_964036315.1 Acanthosepion esculentum
GTCGGCTTTATCTCTTATCAGATAATTTAATTTCCTCTTTGCTGTTCGCTTGATCGGTTGGCATTGCAAGAGTTGGTTGGGGGTGAAAGAAGATCAGAGTAGAAGAAAGTGCCGATGGTGTGATTTGCTCAAGGTGGGCCTCACCTTGCCAGGAAAAATGACCCATGACCTTCCTCTGCCGAACATATAAAATGAGACATGCAGAATCCAGTCATGAAACTGCAACGAACTGCCGCTGACTTTCGAGTTACGCCTTCTGTAGCATGTCTACTATGCGTAGCCTTTTTCATCCGCAGACTCAACCGTTGAGATCTGTTGTAATCGTCATCAGTTTGAACCCACCATTGGGATCTTTGGGGTTGGTTGTGCTTAGTCTGTCACCTCTTCTTCGGCCTTCCTGCCAAGCAGTTTAGAACTCCCTACGGCAACGCTCTCAGAATCCTTGCACCACACAAGCCACTCCACTACGACAAGGCGCGACTATCAGAGTTATGCACGACAGATATACACGCATAACGACAGGCATACATTTTACACTGGATGCCTGTGTATACAGTTCGTCGTCAAATTTATTATAATTATCACATTAGAAACCAAACAATAAGTAGGAAAATATTTTTTATTATTTTACAAAATAATTAACGCTAAAATAAAAGACGAAACAGTTTTATTATTGTTAATCAAGATGGTTAATTTTCTTGACGAATAAATCTAACTTTTCTTATAGTTGAACGGCTTTTTATTTTAAAAAAATCTGTCAAAGTGGAAAAATTTTTATGTGATGCGTTTCGTTGTTAGGGACTTCATCAGATCAAAGTGGTGTTTACACTGATGGTATCACACGGGCACAGGGACTCTGAAGTTATAAATTAAATTTATTTTTCATTTTTAAAAAGTTATCCTGTTTTCAAGAACGCAAAATGATTAGTAAACACCGATAAAGTTAGAATAATTCTGGTTTTCAATTTTAGCATTCGATGCAATAGTTCCCTCTGACCTTCACAAATAACAATGTATAGGGATGTTCAAAAAATCATTTTAAAAAAACAAAGATATAAAAGCAATCTACATCTTCTATATGCCGTCTCCCTTCAGGACATTGTTGATCATGGCCCTCCACAATTTCCTGTTATTTTAGCTCTTAATAAATTTTGTCTTTTTGATATCGCTCCTAACACTTGCTCCGCCATCGATTTACTCTAGCTTGCTATGTAGGTTAGGCGTTATTTTCCTTTGTCCCTCATGCCTTCAATCTGTCTTGTATCGAATTTTTCAAGCCGTCTTTCCCTATTATGTGTCCTAAAAATTCCAACTCTCTCTTCCTGATATTAAGTATACGTGCTTTTCGTTTCCATTTTCTGTAAAACTTGGTTGTTGGTCACATGCTCGGTTCATGGTATCCTCAATACTTAGAACCACATTTCTGTTGGTTCAAGTACCTTCAACTTTAAAGAGGTGGTCCAGCATTGACTGTTATCCTTTTGCTGGTGACGACAGGTAACAATGTCATTGTTATGATTTAGGTGAACTGTTTCAAAATGCTTACGAAACCGAAAGGTGAAGCGACTGACTACACGAAAGAGCTGAGTGAAGCAATAATTACTGTAAAATATATATTATATGTGAAAACTTAAAATAGTAAGAATTTGACAAAATATACTGCCAATTTCTACCGTATGAGTTAACTTTTTAAAAAATATTACGAAAAGATTAAGGCACTACGAAAAAGACAACTTTATTTGTTTATGTCTTGAGTTAAATACCAAGCGTGACACCGCCATCAGTTCACCGCAGGACAGTTCACCGTCATCGAAAACCTGCGGAAAAGTTCACCGCGAGGAAAGTTCACCGTAAAAAAAAGTTCGCTTTGGGGAAAGTTAACCGAAAAAGAATAAACATTAAATACATTTTTAATAGGTCCTAATTTTATTGAAAAAGTATCTAAAACGTTTTAAAAATAGGTTATATAAGTAAATAATAACTGACACTACGCGTTTTAATTTAATTAATTTAATAATTAAAACTTTGGTTTCTAATAACTGATATTATACGCTATCTCTCTCAAGTAGTTAGAGATTCAATTACCATTGTTTTAATTTAGAACGAGTCTTCGAATTCGCCCAGCAGAAATAACATTGTCTTTTCTGTTTGTTTAGCTATTATGGATATTTCTAGATTCATATTATATATATATATATATATATATATATATATATATATATATATATATATATATATATATATATATATATTATTTGGCTAGAATGTCCTAACTCACTTACTGAACGAAAACAACAAAATTTTATGGGGTAACACCAACCATTTATTCTTCAAAATAAAGTCCATCATTCTCGATGATCTTCTGCGCGCGATAAGTCAGCATCCGAATGTGTCCCAAATACCAGTCCGCTGGCTTTGAATCAAAAAACTGTCAACAAGTTTCCTTCACTTCATCAAAAGTGTTGAATCAACGGTCGCGGAAGAAATGTTCCATTGAGTGGAATAAGCCATAGTTACTCGGAGCAGCATCAAGATTGAATGGTGGATGTGGAAAAATTTCGACACCGTCCATCTGTTTGAACTTCTCCTCAGTCTACCTGCTAGTGTGTGGATACATCTTCTTTAGTTTGTTGAACATGTGGTCTAGCTGCTGGCAATCCAGTTTAGCGTTGATGGCGCGACCGTATAGAACAAGCACGAAATGAAGTACTGCTTGGAAATTCCACCAAACAGAGATCAATTTGTTGTTTTCTAAGTGAGTCAGATCTTTATATATATATATATATATATATATATATATATATATATATATATATATATATATATATATGTGTGTGTGTGTGTGTGTGTGTGTGTGTGTGTGTGTTCGTGTGTGTGTGTGTGTTTCCTCCCACTTCCATAAAAACACCAATACACGCAACCCTACATAAATACAAAATTTTTAAAAATTTATCAGTTTATCTGACGATCGCAATAGCGTGAAACCGAGAATCACAAACTCACATCAATCCAACTATATATATATATATATATATATATATATATATATATATATATATATATATATATATATATATATATATTTCATTAAAAACGACTGACAAGGTGCTTTTATTTAGTTTTTTTATATAATATAAGATACACCTTTCTGACAATAGCTCAATTAGATCTCATTTAAATATTCATGGAGACCTACCGGACACTATTCGGAATATACTTGTCGACAACACTAATATAATAGCATCATCCACTTGCAAAAAAAAGCTAAAAATAATGGAAGCCTTACTTATAAAAATAAACAAACCAACACTTAATAATATTAACTTTGAACATGGACATAATATCTTGACCGTGTTTTGAAACAAAAAAATGAATCACTCTATAAAACATACACATAACAAACTATTTCTAATTCTAACAGTTGAAATATAATCCTTGATAATGGCTAAATGTATAGCCGAAAGCGCTCGGAAAAGAACATTCGGACAATTTTGATATAGTTTATCCTCTGAAAAGAAAAACTTTATTAGATCGTACCAGAAATTATATAAAAAACTAAATAAAAGCACCTTGTCAGTCGTTTTTAATGAAATGTGCTTGAAAGAAGGATTGCTGCCTAAATACACAAATATATATATATACATACATGCATATATATATATATATATATATATATATATATATATATATATATATATATATATATATATATGCATACATACATACATATATATATATATATATATATATATATATATATATATATATATATATATATATAATTCCAGGATGATTTTCCAACTAATACAAGATGGTCTTTGCCCTCACTAACATTCAAACTTTCTGTTTTGGAGTAACGAGGTGCCTCCCAGTTTTCATGTACGATTTGATTCTCTTTTTCACTGCCTTTTGGGCTGTCATACTTGAAACTCCTTTCTCACGTGCCAAACGTTTTATGGATCGAGTTGGATCTTTTCTAATTGATTTATTTTGCTCTAAGTTGAAATGATGTTCCTTCTTTCTGTTGTGGCCGCCTGATCCAATTTTCCTCTCTACTGTTCTCTCTTTTTAAGACTTATTCACCGTCCTCTTTGTGGTTCTTGGATGAACTTTAACAATGAAAGTCCGAATATGAATGATCTTTTCCCTCGCACTATTGCTCATTTGGAAAGACTATGAGTATGACACAAAACGATTTTAACGTGTTATTTTTCTAACTGAATAACCCAAACATATTTTCAGTGATTCTTACGACAAATGGTGTCAAGATGACTAAAGTTCTGGAAAAAGAAACTCAATTAGTTTAGTAGTTTTTTAGATATTAAACATTTAAACATTTTGTGTGACGGACAATTATGCTGTAACATGATTTGGTCAATTTTGCTGTTACACCGGGTATATTTATATATATATATATATATATATATATATATATATATATATATATATATATATATATATATATATATATTAATTCTAAAATTAGAAGTGAAGTTTCCGCGAGGTAAAATTTTCTTACGGTGAACTTTCAACGCTAGAATTTGATGACAGTGAACATACTAGTTAAAAATACAATACCAAAAATTGAATTTGAGAGTGAAAGATTGAATATTCACTGCTACACTGTCAAAACAAAAAACATGAAAATAAGTTGTCTTCATATCTATTAAGGTGAATATTGGGTTGTGCCTAAGCTAGGCCCTGCTTAGTAAATACCTAATCCTATAGAGAGTTTGATCATCACTGAGTCACACATTTTTCTTTCTTTTACGTACGGAAAGAAATTAATTGAGGATCCGTCTTCCACGCAGCACCCCTCCATTGCAGCCAACGTGATACCGACAGTGGAAAAATCCTGATGCCTGAGCAATATACCAGTGAAACAGGTTAGATTTTTACAACCCGCCCACATGCAGATCCACAGGTTTTAAAAAGACCATGGTTTGCATTTCATATGCATGAAAAGACGAATAAATACAGAACGACCCGCATTTGCGGTGGCCTTGTGTCGTAGTGAGCTTGATATCAACGAGAAAAGAGGGAGAGGGTCGACAACAAAGCGAAAATATAAAGAGACTAATGTTCAAAGAAAACCGACAAACAGGCTGACGAACGATGAAAAATGCAGCTACAATAGATTATCGACTGACACACTTTCGTCCGTTTGACGAACTCTGTTCAATGCACACGGACAAAAAAGGTCGGTCTAGTCTGCTCTGATTTCTAAGAATGTAGGTGAATTGTGTTATGGGCGGACGACGAAACGAACTTCTCAAGAATCTTTACCGGGTGGATTGATAAGATAGGAATACGGATAAAGTAAACGAGAAATGCCAACAGCAGAATTTTTTCTTGCTAAAAGAAAGCGGCAATTAATTTCTACTTGCAAATGTAAACAGCTCTCGAAGTAATGAGAAATTATTTCGCAAGTTAATTTTCTCCTAAATAAACAAACGGCAAATTCTGTCTGTCCGTTGATGTATCTGAAACCCCTCTAACTCGAAACATACTTGCTCTACATAGGCATATTATACCTTTATCGAATCGGGATGATTCTGGTGCTTGAATATTGAGCATTGGGAATTCTGTCTTGGTTAAAAATTCAAATTTTAAAATAAAAGAAAACAAATTAAAGATTTTAAAAGATTTTAATTTATATTTTTTTTTAAAGTAACATAAAAACTATGTGAATTCATATGAAAAAATAAATTCAGTTTAAAATATCTCCAAATCTTTGTGAATTGAGGAAATCAATTTTATTTCTTCAAAATGCCAAGGAATCAGTAGTAAAGTGAGAGGTTTCTTGACTTGGGGTTTAAAGTTCGGCAGAGTTTGGGATTTCAAAATCTCAACTCAATTAAAGTTTCACGGAGTTTGCGATTTAAAGAAATCAATTTTCGGCCAAAATCGGACTTTCGGCCCGAATCACACTTTCGGACCGAATCAGTCTTTTGTCCTAAATTGGACTTAACCCGAATCATAGTTAAAGTGAGATTCTGAAGTTCCATGGAGTGATTTGAGGAATTCAAAGTTATTTCTTCAAAATTACCATTGCTGTTTCTAAGCTGAACCAGAGGTTCCTTTAGTTTCGGACCGGGCACCCAATCAGCCCACCGCTAGTTTATAAGTTCGCATATATTATTGAAATATATTTCATGTGTTTATTCTTAAATTTGATATCATTTTATTGATGGGTTGTTTATTTCTTTGTTTTGCTTTTTACAAACCACCTCATTAAGTGCATAGAGCTGTTATAATTCTCATCAATATTTCTTTCTTCTGAGTATCCTATCAGCTTCGTTTACCATTATGAAGGTTAGAATGATAATAAGGATGGTCTGACTCTTTTAAAAAATGATAATAAGAAAAGATTTTTAGGCTCGAAAACCAATTTCTGGAAACGGTACAATCTACTAAGTATCATGAATATTTGTAATTTCTTTGGAAGTGAGATAGAGAGACTGAATATAATTAACGTATAATAATGACGAAGTTCAAATACACGGCAAAGATATTTTATGTTTGTACTTTGGCTCAGATAAAGCCTGTTTTTGAAAATCACTAAAGGAAACAAGTATCAGTGCGAATGTATGTATGTATTTGTGCTTGTGCAATTATGCATGAGACATTTTGAGCAGGCGTTGCCATTTGACAGTTGAAATAAGCAAAGGGCGTGTACCGCTCTTTATGAAACTTTAACCAGATTCAAAATGATATATCGAAAATCGGTCTTAATACTTGCCAAGTTACATTAAGTTATTGAAATGTACAACAAACACTTATTCTTTTGCTTTCAGATCAAATGGTCTGTTTCTACCGACAAGTACACACACACACACATACACACACACACACACACACACACACACACACACATATATATATATATATATATATATATATAGATAGATAGATAGATAGATAGATAGATAGATAGATAGATGATAAAATGTAGTTTTTACGTATACTATATTTAAATATAAACTGGTCAATATCAGGGATAGAGAGCATGTAAGTTCCATTTACGTTAACACCCAGCGGCAACAATCTGTTTCATTCTGAAACCCAATCTTCAAGCCATCAAGGCAAACGTAATCTTCAGGCCTGAAGATCAGCTTTAAGCATGAAACAGACTGTTGCTGCAGGGTGCTGACCTCAAAGTTGATTTTGTTTCACACGTGTGTGTGTGTATATATATATATATATATATATGTGTGTGTGTGTGTGTGTGTGTGCGTGCGTGCGTGCGTGCGTGCACGTGCACGTATGCAGAAAAATAGGAAAGAACACGTTAGGTAAATAATCCGGAGTTCTTTAGTATTTTTGTTTTTATTTTTAAAAAGACAGTGCTCCATACAGAAGTAGAGCTTATATTATAATTTTTTTTTTAAATATGATTCCTTCGCTACATAAGAGTTCGCATGTTTCAAAAATGAGAGCCGAAACCATCAATATAATTATTGAAATGACAATTTTGAAATGACCATGGGATATCTGGACTCTGCAGAATCTTCGGACCTTGTCAGTCTATTTATACTGTACAATCTAACCGCGCACCGTGAATTAGACATTAAGGACATCGGGCTATACAGAGATGACGGGCTCATGGTAGTGAGGAGCTCCACAAATTTTAAAACAGATAAAATTTGAAAGATAATTTATAGTGAATTCGGAAAACTAAATCTAAAAACTATAGTCAACACTAAATTAAAAAGGGTAAACTTCCTCGACGTAAATCTAGACTTAATAAACAACATTTACATACCCTACAGAAAACCTAACACTAATCCCTTGTATGTACACCCTAAGTCAAACCACCCTCCATCTATAATTAGGCATATACCCACATCAATAGAGAAAAGAATAAGCATGAACTCCGCAAATAAGGAAATATTCCGACAACACAGTAATTTTTATAACACAGCCCTGAAAAATAACGGATATAAAAGCGTTGACATAAGCTATAGAAACAATAGTACCAATAGTAAGAAAAACAGGAAAAGAAAGATCATATGGTATACCCCTCCGTTCAACCAAATGGTCAGTACTAAACTAGAGAATAAGTTCCTAGCTTTAATTGAAAAACACTTTCCCACTAATAGCAAACTTAGCGAGATCTTTAATAAAAACACCTTAAAATTAAGTTACAGCTGCACTGAAAATCTAAAAAGAATCATAAAAAACATAATAAAATCCTGGAAAAACACGCATGCCAAAACAGTATTAATAAAACTCCTAAACTGCAATTAGACAAAAATAATGAAAAATTAATTGATTGTAGAAACCCTAAATACTGCCCGTTAGAAATTAAATGCCTCACAAAATACGTGGTATACCAATGCACTATCTCATCCATTGAGAGTCCTAACACTGATAGGATATACATTGGGTCAACAAAGAATGGATTTAAAATTAGATGGAAACAACACAAGAGCTCCTTCAATAATATTCAAAATAGAAGTCAGACATCTCTATCCCAATATTTCTGACATTTAAAAGAAACGAATAAAACACTAAAAGTAAAATGGAAAGTAATAAATAGAACAAGAACTTGTAAAACCTGTGATGACCCATGCCCTTTATGCCTACATGAAAAACTACACATCATTAATTTTCTAAATAATTAAAAGTTATTAAACCATAGGCAGGAGTTAACGGTTTTTTGCCGACATCAACAAATTTTCGTCAAAAAAACAAATTGTAGTCCAGTGCAACGCGTTTGTATAAGAAATAGTCATTTGAATAAACAAATAAATAACGAGATTAATAGATAGATGATAATAATAAAACAGAATCCTCTCGACACTTAACGACCTGCCGTCGCGCCATAAAATATCTTTCGCTCTAAACTAACTAGACGGTGACCATCAGATTTGAAATTGAGATCCCACCATAACCTGATATAAACTTTCCGAAGGTGACTGGTCTGTAGATAAGAATTAACTCTTCGACCACCTAACCAATATGGCCGCCGCCAGCCGTTTCCATAGCAATTAATGTTGCAAGAGATCATACTTATAAACACGGGCAAACCACAAGATAGCTTATTCCTAAATTTTCGCTTGAGGATGAACGGGACTCGATACCTTAATTCAACTTAATTTCAATAATTATATCGAGGGTTTCGGCTCTCGTTTTTTAAACATGAGAACTCTTATGTAGCGAAGGAATCATATTTTTTTTATAATATATATATATATATATATATATATATATATATATATATATATATATATATATATATATATATAGTCATCCACAGACAGACTGTTTCGCTGTATGACAGCTCCTCAGTGTGTCTAGACGTCCGATTGCTTCAAGCCGGAATCGAAACCCGACTGATTTGACATTAGTCAGATATCTTACCGTTCGTTGCACGGCAGAAAGGAAGGGAATTTTTAATTTTTTTTCTGTACGAATTACGCCAGCGGAGAACTTAATTCATACTTGAATAGTAATGCTTAATAACCAGTAGCACATATATATATATATATATATATATATATATATATATATATATATATATATATATATATATATATATATACGTGTGTGTGTGTGTGTGTGTGTGTGTGTGTGTGTGTGTGTGTAATTTGGCAGCAACTTTTCTTTTAAACATGTAGTATTGAATGTTAAAGACAACATAGTCTTGCATATTTTCTTTTGAATTTTCTCATATTCTCTAATGAGACTTTATTTGAAAATGATTTCGAAATAAGTATTGTCCCTACGATGACCTAGCGCTTTCGAACATCATTGTTCATCTTCAGGGTCAATATTTTTTGTCAAAAATTTTTTTAAACAAACATTTGCCAATTATCTTTTAGCGTAATCATGTTGCTACTTTTTACAAACTAAATAAACGTTAAAATCCTTTTAAATTCAAAAGACGCCATGATGTTATCACGTGCAGGGCGAAGATTTTTATCATGTGACAGCGTGAAAAAGATTTTTATTATACAAGCCAAAAGATCGAAGAATACGTTATAAAATTTAAATATATTTTAAACATTGTAATATGTTACCAGAAATATTGTAATCTATACGATTAATAAGAGGTCTTTTGCTTTTAATATGTAATGCTTCTAAGATTTTAAGGCGTTTAATGTCTGTATGTTTATCTGTAATTTTAGTATTTTCTATAAGTATTTTACGTATATCAGATTGTATAAGGGAAACAGTATGTGACTTAATATGTTGTTTAATGGCGCTAGAATTATTTAGATGCAGAGTTAATCTTCTGGATAGCTGGGTGGTTGTAAATCCAATATATGTATGTGGATTAGAAGAGCATTCTTCCATGGGACATTTAAACTCATACACAACATTATATATATATATATATATATATATATATATATATATATATATATATATATATATATATATATATATATATATATATAAAGAGAGAGAGAGTGGGGGAGAAAGGAGTTAGAGAAAGAGAAATTGTTGACACAAAAAAGACATTTCTGGATAGCTGATATATACCCGAATTCAAAATGTATTTTGATGGATTTTCGAAAGTAGATTTTCCTGGTAGACGGAAGATTTCTCTAAACGTATACAGCCACAATCATCCGTATGAGAAACAGCTAAACATCTTATAAACCTCAATAATGGAAAAGATACATATTCGCTATGTTTTTATTTTATAATACGATACTAATATGTGAATATTACATGAATTATTATTGCCTACAGTTAAGTAAAACATCAGTTTATTTTAAATACAGCTGTACTTCTGACTACAGTAAATATATAAAGTGTAAACTCGGCTGACGAATTTAATTCGTTCCTGAACGCCGTTCGTAAACCGAAATGTTCGTAAGCCGAAACTATTTTTCCAATAGGAATCAATGCTGAGAAAAAAGTCACAGTGCAATAAAATTGGAAAAGAAAAGCACAACACAACACACGAATATATACAACATGTCGATCGACTAAGAAATGATTCCGTTCGGGTTAACTTGATTCTGCAATGAGTAATAAAATTTTGTTCGATAGCCGAGGCATTTTCATCTCGAATTTTCTGTTCGAAAATCGATTTGTTCGAAATGTGAGATGTTCGATAACCGAGGTTGCACTGTATATAGTTTGGTCAACGGTGAAGCCAGGGCCAGTTGTACATACGTTAATTTTATATCTCATGTATGATGCGACCCCCTTAAAATTAGCTTCAAAATTTGGTCTTCAAAAGTCGAATGATACGCGAGTATATACGGATACAAATGTTTTGAGAAAGTAGTAGTAGTATTAGTAGAAGAAGAAGAAGAAGAAGAAGAAGAAGAAGAAGAAGAAGAAGAAGAAGTTGACGACAGTGTATAATAAAAGAAGGGGGAAATTCAAAATAGATTACGAAGAAATACTTCACAAATTTATCTTTTTAATTTTCTTTAGAATTTAAAAATATTTTTAGACATTTTCTATTGGGAAATAAATAAATAAATTCCGATGAATGTCAAACATTTTATAACTCAAATTATCATGAAGGAAAATCTTTCGACCGCAGAAGCTATCGTGACCGGATCGCATTCTTTATATGTCGAGAAACAAATTCGAAACAATACATCCAGCAAAAGGTTTGAAGCAGACGTGTTTCATAAAAAAAAAGTTTTAACTGAACTGAAATACAAAAAAGTGTAATAGAAAATAAATAAAAACACCTTCTATGCGCCGTGTCTCTTCGGGACGTAAGCGATTATGACTGTCCACATATTCCCCTCCTTTGTAGATCTTATTAATGTTTGTCCTCTTCTTATACTTCCCACTCCCTGTTCTTCCATCCATTTACAAAAGTTCGTTAAGTCAATGACTAGCTATTTTCCTACGTTCCACTAGCTATAAATATGTCATGTGAGTGTTTCATTTTCCAAGCCTTTTTTCCTCATTATTTTTTCAGAAATGTCAATAATACCTTTCTGATTCTACATCCTTGCGCAAATTGATTGAAGCAAAACGAATAATTCCGTTATTATTTACTTTTTTCGTTTTTTTTTCCAATGAAACATGACCCAGTGCACATGATCGTACTTCGTATGTCCGTCATTATTTATTAGCTCTTTGATGCGATTTGGCATGGAATCTACTAATTTGGAGCGGTCCTCATTGATTTGGGGGCCACGGCACCATACGTCTTCAATGGCCGTCACGAGCTTCTCTTTCGTAATACAGTCCGCGATCTCTCTGTAAAGCTTGCCAATGTGTTCGCGCAGCGTTACAATTTTCGTATGCTTCCTTGGAGTAACGTCCATTGCAGACAGTGACCGTAGGACAACTAATCAACAGTCGAGTCAATAATGTCTTTGCGTGATAAAAATCTAATGCAATCACGGATGACGCAATATTTTTCACGGTTAAACAAATTACATCATATACCACGAAAATAGATTCATATACAAATTACCTAATCTGAGTGAAAAAAACAGAAATCGATTACACCCTGTCATTCCAGTGGATGTAAAACTGATCGTATGATGAAAGAAAGGAAACTAAAGCGGTTACTTCAATGAATTTGCACAAGGGTGTATGCATAATTGTCTTTTTTCTTTCATTTGTGTGTATGTGTGTGTGTGTGTGTGTGTGTGTGTGTGTGTGTGTGTGTGTGTGTGTGTGTGTGTGTGTGTGTGTGTGTGTGTGTGTGTGTGTGTGTGTGTGTGAATTCTAATGAGCATTATTTTTGCATACATAAGGTAGTGTCCGAATACAGTTTTTATTTGTGTATATGAAATTTCTAGTTGGGCGTATGTTGACAACCGATAGATTATATGCGTATATTAACTGTTGGTTAAATTCATATTGTATGAATTTTGGAATAAATTTTATCATTAGAATTGTATAATTATTGAGGAAAATCCATGTGGTTTGAGAAATTGTGTATGTGTCATGAGAACAACCAGGTTGGAGTGTGTTGGATTAAATTTTATTAGTATTAATAATAATAATAATAATAATAATAATAATAATAATAATAATAATAATAATAATCTTGTTATGTTATTATTTATGATGTTAATGTGTACCAGAATATATTTAGTGTGTCAGAGAAGCGTGTATAGGCGTGGTTTTCTAATCTGTATCAACTACTTTTGTGTTATATATGAAACATCCAATAGTATAATATTAATTGTAAATATATGATATAGAATAATTATGATAGGTTTAATCAGAAAAGTGGCCAGAAATACGTAACAAAACTAGTATTATACAATTCAACATTAAAACAGAAACTGTCATTTTTTAGTGTAAGGTAAGAAGAAAAAAGCGATTCTATTTTATGCTGCACGTGACCCAGTTGTAAAAATCCATCCATCATAACCGGAAGGAGAAGGATTATTAAAGATTCTGTACACAATGCAGAAATATCTCTTAGTATGAACGAAGTGTTGTCTATTGTGAAGGATAGAAGTGGAGGATTTGATTTCTGTCCACATCATTGCTAGCCAAAGGAGATCACAATAAAGAGAAGAAATATGGCGGTAGTATACATCTTCAAATATTAAGGAGGCAAGCGATCCAATTATCGGTCATTCAAAATAAAAAGCATGTTTCAAATAGGAAAATAAATGGGTTCCACTTACATTGTGAGACATCAAACACATGGGTCGAAAAAGTATGTCTCTGGATATAAACAACAGGCGTCTTTCTTCAGTCAACCTCAAATTCCTATTTTTCAATCGACGAAACGTTGTAAACGTCTATCTTCTCTATCGCTATAGATATAAATCCATGAAAGATTTGAGACGAACCTTCACAGCTAAAGCCCGCCGTGCCACATAAATTGTAGTGAACCACTCTCATTTACTTCGTATTCCACTGGTGAGTTTAAGTTTCACTCGAACTATTTCCCCCCCCCCCCACGAACCTTTGTGAAACTGACTGACAGATACTTCCACAGTTATTAGAATATTAACCTGTTCAAGTCTAGGATTAGCGGTTATCTCCTGCACATAAGGTCATAAACTGTTGCTCTTACACTATAACTCTCTAAACTGAATGGCACTTGGATCGTGTACAAGGTGAACATTATTGTTAAAAATGCCCCTAAATTAATAAATATTTTATGTTATTATTAAGAGGAAAGACCAAAGAATTCTGGGATTATTACATTATATTAATGATCCCTTTTAGAACCTTCAGAATTTTGATTAAAATATTTTTTCTTGCGTCAGCGGGTGACCATAAATTATTATATTTAATAGTAGCGTTATTTTGCGGTGAAAAACACAGTGATTTTAAAATCCTTTAAAAAATCAAATAATTATCGGATTTTAATTAAACCTTCATGACTTATTCTCAAATAAATTATTTAAGAAATGTTGCATTTTTAGAAAATCTTGGTAAAATATTTTTTTACATCTGTTATCCCCCATTTATTCCATTTTATGACATTTAGAGTAATTAATTTTTGTAGAGCTTAAAGATTATATTAGTTTAAGCAAAAATTCTTTAAAAATTTTAATCATATTTTTTTTTAAAACAGGACCCCTAGTTACAGAAAATCTGCTCTCAATCGTAAATTAAAAAAGCCATAAAACTTATTTAATTAGAACATTAATTGCTTTTATATATAAGATATATTATGGACACTTGCCTTTAGAAAAAAATATTTATTAATCATAAATAGAAAAATCTGTCTAAAATTTATCGTTTCAAATTTGTATGTGTGCATAAATGTGCCGAATTTTGTAAATACTAACGTTCATATACGATATTATCAGAAAATAAGAGCGGTAACTATAGTCATTTTGAAACCAAAATACCTAAAATTCAATAAAACATTAGATTACTTAGAATATTTTATTAGTTTTTTAAGATTACTTTGTAGTTAAAAAGAAAAATATAAAAAAGGGCGCTCATGCTATATTCGTCACGCAATTTTTACAGATATATCCCACGACGAAAATTTTTTCAAACATAAGTCTATCGAGATAGTTGTCAAAAGCTCATAAATATACCCACCTATCTGTAAAAAAAATGTTTTTCTGCTATATTTTAAACTAGACGTAAATAATACTTCTTTTAAATTGGATTAATTCAGATTTAAATCTGTTAATTTTCCTCAAATAATGTTTCAAAAAATTATATTGTGTTTTTGAAAGAATTTTTAATAAAGAGAAAGTTGTGCTGAGAGATTTTTAAATATGACTAAAATTAACCATTGTTAGCAATTAAAAAAAACTCATTCTAATCAATTTACATTTTGAAATACAGCAAAGTATTTTGCTTATTGGAAATATTAAAATTTAATCTATTGAATTAAAACTAAAATAAAATCTTCAAGAAAAAATATTTCATTTTTAAAGTTCTTTTCTGCTATATTGGTACATATCTATAAGTCTGCCATTCGTCCATGCTTAGAGCTTTGCTGTCATGCATGGTCTGCTGCTCCTGCTATCTATCGAGAGCTCCTTGATAAAATTAAAAGAAGAATCAGTAGATTAAAAATCAAAAGAAGAATCAGTAGATTAAAAATTAAAAGAAGAATCTGCTCGCTGCGAGCTGGCATCTCGGCTTCAGTCATTTTCCCACCGCCGTAGGGTTGCTTCCCTTTGCCTTTTCTATAAATAATTTCACGGTAATTGTTCGGATGAGCTCTTCGCTATGGTTCCTAGACTCTTAGTATTTAAGCGACGAGGTTTCAACAATTTACAGTTGAGTTGGCTAGATGCAACCGTAAATTCTATACTAACAGTTTCTTTTCTCGCACTTCTCACTTATCGAACTCCCTTCCGGCTCAATGCTTTCCGACCAACGTTAACCAGCCAAAAATCTTCAAAAAGATAAATGCCATGTCAAACGCTATACTCCTACTTACTTTTTCTCTACTCTCGCTCCTTAGTAACGTTTCTTTTTTTGTAATTATTCCACGCCCACTAAAAACTTGTGTCTTAGTGGCTTTACTGTCTTTTTGGGGGTGAACTCGATTAAAATATATATATATATATATATATGTGTGTGTGTGTGTGTGTGCGCGCTTGTGTTTGTGTGTGTGTGTGTGTGTGTATGTGTGTGTGCGTGTTATTTCTGCAGAATTAAGGATTTATTTTTAATACATTTTTTTTTTTTAATTCGAACGTTATTATAGTAGATACTCGTACAGCCGCCATATTTTTTTAGTTTTACATTAAACAATGTGTTTGGGAATTCGAGTAATCATAATAAAGAAACTCCGCTCCGATTGGTTAAAGACCAAGGATGTTTCTTTTCGAGGTATTTTTATTTACTTTTCGATGATTTCTGGTGCGTATTTAAATATGAATATTGCAATTCAGGGTGAATTTCCCTGTAAAAAAAAAATAGGAAGCAACATTTCGTATTAAAAAAAAAACAACTCTTGTTTCTTAATAAAACAGAGAAAAACTCTAAGATTTAAGATATTTATTCACCTCATAATTGTCTTTGCGCGAACCTTCAGCACATTGAAACCTTTAATTAAAAAAACCTTGCACTGTCCAACTTCACTACTTATGAATTTTTAAGTGGCTTTCATACTAGAAGGCCAGATATAGTGGGTTATTTTGATTTAATATAGACTAATTTCTAAAGGAAACAGGATTAAACAGATTTCATGTCATATATATAGAGAGAAATAGAAATAAATACCATTTATCCATTTTAATGGGTGAAAAGGTATTCGTACAACACAAAAAGAATACATAATCTTCATTTAATACTTTGTAGAATAGCCATTATTCACTTCTACAGTAACCAACCTCTTCATATAGTTCCCAATTAATGATTTGCAAATTTAATTGTTATTTTGTCCTATTCTTCTTCGCATATAGCATTTCAGATATTCATTATTTTTAGCAAGCCATTTCTTCGTAGATCTTACAATGCGTTTAGAATCACTATCTTGTTGGAAGAGACAATCCGGAGGAATTTCAAGATTTTCATTAAATTTGCTTCCAAAACATTTTGATACCTTGCGGCATTCATTCTGTCATCAATTACTGATATGTTGCCATTGCCTATTGCAGAAAATACATCCCCGAACCATGCTGCCACAACCAAATTTCACTGTTGGAACTGTATTCTTTTGTTTGAAGCCATCCCCATCTTTCCTCCATATATGATTTCTAGAATTACGTCGAAAAATCTAAAGTTTGGTTTCGTCTATCCATAATACTCTTTCCTAATACGATTTTTCCTTATCCTTATGTTCACGAACGAATTTCAACCTGGCATCTCCGTTTCTTTTCAACAGTAATGGAGTTTTCCGATGGAAGCGTGACTGTTCCTATGAATTTCATTGTTTTTTGTCCGTTCAGTGACACAGATTCCTGATCATCTTACAACTCTTGACGAGTAACCTTTGGATTTTGTTTAATTTAACGCATTAATTGTCTCGAAGATCTCGGAGAAATCTCCGTAAATCACCTGTTCTTCTTTGGTTTCCAACAGTTTTGAGTTTTTTTTATACATTGCAATGAATAAACTAATGGTAGTAAATGAAATATTCAGGCTTTCTGAAACTTTCCTGTAACTTTTACCTTCTTTCCAGAGCTTAGCAATCAGTTCTTTTTGCGAATTTCTAAATTCTTTACCTCTTGCCGTGATGAGAACCTTCTTGCAAAATTATCAGTTACAGAATATTCTGTTTGTATTTTTAGGCTAAAAATATCTATCGATAACATTATAGAAACATTCTAGAATATTCCACTTGAATAATCTAGAGCATTCAAGCAATTTAAAAGTTTTAAAATCTGAAATTTGCATTGTACGAATACTTTTTACCTATTAAAATGGATAAATGGGATTTATTTCTATCAAATGATATATTTTTTGTTTTCTTTGGATAATTAGTTATTATGCAACTGTGTACAGTTAATTATATGAAAACTATGTTTATTCATTACCTGGAAATACAAAAAAATTAAACGTTTGTATGTATACGAAAATTTGTTTCCCCCACTGTGTATATATATATATATACATATATATATATATATATATATATATATATATATATATATATATATATTATAAATTTACTAATTTAAAATATATATATATATATATATATATATATATATATATATATATATATATATATATATATATATATATTATAAATTTACGAATTTAAAAATAATGTTCCATCGCTACACAGGTATTGCCATGTTTCAAAAACAGAAACTAAAATCTTGAAATTCAAATTATAGAATTAAATTACAGTCCCTAGTCTTATTTCCATTTCGAGCGAATTTTGAAATAACTTATTTTGAAATTTACTGATTTATCTATGCTCTGTAGATTTACATTGAGCCCTGTTTTGTAAAAATAAAATAATTAATAAGAACACCGGATTATATATCATATTGTTCTTTCTCTTTATTATGATATATACATTGGCTCCTAATTAAAGTTGAGCACTCTTAATCATTATTTTTCACAAGAAAAAATATGGAAAAAAATAAATTTCGGAATTTCTCTGAAGAACATTCAACAAAAGGAATTATTTCGTTATATTAATGCAAAAAACAGAGATACTCAGACGAAGGATGAGATGGAAAGCATACGTTTTCCTTCGACGGAATAACTTACCAAACACAAATGAAGTTAACGGATTTAACAGTAAAAATTAGCACTGTTCATAAATAGTTTATCTGGTTTTGAAAATGACTTAATTGAAATATTAAATAACATAATTTTCCATGAAAAGAAATGCTATTTCCAAAAGCGCCTGGAAAAATAGTGAAAAACTTTAACGCAACGGATAAAATTTGAATGAAATCTGACCAAACCGGAAATTTCTATAAAATAACAGCAAAGCATTACAACAGTCTAAAAAATAAGGATTTACATAAGAACTATAAAAAGGCAAGTAATAATTACCTCAACATGGTAGAAAACATTAACATTAGCAGTAAAAAAAATCACAGATAAACTGAAGATTAGTAATAGAGTAGGTAAACCTACCGAAAAAGAGTGTTATATTTTTATAAAGGACCACAAACCGAAAAAGAGTGTTATATTTTTATAAAGGACCACAAACCAGATTTCGAAGATAATCCAACTACAAGGATAATCAACTCAGCAAGACCTGAGATCGGCAGAATAAGTAAAAAAAATCCTAGAAAGGGTTAATCATCAAATTAAAAAAAATATAGGGTTGAAACTGTGGAGTAATACCAAACAAGTAACAAACTGGTTTACTGATATCAAATATAAAACAAACTGTACACTAATGTAGTTTTATACTTAAAATTACTATCAACTAATATCACAAGAACTTTTCATGAATGCGATGAACTTTGCTACGCAATACACGGACGTAACAGAAGAAAAAAGACATTATTATAAATGCGAAAAAATCGGTACTAATACATATGGGTAAGGAATGAATAAAAAATTCTTCTAACCACTTTGACATCACAGTGGGATCATTAGACTCTGCCGAGTCTTCTGACCTTATAAGTCTTTTTATATTATACAATATCACAACATATCGTGAAATTAATAGAACTGACATTGGATTGTACAGTGACGGTGGACTTATGGTTATAAGGAACTCTACAACCTTTAAAATCGATAAAATTAGAAATATATTTTATAGAGAATTTAAATGCCTGAACTTAAAAATTACTGTAAGCACTAAATTGAAAAGAGTGAACTTGACATAACATTAGATTTAATGAAAAATGTATACATACTTTATAAAAAAAACAATTCTAATATTTGATATATACACCCTAAATCTAATCATCTTCCATCTATAATTAAGCATATACCTTTATCTATCGAAAAGAGAATAAGTACAAATTCAGCAAGTGAGAATAATTTCTATTATAAAGCCCTAAAAAATAGTGGCCACAAAAGCCCAAAAATAATTTACATAAAAAATAGTAAACTCAGTACTATTTTCAATAAAAATACCCTAAAATTAAGTTACAGTTGTGCTGAAAACTTAGAAAAAATTATTAAGAAAAATGCTAATATCTTGAATAAACACAGACCAAGACCAAAGAAATTTAGTCAGTATAATAATAAAAAGAGATGAATATAAACAAAAATTATCTAACTGCAGAAATCCCCATAACTGTCCTCTAAATAATAAATGTCGCACTGAATCATTAGTGTACCAATTCAGGATGCAAACAACGTAAAAGTCTACATGAATTCAAGAAACGGTTCAACCAATATCAAATTTCTTTTAGGATAAATAAATACCGAAATCAGACGTTCCTATTGAAATATTTCTGGCAATTAAAAGAAACCAATAAAACATCTACTGTGAAATAGAAATTAATAAGAATAGCTAGAATATTTAGGTCATTAAATGACCCATGTCCTTTGTGCATACATGAGAAACTATATATTATTAGGTTTATAAAAATAAAAATTTACTTAATCAAAGAAATGAAATTTTGCCGACATTGTCAAAAATTTTCCTTAAATAATGTTTTTTAAAAAGGCTGATAAATGAAATATACATATTTATATTTGATATTTAATAGTAATTTTTAGATAATTTAAGTAATTCTATTACATTTATTTCTTTCAAAAGAAGTATAGTCTATTAGTAATTAGAATTAGGAATAATATTTTAAAATTGTAGTTCAATACGACGTACTCATATACAAACAACCCTTTTAGAAAAATTCTTTATGTATACAATTACAAATGTAATGGCGAAACAATAGTGCCGAAAAACGTTTTGTCGTTGATAAAGACCAGGCGACATGCGTTTAAAGGATGCCATCATTCGTTGAAAAAGGAACCCCTACCCTACCTTGACTTAATCTCTTTTCGAAAATAACTCATATTTTGATACAATAGTTGTCAGTGAAAATGAATACCCTACCACCTCTTGCTAAAATGATTGAATTTCCCCGTATGCTTAGAAACTAATATTATGAATGCATGTGCTTATAAAACTCAGTAAATTTCAAAATAATGTATTCCAAAATTCGTTTGAAAAATGAAACAGGACTAAGGACTTATTTTAATTCTATAATTTTAATTTGAAGTTTTTAGTTTCTGTTTTTTAAACATAGTAATTCCTGTGTAGTGATGGAACGATATTTTTAAATTAGTAAATGTATAATATTTACGCTTTGTAGATTTGGATTGAGCACTGTTTTGTAAAAATAAAAATAAATAATAAGAACACCGGTTTATTATTTTACTGTTTTTCTCTTTATTATTTTATCTGTAGTTGAAGGCATACAATTGCATTCAAAATATATTTAATTGAGACCATAAAATTGTGTTCAAAACATTTAAATTTCGGCATTAAATGACCCATAATGGTGTGCATATGCCGTTAAACAAAAATCAAACTTTGTAATATCTTTAACGGAAACCACATTTGTCTTCTAGTTCCTCTTCTCACAGTATGACTTACGTCCATACCACGTTGAAACATCGGTTCCCGTACGATCACCGAAATTAAGCAACGTAGAGCCTGGACAGTTACTAGATGGGTGACCGTTTGGGAATACCAGGTGCTGTAAGCTTGGATGTGAGAGTAGTGTAATGGATAATGGCTCAGGAGAGTGAGTCGGAGAGCCGAGTTCCAATTCCTGTTGGGCTACTCGAAAATACTATAGGGAAAGGTATGAATCCATGTCTTCTACCCACCACCTATGGGTTAATTAGTAAGACTTATCTCACTAAACCATTATTATCTCTAAAAAAGTCATACAGTCTAAAAGTATTTTCTCGTTTGCAGTTTATTTAACTGAAATCCGGAGAAAACGAATCAAATTTCTTACGCTATGACTCGTAGTAACATCGCCATCATAAGCCTTTCAAAAGTTGAAGTCATTCCGTCAAAGTTTCAGAGAACGATCAGCTAGCAACTGATATAATAGTTACAAAAGGACAGTAGTTCCCAAACGGTGTGGCAGGTCTCATAGGTACTGCGCGACTTGGCGAAAGAGGATATAAGCTTATTTAGAAATAATTTCAAAAAAATTCATATGTCATAAATTTTAAAGTTTAAAATATTATTAGGGATTACTTGTAATTGCATGCATGAATCTCTGTATAAATACTTAGAAGTAATTATTGACTAATTTTATCATTGTGATATTTTGCATTATATCAAGTATTAAGAATATAGTAACTAGGGTCCGTAAATTGAAGAAGAGAGTTATCAATGATAATGTTCTGATTTCAAATCCATGGTTATCTCCCTTTAATCCGCTCTCTATGTGTTTTTATTTTAAAATTTACTTTTTATCGCATAAAATTTGGTGAGGCGCGAGCCAATTTTAATTACGAAAATGCGTCCCAGAGGGGAAAAAAATTGGGAACCAATGCCTTGGCGTATCAACGTTGAGCACATTATCAGACAATATGCCAAACCGGATTTGGGTTCTGTTGAAGTCATTTTTTTTTTGCTGTATCTTTGCTTTTTGAGTTTTGTGAAAAAAGAACTTTCACTTTCGTTTTGACTTTTACACTTCGAGTTAAATTCTTTACATTAGTTTTCTTCTGTGAAAAAAAAAAAAAACTTTTATTTCTTGCCAAGATTTTTCGCCCAATATAGAAATAAGAAAAAGTTTGAATGTCCACAAAGAAGCTACAAAGAAATGAGTTTGCGTAAATGTGACAGGATTTAAAAAAATTTGAAAAAAATAGAATAGAAACGGGAGGAAATCTCATTAAAACCGGTTTCTTGTTTCTAATTAACACCATCTTATTGAGCAGTAGACTGTAACCCATGAGAGAAAAAAAGAGAAAGAAAATGTGAGTGACAACCATGATGGGCGACTGGGAGGTAATACAAGAAATTCGGTGTTGGCACGGAACGGTGAATCTATCAGTCTTTTAGACAATATCTTCATTACTTTCGTTGCTGTTTTTCGCTAGATAGGCGCGTGGCCGAGTAGTTTGAACATTAGCGTTCCAACCACAAGACCCGAGCTTGGTATTCATTATGCTCGATTTGTCATTAATAATAACGAACTGAAGCGATGGTACCAATGTTCACCCTGAAAATTATTCCACAGATTGACAAAAGTATTGTGAGTGTAAGTGGATAAGTAAAACCACTCGGATGTCGTCTATAGATGTGCTAACATGAAGCCGCAAGATACTATTCTTGGGCAAACTTAGAATCATGCCAGATTTTTCACTGTAACTGCATGTTGATTTTGAAGGAAAACATACGTTCCTGAACTCCCAGGGATTTAGCTAGCTACGCTATAAGATGGGTACACACGGAAAGGAATAGCTATTATTATTATTATTATTATTATTATCGCTCTGTAGATACAACGATCAATTACTTGTTTAAGAATATGATTATTTGTTCGGATATTATTATTTATTCAGATACAGCAATGCAAGTCATGGTAGAATTAAGAGTCTCTTGGGAAGAGAATATAAAGTTTGGGAAATATTTGCATATTGTAGAGGAAGGCAAAAGTCGGGGTTGGCGAGCTCAGTGTGAACAGATTGAAATCTGATGCAGAGGCTTCGCTTTGCAAGATACTGTCAAAATTTTGAGTAACAAAAAAATTGAGAAAAACAAAAACAACAAAAAAAAAACAAGGCTACTCGCTCAGTATCAAATGTAGCAGAAGAAGCCTCTAGGTGGTTACGACTTAAAAGATAACGCGATTGGCCATCGGCAAGAAAACGGGAAACTGCTGTTGACATTTATTGGATTTTTTTTTTTTTTTTGTGGGGCGTATGACTTAAAAGTACATCCGACTATGGTGTCTTCACTAGGGGACAGAATTAGAGTACCTCGAACCATTGTTAACTACGGGTGATCTTTGGTTAACATCTAGCACATTTTTGCCCCTTCAACAATTACTTTTTTTTAATGTTGTTTGATTGATTAGCATGAATGAAAACAGGATAAAAGGAATTAGCATTGGGTAGAATCGGTTTTATATTAATATGTATGTTTATATCTCAGAGAGATAGTTACTTACCACTTCAAATCAAGAATGCCGCCATATTTCCTGCGGTAGAAAAACGGTTAGTGCATTCGCTTCCGTTTTCATAGAAGAGCGCAGAAGCTGGTGAACCGGAAGTCGTTTGTGATTGGACTATAAAATGCCAGAAGCCTCGCAGTGTTTTGGATGCTTTATGAGAAGAGTGGCAGCTGACGGATGACACACAATTCGATATTCGACCGATCAGTATCGGTTGGGTCACCGGAGAGAGGGTGCATTACGTTGAAAGACCCGAAACTCCTAATGATCCTCGGCTAAAAAACATCATTGATGATGTCTGTCAAAGCATCAAGCCGATGAAACGGCAGGTATCAACAAATTCTAGTTATTTGAATCCTGCAATCGGTAGTAAGAGTTGCAACCACTAAGACTGAAACTTACAATGTCAATGATTAGTCGCTCCATTCGTCACAAGTGTGAAAAATTTAAATCTGCATGGCACTTTACTCGAATTGGCTCATTTGCTTGCTTAAAGTCAACGTTGATTCTGATTCCGCAGAACTGGGTTGGGTGTGAAAATATATTTGTTGTTAACATTCTTTTTTCATTTGGTTTTTCCAGTTACGAGTCCTTTTATAAAGCTGACCGTTTTGTGTTCATTTTGTTTAGTTCTTTGTTCGTAACAGATTTAATGTTTAGTATAGAGCTTAGAAAAAATTCGCAGTGTGAAATAAGCAAGAAGTAAGGCATGAAGCAACATCAGCACGGCAAAAGACACTCCTTTAAAGGCAAGAAAGGGCAAAAATATTTTTAATCAAGTGACAGCGATTGCTGTATGAGTCGTACGATTTTTTAATCAAGCACGGACAACGCCGGGCCATGCTGCTATATATATATATATATATATATATATATATATATATATATATATATATATATATATATATATAATAAATAGCTGGCCACTCGTATTTGAAGATAACCGTCTATTAGGGCGGCTAGTCAATCCCTATTGCAGACGCTCGCTCAGGAACATTTGTGTTTGTTCAACACCCACAGAGCCAATGTGTGGTTTATACTACAACTATGCTGAGCAGACCTTAGTTACAGTTTCTGGGAGAGAGCGTGTTATCTAGCGTCACCAATAATCTGAACAAGGCCAGCACACTCAAACCCTCGGTCATGATGAATTGAGACATCGTGCTAGCACAGCTACCGATGGTCCCCTAGAGGTTCAGTCTACACAATTTCACGGAAAAGGCTTGGATCAACCCGTGGTATGGTTTTCATGGAATTTTCCAAAATTGCCGCACGCTGGGATCGCCCCCTCCAGACCGATAGCATCAGGAAGTTTACTTCCTGACAAATCAATCGTAATGAGATTCGAACCCGGGTCTCATGGTCAGAAAGCGAACGTTCTATTATTATGAATATATATATATATATATATATATATATATATATATATATATATATATATATATATATATATATATATATATAAATAAACAAACCAACACTTAATAATATTAACTTTGAACATGGACATAATATCTTGACCGTGTTTTGAAACAAAAAAATGAATCACTTTATAAAACATACACATAACAAACTATTTGTAATTCTAACAGTTGAAATATAATCCTTGATAATGGCTAAATGTATAGCCGAAAGCGCTCGGAAAAAAAGAACATTCGGACAATTTTTATATAATTTATCCTCTGAAAAGAAAAACTTTATTAGATCGCACGAGAAATTATATAAAAAACTAAATAAAAGCACCTTGTCAGTCGTTTTTAATGAAATGTGCTTGAAAGAAGGATTGCTGCCTAAATACACAAATAAATATATATATATATATATATATATATATATATATATATATATATATATATATATATAATTTCATAGGCATATTCAGCAAAAGTAGGGCAAAATAAAGAGATGATCGATAGTGCTACACATATCGTAACCCAGTTAGACATCTCTAAGGTAAATTACATATAAATTCACACACAATACATAAAATGTCTCCTCACACATGTAGCATGTGCCTTTACGAGCTCAAACAAAAGTGGCACGCTCCTAACTGACCTCTGCCAATCAAATGAAGAAGCGTGTCTGCAAGGTCTGTCTCTCACTGATCATGAGAGAAATAAGACTGCTTGCCTGTTGGCCATTTTTATTGAGTACCAACGTCTGTCCACGTTCGTTTCTTGTGGGCACTTCCAATCTTTTTCTATGTCTTTCTCGCTCTCCAAAATTAAAATGAATAATTTTTTACTTTTAAAGATTTTTTTTTTAATTATTGTTCATTTTAATAGTAAAGGGACTAAACATGATATTCAAAACGACTGACCAAGAGCTGTCGTTTGCAGAGAAGTTCTTATTGTTTTCATTGAAAAGGGTGAGGTGGACGTTTACAGAAAGCATTTGAAGGGGGAAATTAAGCCCAGAAGAAAGAGACAATAACGAATTTATTTTGAAATAAAAATTTTTCTTTTCAAAAAAGGAACCGAGTTAATGCTTAATCAATTCCATATTGTCACTAATGCTCACTAAATCAAGATATGACCGCTTGCGATCACAGAAATTAATTATTTACATATTAGTGCTAAATTATAAATATTGTCTCATAATAAAGCCGATATCTTAAACGACAAAATGTTAGTTGATCTTCAACTAAATTTCTATAAACGAGAACCATGGCGAAGCTTTAGTAAAATGTAAACACGTTAGATTGGTAAACGTTTCCTAATTGTTCTTTATCTTAGCATATATATAATGGGTGTTCCAATAACTTGGACCGATTTTAAACTTAATTCACATTTAAAATCTATCCAAGTCATTGGAAAATAATATATATATATATATATATTTGTGTGTGTGTGTGTGTGTGTGTGTGTGCGCGCACGTGTGTGTGTGTGTGTGCGTGTGTGTGTATATAAAATGAAGAACGAATAAAGTACAATTCCAACGTTCGTAACATTTAATTTAAAAAAGGCTCGTAGGTCATTTTGATTGGTTGACCTGAGTAAAACCTAACAAACAAACCCCGTAACCATCTCCTCTCCTTTCTTCCTTACTCGTTTTCTTTTTCTTCCTTGTCTCGTGAAACGAGGTTGAATCTTGCTCTTAAATCTCAATTAATTGTCTACTTACCAGTTATTTACTTACGGCTGTTGGGATGCATTGACTCGCATCGAAACGCGACTTCAATTGTGTAGCGTTTTTGACATGTTTTTGATTGATAAAAAATAAAAATAATATATATATATATATATATATATATATATATATATATATATATATATATATATAGTTTTATTTTATTATTTTCCTATTGGAGAATTTTTACAACGTCATGTTACACTCTGAAAAAGAACGTGCAAAACTAATTTTGATGGAACCTATGGTTAATGATAATCGTGTACTTGGCATTCACGAATTGTACTGTCATTTCTAACACGAGCTCTGTCCAACAAGTCACCTATTCCTGAACATTAATATTCGGCTCTTTAGTAGCGTATGTTAACTCATTGGTAAAGAAACGGATCAGACGTTGAGTGGACATATTGAAAAAAGATAGATTTTCTTCTTAAAATTCAATGTAGCATGTAATCAGACAGAAATTGTTGGTGTAATAAGGAATTATCATGCAAAAGATATCTTCTTGGATTTCTTAAGAGAACAGAAATATTCTCGACAGCTTTTGACACTGGGGATTGATGAAATTCTTGAGGATTTAAAAGACCAACAACAAATGTTCAGAAATATTACCTTGATTTGTACGCTTGGTATAAAATGTTAGTTTGCATGTATATGCGTGTGTGCAATTCCTACCGTAATCAGAATTTACCTTTCATTCTTATACAAATATGCATGACAGAACACTCATTATCAAGGTAGACAAATGTTGAAGAATCTCAAATTTATACGCAACTGCGGCTAAAAGTGCTTAAATCTTTTTTTCATCATCAACTTTATTCTGGTGTGCCTGCTTGATAATTCTAAGCAAAACGAGGAAAGAAAAGTTTGATTTCATTTGTTTGAGTGAAATGTATGTTAGATTACTAGCACAATATTACATTTATACATTTATATGCACATATGTGGATGAGGTTATTATATTTGTATTATCAATGAAGAGTTTGGTAGGTCTCCATGTGTATTTAATTGAGACCTGATTGAGCTATGGTCGGAGAGATGCAATGTGATTCTTCTTGTGTGGCATGTTGTAGTATATCCAATATAATTATTTACAAATTCGAATTGATCAGGATAAAAACCATCTTATAGATCACCATATTAGACCTTTTCTTTCTAAGGTAACCAATAGCAACACTGAACATGCAGATAAAAACAATAACATTAACATTTTCTACAAACATTAAATGAATGGTAACTATGAGCAAGGTGAATCTTCACTTAGAACAATTAAAAATAAATACAACTCTAGTCGACAAAAAACAAGAAAATTAAATTAATTATCTATTATAAAAACTTTAAAACTGCTAACCTCATTATCAAAAATAATAACTCACATGCAAGATTCAAATTACAGAGAATCAATATTATTTACGAATTCACATATTCCTTAAGATAACAGAAATATTTTCGACAGCATTTGACGCTGGTAATTGGCGAAGTTCTTGAGTATTTAAAAGACCAATAACAAATGTTCAGAAATATTACGTTGATTTGTACGCTTGCAATAAAATGTTTGTGTGCATGTGTGTAGCGTAATCAGAATTGAGCTTTCATTATTATACACAGATGCATGACAGAACATTCATTGCCAAGGTGCACAAATATTGGATTTGTTTATACGCAACTACAGCACGAAAGACCAACAAGTGTTCAGAAATATTACGTTGATTTTGAATAACGGATTTCTTTCTAAATTAAGAATTTCTTAAAAGGAAACTGAGTTAATGCTTAATAAATTCCATATTGTCACTAAGCCTTACTAAATATGAGCTCTTGCGATCACAGAGATTAATGAATGTATTGATGCCTGAAATTGAACTCATGATGGGAACGTCATCTGTTATTTACTTACATTCCATGATTTCATAAATTTCAACTTACAAGGTTTCATGTTATTTACTTTTTTAAATGAAATGTTTCCAAATCGGTAATATAGAAATATTCGAATTCATCTTCTTTCATTAATTTTTGACGAACTTAATGTGGGAGTTCAAATTATGGCCGAGATCGTTACATTCACTTTCATAAAATTCCATTGGGAATTGTATGAATCTATCTCTTCTTCCCCAGCCATGGGTTAAATAACAGAGCAGATCGGACTCCTTAACCGTGTTTGGCAACCAATATAATAGAAGGACAACCCTGAATTCAAAGGCGAATCTAGCGAACTATGACCCGCTGAGTATTGTTGCAGCATAAACGGTCTCTGTGGTATTGAAGAAAAAACAAATAGATCTTATTAGACGGGCATACTAGAAAACGGGCATACTAGGAAACGAGCAGCTGTTTTGCACTCCGCGTTCAAGTCCAAACAGCTCTGATGACAACAGATCTGCTTTCGTTTGAAAATCAAACAACATCTGCAGTAGTCATTATAGATGCAATATGTTTTCTCTAGAATTTTGCAGCACAAAGTTAGGGAAGTACATCATGATATTATTCACGAATAATAATTATGTAATATTATATAATATTATACAATATAATTATCACAATAATTATTATATTTTTTATATCGCTCGTGAATAGTCCCACTGGGAAACGTAATCGAAAGTTGTTCTTAGTTGGCCATTGTTTCCACCCTTTTTTTTTTGTTTCAAAACTTTTAAAGAACTTTTTCCGCGTGTAGTAAATACGGTTAGAATAAAACTTAAATCCTACACCCTTGTGCAACTTAATTGAGAGAAAACAAATAATTACGTTATTATTTACTTTTTTCGTATTTTTTTACCTATAAAGCATGGCCCAGTGCACATGTTAGTACTTTGTATGATTCCCTTTATATTTTAGAAGCTATTTGATGAGATTTGGCCTGGAATCCATTAATTTCAAACGGTCCTCATTGGTTTTGGGGTCACGGTACAACACGTTTATAATGGCCGTCACCAGCTTCTTTTTCGTCGGACAGTCCGCGATCTCTGTAAGGCTTGTCAGTTCGTGCAGCGTTACAATTTTCCTGCACTTCCCTGGAGTAACGTCCATCGCAGACAATGGCCGTAGGACAACTAATCCCCAGTCGAGACAATAGTATCTGGGCGTGATAAAAATCTGATTCAATCACAGATGACGCAATATTTTTCAAGGCCATCAAATTTCTTTATACACCCCGAAAATAGATTCATATTACTGCACACCACTGCAAATGACCTAATCTGAGTAAGAAATAGAAATCGATTTCACCCTGTTACTCCAGTGGTTATAAATCTGATCATATGGTGAAATAAAGGAAGCTAAAGCAGTTGTTTCAATTAATTTGCACAAGGGTTACAATCATTTTTCCTTCTTAGTTTCCTTGTAACGTCTTGATATTTTTCAGTTGCAAAACAGTGGGTTCGTGCAAGAGAACCAATTGAACATTTGTAGCTTTTAAGGCTCCTGAATTATTTTCAGCTCAGTTATGTAACTGTATTGATTTATCACCACATGGATATCCAGCAAAGACGTTGACAGTTATTAACTATCCAGAAGACAAAGCTGTCACTGCAGATACCATTACCAATGTCACAATTCTCCTACATCATCTAAAAAATGCTGCCAGTGATGTTGAACCCAATGTCGATGTTTCTAAAACCGAATCCATATGCTTCAACTAGCAAGGCTCAATACAAGCTGTTTCGGGTAAATCAATATATGTCGAATATGAAAATTCGTATGGCTAAAGCCTGGTTCCGCTTGAATGAAATGGATGTAATCTAAAAATTTTATACACCAGAGGACTTCAAACAGAGTTGCTTTCGCGCCACTGTAGAGGCGATCTTAATATACGGTGCCGCTGCTTGGACATTAGCTAAAACCCATGAGTCTAAGGTTTATGAGACCTGCAATCGGATGCTGAGAGCTATATTTAACATCTCTTGGAGACAACATCCAACAAAATCCAAGCGCTGTGGACTAATTTCTACACTCTTACAGGAACACAGAATGCGCTTTGCAGGATACTGCTGGCGAACAAAAGATGGACTCGCAAGTGATCTACTGCTCTGGAAACATAGACACGGAGCAAGACGGATTCGTCACTCAGTAACCACCTACATTGACCAACTATGTTATAACAAAGAATGCCATCCTAATGACCCTCCGACCTTGATGCAGGACTGTGATGGTCGGCCCGATGGACTCAGGAATATCCGTGTTAGCTCGACCAAAGAAAAAATGTAGTTAAGATATAGATTAAAACAAAACTTTCACATTTTCAATTTAAAAATGTGGTTTTGTATTTCAACCACTATAAAACATAAGAACAGATGTCTAGATCTTGATTTTTTTTATTTCAACCACTATAAAACATGAGAACAGATGTCTAGATCTTGATTTTTATATTTAAACCACTATAAAACATAAGAGCAGATATCTAGATCTTGATTTTTTTATTTCAACCACTATAAAACATAAGAACAGATGTCTAGATCTTGATTTTTTTATTTCAACCACTATAAAACATAAGAACAGATGTCTAGATCTTGATTTTTATATTTCAACCACTATAAAACATAAGAACAGATGTCTAGATCTTGATTTTTTTATTTCAACCACTATAAAACATAAGAACAGATGTCTAGATCTTGATTTTTTTATTTCAACCACTATAAAACATAAGAACAGATGTCTAGGTCTTGATTTGCTGATAAATCCAAGATGTATGTCAAACATTCCAAGCATATGTTGCCAAAGGCAGATACAGATCAATTTAACTTATGAAAGGAGATGAGCACGATTTAAATATCTTTTCCGTGAATATTTTATTTTTACATTTTTCAGATATGAATTCCTATAAAACTTGGGAACTTTTTAATCATTTCACCACAAGCAAAGAAATAAAGCCACTAAGAAACAAGGGGTTACTGAGTGTGACATAATACGAGAAAAGAAAACAATATTAAGGAGAACAATAAAAGAACAAGAAGAGATAACGATTGACATTGCACTTAACCTTTTGAAGATCAAAGTTGACAGGGAAGGAAGAAGCCGGAAGTAAGTTCCCCAAGCGGGACGTGCGATTGAAGAAAACTTTTGCATAGAACTTACGGTTAGAATCTATCCATTTCAACTGTAAAATAATGAGACGTTGCCGCCAACTGAGCTGAAAATCATTAAGTTTACTTTGGCTAAAAAGAAGGAAATATTTTGTTTCGGTCATTTTTGTTAGTATTTTGAAGCTTGGTTATCAAAGACAAAGAAAGCAGGCGAAATATCTTCAAAATTGTCCCAAATTCTTTTGATGTAGGTAATTTCATGATGTCACATTAAACCTGTCTCCTACTTATAATATTCATTTGAAGAAGATTTCAATGACTTTCCAATCAAAAAGAGACAGAAAAAGCAATTAGTCATCTAATCATCATCCTCTATTCAGCTCGCGCATTTCGTTCCGCTGTAGTCATTCACTACTCTCCATATCACAGTTGTAGTTTATGGTGACATTCAAAGCGGAATAGTGCCATGGCTTGCCGCTTCGTTTTGTACCGGAGCTGTTGAGGTTACCTCGTCCCTCCTTTCAGAATTCAAAGAGACAAAACCTACAAAGTTTTCCTTCTCCTAGAATGGTTATCTACCAAGGCTATAGCTCTTCGTAAGTGAAAGCAATGTCAGTTCAGTTATGTGCCATGCGTGATACACGCTTGTGTAATCATGTACCTTTCGACACATGACTGACATGGCAGATTTTTTCCCGCAGAAGGTTGCCATTGCTTTCTGCGGTAGACTAGTTGCCATCCAAGGTTATAGAACCCAGTCTGTCCTGCTATTTACCCATAGTGGGGAGAGAAGAAGAGGATTCATACTCTTCCCAAGGGTTTTAGCACGTAAGTGAATGTAATGGATTCTACTGGAATTCGAACTCGGCTCTCCGATTCCTCAATCCGTGCCGCTATACATTACACCAGGCATGTCAAACTTAGGGTATATGGAGGGCCGCATCGGCCATATTTGCAGCCTCGAGAACTGCACCAACTTACAGTATTAAATTAATCACAGCTGGAGGTAACTAAATACAAAATACTTACAATACAAGGTAGTACAATTTAATCATCTTTATGTTGTCCTGATCATTGACATCGCTTTAGACAAACTATTCTTGATATATCAGGTTGGAATGTCTGTGTAGATCCCACTTTGACAAATTTTCATCAGTTAATCTGGTTCTGTGAGACGTTTTTGTAGCCTTCATAAACTAATATGACAGCTTACAGACATATGTGGAAGCAAATATCGCTATAAGATTGTGGCAAACTTTCTGAAGTTCTTAAATGTCTGAGGAAGATATGAAAAAAATCAGGGTACTTCTAGGTACTTTCAACAAAAATTCTCGATATACAACGACAATAGAAACCTTTGTGAGGGCCACCAAGATACATGTAAAATGCCTCATGCGGCCCGAGGGCTGCCAGTTTGACACACCTGCATTTCACCAGATAATTAGAGAAATAAATTACAGGACGTTGTGCCGACACATGTTTCCCCACCTTTTGAAAGACAAATATAAAATTACAAATTGGAGATAAAATCAAACAAGTACAACAATTTAAATATCTAGGAAGTGTTTTAACAGAGAACGAGATATCAGAAGGTGTATTAGGATAGTGAAACATGTCTTCTAAAATCTAAGCAAAACTTCGTTAAAAACAAAGAAAAGAGTACTGAAGTGTTACGTAATATCAATTCTCCTATATATCAGTGAATGCTGGAAAATCCCCTCACAGATGAAGAAGAGACACGAAGAAACAGAAATGCAGTTCTACAGAAGGATGGTGAGAATACCATGGATCGAACATGGGAGCAACGAATAAGTTTTAAAGAAACAAAGAACACATAACCTCAGGAAGAAGAAATTGACATTTCTAGCTCACATAATGAGGACAGAGAGCATGAAAGATTTGATACTCACAGGACAGATTGAAGGCATGAGCCTTCAATCTGTCGTGTGAATCTACCTCTTCCCCCTCAATTATATTATGGTTTAATTTTTCTGATTATTAATACTTTGCTTAGATTTTGGAAGGCATCTTTCACTATTCTAAGGACAGTAGAAAAGAACGCATAACATACCTAGCAATCTTGAAGAAATGGATGGCGGAACAAAGTTTAGATAAGAAAAAGATAAAAGAGCTATGAAGGACAGAATGTTGTGAAGAGCCATGATCGCCAAAGGAACACGGCATATAGAAGAAAAGAAGGTCTGTTTGTACATAAGAATCTCATATTTTTTATTTATACTGTTTATATTTGGACTATTGTACTCATCTTTGCTGTTGTTATAACGACGTTTCACTCTTTGCGTCCTCCGGACTTCCTCACGTGTATATTGATCTGAATAAGCTACAGGGAATTCTGACGGATCCATTTATTTACTTAGGTAAGTAAATAAATGGATCAGTTCAGAATTCAAGTAGACTGTTCTATTTCTACTGCCCATGTCTAGTTATTAATTTTAATAATGATCACTTACTGCTCGCCCGTTTCCCCTATTTTTTAGTTTTTCTTGGAAAATTTCAGGCTTGTGTTTCAACTATTTGTTTATATGATTGAACCCACTCGTGTCACGTGAACGATTCCAATAGAAAATAAACTGTCCCCCAGAAAAAGTATTTGTTTTTATATTTAGCAAGAAGGTCAGCCAAACGTGTAAGTTTCGAATTGGAATCATCAGATTCAAACTATTATAGAAATTTAACTTCTAATTAGTTTAGTATCAGACGACAGAATGTGTAACATACATATCCGAAAGGAGGTCGGCATAGCGAAAAATAATGTTCAGTACCTAAACAAACATGGACGAAAGTCCTTCATTGTTAAGGAAAGAAATATAGAACTTGTCATCTTTATTTGTCATCACAAGTTAAAACATGCATATTTGTACTTATAAGAGAGCTGTGGTCAGGTATTGAACTCACGATATTTTGGATCAAGTCACTGGATTACTTCAACCAATGCTTATATCCACTCACCCGAAGAAGACCGGAGCGTACAATATCCGAAACGTCATGACTATAACAACAAATATGATGACAACAAGATATAGGAAATTTTCATTAGAACCAAATGAAAGAGACTCGAAACGATAGAAATGTAATTCTATATAAATGGATGCAAGAAATAAGATGAACTCAACATGCGAGCAACGAGGAAGTTTTAAAGAAAATTGGAACTAGGAGGATACTTATACTTAAAACCAAATAAAGATTATTTCTGCGGCACATTAAGAGAATTGAGGGCTTGAAAATGTAAGACAGGACATGAGAAAGGAAGAAAGAGCAAAAACAGAGAATATCATGAGTTTTGAAAAAATGGATAACAGAGCAGAGAGAAAGAGGTATGCTAAATAGTGAAACATGAACCAACAAGAAAAAGGAAGTTGTAGAGGACCATGACCATCCACGCCCTGAAGGGACACGGAACATGAAAAAAAGAAGTCTAAGCCACTTGTCTGCGATGGTCTATTATATGGTATCTCTTTTTCTACACAGACGATTTTGATTATATTTTCCTTTTATTTTTATTGCAATGCTAATTTACTACCCCCATTGAAATTCTTATTGATTTCGTTGTCGTTTTATCATCATCGCTTTATTTCAATATCATTCTCATTGTCATCGTTTTTGCTATTACGATATTTTTCATTTAAGTTATTTTAGAGTTTTTTTTTTTATTTGAATGCTCCAGACCCCAGTTGCACACAATCTTCGTCTTCCTCACGCGAACGTCTTACATCAGCACCACCCCAAAAGCCTGAGAACAACAACAAAAAATAAAATAATAGCGAAGAAGAGACTCACAACAAGACAATGAGCTTTGATTACAAGAAACTCAGCCTTTGGGGACACACTGTGCCAAGTCATAGCACACAACCACCATTTTTTAAAATTTGAAATTTTCTGTTTGCAACTTAACGTATTATGACCTTTTTATGATATGAATATCAAAAAAGATCCAACTTTGAAATGATTTGGTAATAAGCTCATACCTTAGAACGTATGCCTATGTAAATTCGTATATATGAATGGACGCTTTTCCGCCTGCTTATAGAAAACTATTCTTCATTTCTGAAAAACAACAACTTCATTTTCTTACATACATATGTGCATGCATTTCTTTCATTGTTCTTTATGTGCTTGTACCAAACTATGTGTTGAACAGTAGAAATTGTATCTAGAAAATCATTGTTTACACTATTTACATTGTTCGTAGTGTTGTCCTCATCTTTGTTGTCATATTTACGACGTTTCAACCTTTATACGCTCTGGCCTTCTTCAAGTAATTTGAATTTCGAACCGAACCCTTTATTTCATCTACTGGAGTAGATTGTTCTAGTTCCACATGCCATGCCTCTTCCAGATATCTTAGTTTCAGTTATTTCCATTTAACTCAGCTCTCCAAGTTTTTGTTCACCTCAGCTGTGGTCAGGTATTGAACTCACAATATTTGGGGTCAAGTCACTGGATTACTTCAACCAATGCTTATATCCACTCACCTGAAGAAGACCGGAGCGTACAATATCCGAAACGTCATGAATATAACAACAAATATGATGACAACAGCCCGAACAATGGAATTAGTGTAAATAGTTACAATACCTCATCTCAGGAATATAGACAGATATTCAAATCATTGTTGTATCCCAAAAAATGTTAATGCAATTTTCACTGGTAAAAAAATAATTAGTCTTACAATCCAAAAATATGTTTCGACTTGAAATGACCTCCAAAGAGTTAATAACATGTAAAAAAAAATCAATCAATTAATCAATATGCCTCTGTATGAAAATCTATTCTTCAAACCTGTTTTAATATTTCCATTGCTTCTGTGACCTTTATTTAGTTTATATAAATTATAAAACTAACCGTTTCTTTTATATTACTAGAATTTTTTCGCAACACGCGATAACGTATTGCAATCCTTACAGTATTGTTAAAGTTATCGCTAACATTTTTGTCGAGATTTATAAACTCTACGTTTCGTTCAGTTTCTATAACTAATCGATGAAATTTGAATAAGTTGATTTGTTTGGAAAAATACTTTGACAAAAACCATATTCGCGGATTAATAATTTATTTAATTTAATAGAATTTCATAGTAAACTATATTTTTTTAATTTGGTTTCAATTTGGCTATTTTAGAGGGTGTGACGGACGGACAGACGGAAGTTACAGAATTTTATACACTAAAATGTTTTGCAACACACTCAAGCGTGTTAAAATCCTCTCACTATTTATTATTGATGATTAAATTGTTTTAAAACAGTAGGAGTATTGTGTATGTTTTATAATAAAACTTTATTTTTTCTAAAAAACTTAACGAAAATTTATTGTACAAAGCTATTCACCCTAATAAAACCAACTGTACTTTGCACCCACTTAACTGTTTGTACTTCTTCTCCAAAATTTTGTTTCGATCAGTCAATGTATGGCTATTTTAGAGGGTGTGACGGACGGACTAATGGAAGTCACAGAATTATATACACACACACACACACATATATATATATATACATATATATATATAAATAAATAAATAGATAGATAGATAGATAGATAGATAGATAGATAGATAGATAGATTTTATAGCGGGATGCTTATACGGTTCTGTTAATACGTATATTCGTTTTAATTTTTAGTTAATGTGCAAGTTAAAGACCCAATGCAAAATATTATTTATATTCGTGTAGAACTCATCCTTAAGTCTATCCTTGATTTTAAGCCAAAACATCATTGCTTGCCTCGTATACATCAACTACACATCTTCAGGATGATGTTACGATAAAGTAGAATAACAAAACGCCATATTTTACGCCACCAAAATCATTACAGGATACCTTCACTAAAAATCCGCCCGCCGTCCAATAACCAGGCGGTTGGAATCTCGAAGAATTCATAGAAAATAATTCATGTATTTATTGAAATTAGGGACGACACAATTTTATTAGAATACAAAAGATTATTTAATCACTGTCTTTTATATTTGTCTTTCAAAATCTGGGCAATCATGTGTCAGCACAACGCCCTGTATTTTATTACTCTAATTACGTGGATAGCGGCTCGTATTGAACCGAGTTCGAATTCCAGTCAAGTACATTGCATTCACCTATGTGCTAATACTCTTGTGAAAGGTATGAATACATCTCTTCCCCCAGCTATAGATAATTAGTATGACAGATGGGGGCCTATAGCCTTGCCAAGCAACCAGTCTAGGAGAAAGAAAACTCTGAATTCAAACCATCTTGTAGGTATTGCCTATTTGATTTCTGAGAGGAAGGACAAAGTAACCTCAACATCCCCGGTGCAAAATGAACCAACAAGCCATTGCACTATTCTGCTTTGAATGTCACCATGACCCAGAATTGTAAGATGGAGGGGAGTGGTGGCCACAGTGACGAAAATTGCGCTAACTTAATGCATGATGATGATTAGATGATTGCTTCTGAAAAGCTCTTTTTTCTGGCTGTTTTGCTGGGAAAACTATGTGCAAATAGCAGGGCAGACTGGTCCCTGTAGCCTTGGTTGGCAACCTGACTAGGAGAAGGGAAACGCTGAATTCAAACCACCGGCTGCATTGTAAGGTCTTGCCTCTTTAGACAAAGCTTAGAATAAGGTAATTTAAAAATCAAATCCACCTCACAAGTCGTCTGGAAGAAAGGAACACTACCCCCTACTTCGAGCTGTGACAGAAAATAATGGAATCATTGGGATTATTACAATGGTTCGAACTGGGACACGGCGCCGTGTACCTCTCTGATTTCGGACCTTTCACCCATGGGTGTATCCGCACGGTAATTTAGACGACATGTCCATATATGGCGGCCGAACAGACAAGATTGTCGCGCTGGCGTCTGTGTCTATTCACCATGTTTCTTTAGTGCAATGAGGGCGATGTTGCTGCAGGGTTAGAATCGCCAGGACCAGGCTTCCTTCATAGGTTTGATAGAAATAAAACGCATACTCCATTTTCACTTCTATCCCGGTTAATGTTGGAGGTAGGTTTTCTCTCAAAAATCCAAATCCAAATGTTTGTTAAGATCTGAAATCCCTCTGTTATAAGTACAAATATGCATGTTTTAACTTGTGATAACAAATAAAGATGACAAGTTCTATATTTCTTTCCTTTAACAATGAAGGACTTTTCCTCTACATGATTTGGTGAAATATGTCATTAGTTTATACACACTTAAAATTGCTCTCTCCTTTAGAAATAGACATTTAATCAGGAGTGTTTATTTTGTATAATAATACATTCGAGTAGATTAAAACTTGCAATGAGTAGTGTATAGTATTTGGTATTGTCTAATATTGATAGTTGTATTTCATTTTTCCATTACTTAATCTGCAAATTATGCCTTTAATTTATACAAACTTTAAAGGCATAAAACATTTGGACATGCATCAGAATTTTATCTTAGTTTTTATTCAACAAAATCATGGCAGTACACATGATAGCAATCTAACTCTATCTATCTATCTATCTATCTATCTATCTATCTATCTATCTAGGATATAAGTGCCCAGTATCAGAAATAGAGCATATGTGAATATGAAAATGGACACTGAAGTCAACATCAAGCGGTGATAAGCTGCTTAATGCTTCAACACAATCTTCAGGCCTGAATATAATATAAACTCACACACACACACACACGTATATATATATATATATATATATATATATATATATATATATATATATATATATACACTTCGGTTTAATTCAAATTGTGAGTGGAAGTTGTGTTTATATCGCAAATTTTAAATCGGTTCATATAAGTATAGTGAGTTTTATTTATTTATTGATAACATAAACACACACGGATTATTTATATATATATATATATATATATATATATATATATATATATATATGTATATATGACAATCGGAAGGCAGGTGATGATAAACAAAAGCAAAGTGTTGTATAGTTATATGATATTCAAAACTTTTTAAAAACGCTCCTGCAAACGACTTTTTTTCTTTTTTGATTAAGTGGTTGTTTTTGTTTATAATAAATTATTCAATTTGTCTTGTACATATCAAAAGTGACTAATATCCCAAAAGAGGCTTTCGTAAGAGCCTCTTCTAAAATTTTTGAATCTCATGTAACTACACAACATTTTGCTTTTGTTTATCTCAATTTGCCTTCATAAAGACGAATGACAAAACGCATAGGCGAGGACTAAACACTATTTGCCGATTGTCTATTTGTCTTCTTTTCAGTTTCATTCTGAGAAATTTAATATATATATATATATATATATATATTTATATATATATATACACACACACACACACATATATATATATATATATATACATATATATATATATGTATATGCATATATATATATAAATATATATATATATATATATATATATAATGTATACATATATATATATATATGCAATTTTCATATATATTATATATTGTATATGCGTGGTAATTATTGGAAAGCGCTCAATATCATCATCAGAACTAATATATTTAGTTGAACTGATGCGAGTCTGTGACCCTGGGTTTCACGCTATTTGCGATCGTCAGAAGTTCTGACGATCGCAAATAGACAGCTTCATCACATCAGTCCAACTAAATATATATATATATATATATATATACTTCATTTTCATTCAAATCGTGAGTGGGAGTTGTGTTTATATCGCAAAAATTTAAATCGGTTCATATAAGTATAGTGATTTTTAGTTATTTATTGATAACATACACGTACGCATATATATATATATATATATATATATATATATGTGTGTGTGTGTGTGTGTGTGTGTGTGTGGGTGTGTGTGGGTGTACAAAAAAGTCAACCGTCATGGTGTATCTGTTTAATTTTTTATTGCAATTTTCAAAGTATTTCAGTAAGATACTGTACATCGAGAACAGACCTTTCCATAAACTCACCGAATTTTATAATTTGATTTTTGTTCATTTTCTTTATTATCTAATGCATTCTCATGATTTCTTTGAAAAGTTGGTGGTGTTGTTTCCAGCTGGATTAAGATTTTTCCTTCTTCACTGAAAGCCACTTAAGGCTAGAGAGACCAGTTTACCCTGCTATGCAACCCATAACTTTGCTACGAGTGAAGAGGCGGATCAATGACCGTATTACGGTTAATGTGAACGGAGAAGAAATAGGCTTGAACATGAAATCGACGATTTCAGTTTCCCCTACTAACGTCTTGCCTTATTCTAAAAAAAATTATCTCCTGAATATATGCATGGATTTCATTACATACGTAAGAACTCTCATATTTGAATTTGTTCTTGTAATTCTCCTTATATTTCTGACTGGAATCGAACCAATTCTCTTAAGAATTCTAAACACTAAAAGGTGTTTGACTGGCTTAGATAAAAATCTTGTACACAACAAATATGAATAAATATTGTTAAACTTGAACATGAAATCAAAACTTATGAAAAGTCTTTGCTATCAACTATATCTTGAATTCGTATTTCTAAGTACCAATAGGATTTCTATAAATCATTCTGAAATAAAACATCGTACAAAAATAAATGTTACTCTTATGATTTTAAAGTTATTTTTTTATAATTATTACAGTTAATATGAAATAAGTAAGTCTTCAAGTGATTAAAATTATTAATATAAGTATATAGAGGGATGCAAAAATAGGCATAGATTGATGAAACAAAACATGCACACAACGTATTGTATTGATTATAGAAACATATTAATAGTAAACATATCAAACCCTCAAATTGTTCAAACTGCTTACCCCTGTCATTTACACATTCCTCTTTACCTGCAACATTATTATTTATTTATTTATTTAAACAAATAACTATTATAATAACTACATTATAATAAAAATTATGAAACTAAAAATATTAAAATGATTGTAATGAAATAAATGAATTATCGTATTAAATAAATCCTAGAGCCACTATTATAATACTGGTAATACTGGTATAATACTTACTGTATTCGGTATGTATCTTTATATCAGATATTTATAATGTTCATATTTATAATATACCGTAATTTCTAACACGCATTTTTTACTGTAAGTTACAGGTAATAGAAATGGTGCGTATTATAAATAGGTTTAAACAAAAATATTTTTTCGTTATTGATTTATAATAAATACGTCTTGTTCTAAAATAAGAAAGATATTATCCCAGTTTTCATTTTAAATCCAACAATAATAATTGTAACATTTTTTGTCAATAAATTTATGTTTATTAGTAACCGCATTTTTTATTTGGCGAAAAAATAAAAAATCTATAAAAAGGCCAATTTCGAAGAAAAGAGGTTATCAAGTTAACAATGAATTGAAATTTTAATTTTCATCATCATCACCACTTTCTATTATAGAATCAATATCTAAATTGTCATTAAACAAATTATCATTCACAATATTATCTTGTCCTGTTCAAAATTATGTTCGGCCTCTTCATTCTCTTGCCAAAGGATGTCATCTTCAGAGCCAGCAATGGATGTCGTGAGACAAAACTTCTAGAAACTTCTCAGTTTCGATTTTATTCTTAACGCCTTCGTAATTATTTCTTGTTTTTTTTTTGGGTAGGGGGATTGACAATTTTTTTTATGCGTATTATACATAGGTATATATATATTTCTTAAGTTTTTGATCATTTTTTTGGGTGCGTATTATTTATTATTCTCGAGAAATTACGGGACTTATATGATATCAATATCTATTCTTATAATTATTACTGGTAAATTTTTAATCATTTCTACTCAATAAGTGAAGTAAATGGCGCAGCCACTCGAATCCGCGGATGCCTGTCTACTAGGTCGGCTAGCCAATCCCTGTTGCAGACGCCTGCTCAAGCACATTTGTGTCTGTTCAACATCCACAAGCCCACCAATGGTTTATACTACAATTACGCCGATCAGACCTTAGTTACAGTTTCTGGGAGAGAGCCCGTTGTCTAGCGTGATGAACTATCTGAACTAGGCTAGCACGCTCAAGCCATCTGACACGATGACTTGTGACTTCGTGCTAGCACAACCATCAAGGGTTCTGTCTACTCAGTTTCACTCACAAGGTTTGGATCAAACCGTGGTATGGTTTTCAGGCATTTTCAAAAGGTGCAACACGCTGGAATCGCTCCCTCCAGACCGATAACAGAAAGAAGTCACCTTCCTGAAAAATCGACCATAGTGAGATTAGGCCATAGTGAGATTAGAACCCGGATGTCATGGTCAAAAACCGAACGTTCTAAACACCCTGTTACGTGCTCAAGCAAGGCGATGAAGCTACTAATATGCAAAGAGTTGTTACTGAAAATGAAAGAAACTGAGAAAATACTATTGAGGGGAATTGAGAATAAAAGGACAGGATTAAAAAAACAAATGACTGATGTTTCATTTTATTTTTTGAAGATCCTAAATCACAGAAAAGTTCCAAAAAGCGAGAAATGCGAAAGAAAATGCTCTTAGCATAGAACTTGTGGTTGCATCTATAAAAACTTATAGTTACATCTAGTAAAATGATGAGACCTCCGTGCCAATCTAGTACTGCGCTTAAATTCATGAAGTTGAGGTACGAAAGAGGAAATATTAACAGAACAATTACCTGAAAATAGTTACAGAAATGTGCCCCGGGGAAGCTACGTTACACTGGTGGGAAAATGATTAAAACCGAGATGTCAATTAAGGGCACATAACATTGCAGATTCTTCTTTGGATTTTACTGAAAAGGCGTAGATACGTAGCAGAAGCACCAGGTAAGTATGTATGTATGCACACACACATAAACACACATACACGCACAGAGAAACGTATATATATATATATATATATATATATATATATATATATATATATATATATATATACATATATATATATATATATATATATATATATATATATATATATATATATATATATATATATATATATATATATATATGAAGGTTATAGTAGTTCCAGCGAGAGAAAAGAACGTTTTTGGCTGTAATGTGTATTATGCTTTATTTTCCATAATTTTGCTACACGAGTTTCCGGTCTCGCGACCTACATCAGGCAAAGAGTGGATATTTCCACATATAATTAAAAGAAATTAATTTTTCTCATATTTTTCGATGTTAAATATTCTCGATATTAGACATTCTCTTTTTGTATATTAGTGACCCAAAATGTCTTCCTTGAATTGGCAGTGAGAAAGTTCTGCGTGAAGGGTAATAAAACAATTAAGACTGGTCAGAGAAAGGGTGAGAAAGATATCTATATTCTTATCTTTTAATGACCCCTGAGTGTTCTTAGATCTATTTCCATTTTTTTTGTTTTTGTCAGCATTATGGAAAATAAAGCATAATATATTTGCTAAAAAAATCACATTACACCCAAAAACGTTTGCGATTTCTCACTTCTTCGTAATATATATATATATATATATATATATATATATATATATATATATATAGCACTAGATATCTCAGTGACCTTTGACAAGGTGTGACATAAAGTTTTACTTAACAAACTCTTCAGTTATGGAATCACTGGTTAGGTCTTGTCGATCATAAAATCCTTTCTATCTGGATGGTCCCTGAATGTAATTATTAACGGTCAGTCCTCCGGTGCCGTAGCGGTCAATGCAGGCGTCCCACAGGAGTCACTCCTTGGACCAACCCTCTTTTTGATCTTTATAAATGATATGCCTTTAGAATATAGTCAGATCATTTGTAAACAGCTATATACGGACGCACTTCTAAAACTCTCGATGGCCAGAGATTAGCGACTGGTCTCTCTCTGAATCTTGTACAAACTACTCAATGTGTAAAAACTGACTGATTACATTCAATTCCTAGTAGATTAAGCTGCTTACATTCTATCATCGCCGATCTGACCCCGAACTGCCGCTAATCAAGATAAACGGAGTTCTTCTAGGGGAAGCACGGTGCCTTGAAAGACTATTGGGCCTCAAAACTTACACCCGACCTCAAATGGAACACTTACATACGATCTGTTGCTAAAGTTGCAGGTAAAATGTTTGGCTCCCTGTACCGTTAGTGTAAGTACCTGAATCCGCCTGCTATCCTCTCTCTTTACAAGAGCCAGATCAAGCTAAAAATGGAGTACTTTTCTCATACCTACGCAGGAGCTGCCAAGACCTCACTCCACAGCCTTGATAGAGTTCTAAAGCCTCTCCGATCCCTTTTGGATGATGAATTATTTTCCACCTTCCAACCCCTCTTCCACCGGCGGGATGTGGCAAGTCTCTCGCTGCTCTACGGCTACTTCCATGGAAAGTGGTCAGATGAACTACATTCTCTGGTCCCGCCAAGGTAAACCTTCATGGCAAGAACACGCCATGCTACTTATGTAGTAACAAACAACCCACATTCCCTCCGTATTCCATCGGTGAGAAATAAGTACCACTTGAGCAGCTTCTTCCCACGAACCACTTCCCTGTAGAATCGATTCCCAACAGGAGGTTTCCTCGATCACTACAATCTTAACCTATTCAAGGCTTGGGTTACTCGATATCTCCCTCACCTATACACACAAATGGCCTCATAACGTAACCATGCATGATCAACTGTCTCACTACACACGTCAAGTCGGTAGTCCAGCTCCTGCTAAACACGCTGTAGCATGTCTTGCGTAACATTCTCCAGCTGTTCAATGATTATCTGCTTAAGTTTCTCGAGGCTTGTGGGAAGAGGGGGATATAGACATGTCCTTTAACATAGTTCAATAGAAAAAATCTCATCCTGTCAAGTCAGTTGGTAGCCATTTCAACAGTACATTGTCATTATCATTGGCACAGCCAATCCATTTTTCTGGTAGATTCTCATTGTGATAAGTCCGCACAGCCAGCTTCCAGTGAGGTGGTGGCCCGTCCTGTTGAAAATGAAATGTTCATTCTTATAAGCAATGAACTCATCAAATAACCAGTTCTGAAACATTTGCAGATAAACATTGCCGGTATATATATATATATATATATATATATATATATATATAACAAATTGACATTTTTTCCAATTTGTCATACTATTTTTCTGTTTGTTGATATATGAAATGATACAAAATTATATATCGCTATTTCATACCGTCGACATATATATAAATATATATATATGTATACATGTGTGTGCGTATATATATATATATATATATATATATATATATATATATATATATATATATATACATATATATATATACATACACACATATATATGTATGTATGTATGTATAGACACGCAAACTCACGCATATATATATATATTTCTTATATCAATAATAATGAGTATAATTTTTGTTATATCATAATTCCATATCTTATTACTAATTACTAATCATTGTTTTAATTATCACAGACATTGTCATAACTCATCATATACAATTATGATTATAATTTTCCCCGTTAATATATTATAATCATATATATCAATGTGCATCATTGTAATTAAATACCATATATTAAATACCAACGTAGAATGAGATCTCTTGGATGACCACCAATCTAGGAAAAAGAAAACTCTGATTTCAAAAACGGTGAATAGTCAATAGGAAGCCAGTTCAATATTTTCTGAGAAATAATCTCAATTTATTATGTCTTAAAGAAACGGAATCTGTGGAAATCCGTGATCCTCTACATCCTGAATGGACATGGCACTTAAAGAATAGGTAACAAAAGAATCTCTTTATAAGATATAGCAACACATTTTTTTTAAATGTGTCACTGGCTTTGATCTAGTCGGTATATTTACTATTACATATTTTCTGTTTAGCTACAACAAAATTCAAACTGATTTTCCTCATTCATTGTGTTTAACACTCCCCTTAGTATCAATTATGGTTCGTAGAAGCATTCAAGGCAAAAATAGTACAATGGCTTGCTTGTTTCTTTTGCTTTTGATGTTGAAGTTACCCCGTTCACTGGTAAAGAGGTTGTTTCTAAGCACAGGTTGGCGACTAGACGATGGCCGCTTGGCACAGGTATGTTAGTGATAGGCGTTCCCCTTCACTGGTCAGGTCGGGAAACCATTCGAACTGCCCTCACAGTTTAGCTGGCAGGTCGATGCCGTTGACCGTTATGTTGCCGAAAGTAGTGCGCATCGACTTCTTGTAGCCATGTGTGAAAGTTGAATGTAGGCCGTGCACCAGTACAGTTCAGCATACCAACTCACCTGAGTAAAGAAAGGTTGACCGCTTCGCTGCAAAGGTGCTACCACTGATGATACATCCCATAAACCACTATTAAGTCATTATCATTATAATATACTTACCACTGTTATCATTATTTTTCTTATATTTTGACAATTTGTTGCTTTAGCAATGAAATCAGATAACATAATAAAATATAATGTTTCTTATTGATTACTCCTGCGATTAGTCTCTCCGTTGATATTTGCTATATTAAAACCGCCTATAAAATTGGCCCAAAATGAAATTAGAATAATTACTATTAGTTATCAGTATCATTACAATTAAAAGTAGTTGCATTGCTATATATATGCACATAAATATATAAATATATATATAGCTAGGTCTTGCTTTCCGCTTGACTGAGGATACCTCACGGTCAAAACCCGGGTTGCGAGGTTGGTTAGCACTTTAGCTTTTTCTTAAATATCTTTGTTCTAAATATTCCATTTTGAATTTTGTATTGATCACTTTTTTGTTGTGTATACCTTTTAGACACGGCTGTTTTCAGTCTTTCTGTCACATTTCTATCAGTACATACATACATCAAAGCCTCTATTACAATCAGCATTACGAAAAGTGACAACGACTATTCGTTGACATTACAAAAGTGGCAACGAGTGTTCGTTGACATCAAAAAATCTCCATATATTGAATGTAAGGGTTCACTTCTTACGTCTTAATTTTTTAATTTGTAATTAATATTTTTATTACAGCTTGATAAAAAGTGGTTATAAGTAGTTTAATAAAGTGTTTTTTTTTATAAATATATAGTTTAGTTAAGATTTGTTGATGATCTAGAAAAGACAGATAATTTAAAAAAATATTATCTTAGTGGTTCACTTAATTTTGTGCAGCACTATCTATATGTATATCACTGCTTTCACGTCATATATATAGATTTGGGAGCTCCATACTTTTGACCTTGTGCCACATCTAAGCTACGCTTAATCAATCGCTGGGTACTTTGACGTGCAATGGTTAACAAGCTTGTCTTGCTAGATCAATTAGGACTGTGTAGTGAGTTGGAACCTCACTTGGTACTCCATACATTCGGCCTTTTGTCACATCTAACCTACACTTAGTAAATCGCTATATATGCAGTATTTAGTCTTTATCATATATTATTAAAAGAACATTATGTTATTTAATATTGCAATATAAAACAAACTACTTCTCCGCCAAACCGACAAGGCTTGCCAAAATTATGTTTGGCCAGAGTTTGAGAAGTTGAATGGACCGAAAAATTTTCACTACCCGCCTGGAATATTGCTATGACATCATAATGATAACAATGGATGCTGCTACAATTTTTCGATCAGGTCTGAGTAGTTCATTTTTGTACTTTGACGGCCATAGTTCCAACTTTTGATACTATCATCATCATTAATATTTTATTCAGAAAATTTGTAAAAACCTTTATCTACTTTTGACGTTTTTATTTTCTTTCCTGCCAATGCCTGAAAGCCTATCCTACACACTTCGCCTAAGACTAAAAAAACTCCTTTCAATTCGACCAAAGAATGAATAACTTAATTCTTTAAAAAAATAACAAATATCATAAAACGTAATGAATTTTTCTCCAGTTATTTTTAAAGGATTTTTTTTTTGCTTTTATTTTATTTCGACGCCTAACAAAATTTTATGTTAAATTTATTTTATATTTCTTTTTCTTTTTATCTTTCGCAAAATGTTTTTATGTGCGTGTGTTTTTTTTTTTTTTGTTTTTTTTTTCTATTATTACCGCCGCCCTCTTTCCCTTTTCATTCGTTGCCCTTGTTCTTTCATTTTTGGGATTGTGTTTCCAGGAACTCACCAAAGAATAGAAAAACGAAAAGATGAAAAAAGGCGTTTTTTCTTCTTTTGCAGGGTGGCTGGGTGTGGGTGGGGAAAACATATGCACAATGCATAAACAGTTTGTCGAAAAATCATAAAAATTGAATAAATACACCTAAAATAAGCTTTTAAATTCGTTTTCCAATGCATGCATTAGCATTCACACAAACAGGCAAATATACACACGAACTTACACACACACACAAGCATATATATATATATATATATATATATATATATATATATATATATACACACACACATATATATATATATATATATATACGTATATATATATATATATACATATATATATATATATGTATATATATATATATATGCGTATGTGTATGTTTTAGTTATATGCATTTATACATGATTTTGCAGATAAAGATGTGTATATTTTATATTTATCCATTTTAGGACATAAGCGGGTAAGTATACATATTTACATATAAATATATTAATATATATATATATATATGCATATATATATATATATATATATATGTATATATATATGCATATATATATATATATGCATATATATATATATATATATATGCATATGTATATGTATATGTATATATATATACATAATTTCATATATATACGCATATATTATGTAGTTGTAGATATATATCTATATACACGCATATTTATATACTTTAGGATATGCATGTCTGTATATGTGAGAACATACGAACTTTCGTTAATATTATACATTTATATATATTTAAATATATGTACATATATATATATATATATATGTGTGTATATACATTATTTATATATATATATACATTCATACGTATATATTCATTCATACGTTGATATATATCTACATCCATACGTATAAATATACGTATATTACTCTTATACGTATATATTTACATACACTTACATTCATACGCAGACATATTCATTTATACACACATATATAAATGTGTGTGTATGTGGTTTTGTAAATAATTACATTTTTTCTCGTTCTGTCTCTCCTCTCTCTCCCTTTATATATATATATAATTTTACATATTTATATATATATATATACATATATATATATATATATATATATACATATATATATATATATATATATATACATACATATATATATATATATATATATATATATATATATATATATATATATATATATATATATATAAAGTTCGGTGCCCGACATGTAGCTTGTTACCACTGAATTAAATGTACTTACAGAAAAAGTGTCCAAATAATATTCTTGTGCCATGAACAATTTTCATATAATTAGGATAGTGGAATATTGAAAGAACGTCGTATAAGCATACATGTCTTGAGATATAACTTCTAGAAAGAAATGACAGAAAAAAAAGCCTACGCATTAATCATATCATATATTGCATGTATATATATATATATATATATATATATATATATATATATATATATATATATATATATATATATATATATATATACATATATATATATATATACTTGATGAATTAAAAGCATATTCATACACATTTAAGAATAATAAAAATATTAAAAAATAATAAAAATCTCGGATTAAAAATGAATCTATTAATTCTTTAGAAATTGCTTTGTTTACGTTTCGTATACGAGCAGATATGTGCTCTCGAGAGAAATTATCTGGGTGATGTGGATGTGCTTTCCTGAAGTCATTGTGGCCCACCGGTAAAACATCACCCCCACCCCCGCCGTTCAAACGGTAGTTTCACTTACAAGGAGTGCAGCATGTTCGATCCCTGCTAAAAGATACACTTTCTTTACGTAAATGCGCAGACCGATAGATTTAATACAGAATGTTTAATAATAATGTGGCCTTTATTTTAAATGTGAACTATCCACTAAAACTAACGTTTGAAGTAATATATTCCTGTGAAGTAACGGAGTACCCCCACAAGAAGGACTGATCTAAAAAAAAAAAAAAATTGCACGCTCTCTTACTGATAGAGTGGAAGTTGAACACAACTTTATTCCGTCCCAGGCGGTAGCTGGGAGGGAAATAGAGATAGCCGTAGTTAGGCAAGCTCTGCAACGCGTAGCTAGCAAGCCCTACCAGGATCAGATAGATATAGTTAAAATAAGATATTTAACGAAGCTGTGAACATGGGGGCAGAATAGCTCAAGGAAGAGAGCCGTCGAGGTTCCGATAGATACATTCGCAAGGTCATTACCTCAGAGGGATGTTCTTTGAGGTTGACCAATGAGATATGAGAGTCGTTTTAGTGTCATTTCGAGAGCCGTTTTTAATAAGGGGCCAGGTCTCAGTGGTGATGAGTTTCGCAGCTATTTGGTTCACTTTCCTCGGCTTTCGCCGACTGAAGTAGCTAGCTGTGAGGAGGAGATCACAAAGGGCGAAGTCTACGCGTTACTGAAGAAGGTCGGCAGAGGCAAGTCTCCGGGACTTGATGGTATGCCCTATGAAATGTACTTGAGTCTGTCACACATCTCTGTTTCGATTTAGACAGTGGTGTTCAAAACTGGTTCCGACAGGAGACTAACCGCGACCGGATTTCCAGAGGTGTAAACACAGAGTTAAAGATTTTGGTCAAGATCCTGACGGAGCGTTTGCAGTCAGTTGTCGCGAGCTTTTTGGGACCTGAGCAGACTTGGCTCGGAGTGTTAGGGACGCCTTTCATGGCCTTACCATCACTCCTCCTATTTATTTAGTTAAGCGCCATAGCGGTCGTAGAAGGTAATCCAGTTTCCTCGGCGAGTGTCGGTCAACCTTGAAGGTCTTTTCTCGGCCCAGTGATCTTTCTCGGCTCGTAGGCTATTGTATCATGAATTAGTGGAGGGAGTCGCGAAGGATCCTCTGTGTGTCCAGCACGGCTTGTCGGCATCAGAGTTGCGTTCTTTTTGGTCTTGGGCGCCAGCGGTGGTTTATCTCAGCATCCCTGAGTTACCGGTTAGCTGGCGATTGATTTCGGAACGCGCTACCTCTCAATGACGTAACCTTCAGATGTAGATTTGCCTGACTGTCATCGGTGTCACCTTGGCTTAGAGGAAACGGCTTCGCACGTCTTCTACCGTTGTCCTCAGGTGCGCCCTTTCTGTGATTATTTCGGCGAGTTGATGGCTCGTATAGCTCCCGACCGGCTCGCGGATGAATGTTCTCCGGGGTAAAACGGATGATTTGTTTTTCGTTGCTAGCCGGAGCAAGAATGGTGGTGTTGATGTCACAACAGGTCGGAATCTTGCGAGATGAAGGTTATTCGCATCAGTATCTGTTTGTTTTCTTTAAGCATCAGCTTAGGGTAAAAATCAGATCTGATAGAAAACGTTTGATTCCGTCAGATTTCACCGAAAGACGGGTGACTAAGGTGAGCCTTGTTCGTGTGGACGGGACTAGCCTGATTTTCTCTTTTAAGTCCTCTTGATGTTCCCGGCCTGTTCCCGGCCTGTTCTCGGCATTCTCTTTTTTATGATCCACGTTGAAATTCACAACTTCCTCATTTTGTTTTTGCCCCGTGTTTTCATCTCAGCTGGGTGAGCCTTTGATTTTCACATTCCGTCATTTGTTTCATCCTTCCCATTCCATTAGTGAGTGGGCTTCTTGATTCTGTCTATCGGCACAATACAGTGCCCCCTCCTATTTTGTTTTGATTTTATCTTTTAGCTTGCTTTCTGGGTTCATCCCCTCCCCATCATTTCCTTGAATCATTATATTTTTCATATATGTTTGTAAAAAAATAAATGATATTTTGAACTTTCATCAAATTTTTATATCACGGGGTGTTTTGTAGGCCCCCTGTGAATATGCGGTATTGTGGTATATGCAGGATTGTAAGGTGATGGATGAGTTCTTGTGGTGAATGAGTAAGTTGTAATGAATGAATGGGTCGTGAGTCGGATTAACTAGAACTAGGATAGCTAATGAAGACCAGCCCCTCCCTTTTACCTCTTCGGCCTTGTGCCACAATTTTGTATACGTACAAAATAAATAGTTGAACACAACTTCTTGTCGACCTCTCTCCCTCCGGGCAGAGAGGAAACCAGACGAGTTTATGCCGAGGGGCGTAGTCTCGTCTGGGGAGATAGCCACCCGACACTGTGTGTGCAAGCTATACGGGGAATTTTTGCCCGAGTGCACGCGCTCGGAATGCCCCATGTTAAAAACCGGCCTTTTGGTAGAGGCTTCAAGTAGTTAAACAGAACTGAGGTGAAGTTCACGATTAACTGTTATTCTAGTAGGCTATATTTGGATTTGTCTGAGGCGTACCTCCAATTCCTGTCGGCGAAGAATGTGCGAGGTAGTTAACTATAAATACGCATGGGGGTCTCTGTATAGATTCAACAGACTGCCGTACGGGATAGAAGCTGCACAAGGCATTTACCAACAGACCATGGATACGTTATTGAATAACGTGGACTTCGCAATAGCCTACCTTAACGACATATTAAGAGAACAACTTGCCGAACATCTTAAAGATTTTTTTTGAAAAATAAAACAATACGGCTTAAAACTTACTTTGGATAAAGGAAACTTTTATCTAACATTGGATATTTGAGACAAGTTATAGATGCGAAAGTCAGAAAACCAGACCCATCGATTGCGATAAGAAATATGCCACCCCCAAGAAATGTGTTGGCACTTATAATCAATCTTGAATCTAGCAAATTACTACGGTAATTTTATCCCAAATATACACGTATTGAGAGCTCTTCTAAACAAATTATTAAAAATAGTTTCCAACTGGTACTGAAGTATGGAATATCAGAGTGCTTTTGAGGAAATTAAAACAATACTAACATCAGACTTAAGTCTGGCGCATTACGATCCAAATGAGGATATTATTGTTGTGACACTAGTAATTTGGGTTTAGGAGGTGTAATGTTACACAAAGAAAGCAACGGCCAAGTAAAACGATTGCACGTGGGTTAAGGACCCTATTGCTAGCCGAAAAAAGATACAGCCAAATTGAAAAAAAGGTTTTAGGGATAATTTTTGCAGTAAAAAAGGAATCCCTAGATTCATACATAGAATGAATTTTACGCTTCAAACGGACCTTCGACCATTATTGTTTATTTTTGGTTCCAAAAAAGGGATTCCTACACATACAACAAATCGACTTCAGAGATGGGGGAAAATATAATTAAATTATAATTTTAAGATGGAGTTCTTTCTGTCAAAGAAGTTTAGTCATGCCGATGGATTATCCAGGCTAATCCCTAAAGTATGTGATCCATTAGAGGAAAACTGATAGCAGCGTTAAAAATAGAAATGAAAATAAAAATCGTCTATGCAACACCATACGAGAATTACCTTCAAAATGTCCAGAGGTCATAAAATTTTAAAATCCTATGTGTAGTCGAACGATAAACTTTTTGATGAACTTTTTCAAGATTCGGTGTTCCGGATAGGATTGTGTCGGGCAATGGCACGCAATTCACAGCAAAACAGTTCAAAGATTTTTGTAATCGTTTACAATTATACAACTGACTACCATTCCATATCACCCACGATCTAATGGCCAAGCAGAAATATTTGTGGATACTTTTGGCTAGCATTGAAAAGGTCAAGACTGAAACGACTCCGTTGACAAGATACTACAATACTTAAGAGTATATCAGGTGGCATCAAACCCAAGTACAAATTCGGGGTTGTCACCGGCAGAATAAATGTTCACGAAGGAAATAAAATCGGTATTCGACAAGTTGTTACCAAAGGAAAAAAAAGTCAGAAAACACAATGACAAAATCCAATACACCAGGAGAAAAAAAATTTTTTCAAAGAATATTTGTACGGCAAATAGGTTCTGGGATGCTGGTGTCATAGATAAACGCATCGGGAAATTGATATACATGATTAAAAACCCGCAAAAGACATCACAAGCAGATAAGATACTTGGACGATATGAATTAACGAACAGGAAGAGCCGATGAAGATTATTTATGACTTATTCGAGGTACCAATGCCTTTAGTAGCCCTGGACGATCGATAGATGAAATTTCTGCGAAAGTTAGTGCAGTAGATTAGGCCCAAAATTGAACCCAATTTGCCGATTGTACCTTCTGCAACGGTAGATGTTACCTTACCCTTACATCCCATATAGAATAATATAAAATGAAAAAGGGATACACGTTTTGATTAAGAGGTAATTGCCTAGTATAGTCTTACTGCTAGTCTTACTAGTTCCCCAACTAGGCAGGACCTGTGACAGATTAAGGTAAACCTAAACATCTTTATATATTCGGAAGCGGAACAGAAATTCGATAAGAAGCGCTCTGTGTTCCTGAATGTAGAGGATGAAGAGAAAACTGTCCAACCGATAGTCGTTGGCAGGGGAATAACTTGAAAATCTGCCATTAAATATCTGACATATTTTAATTATATGTAAACACAGCTCTAGTCTCGTGTTAACAGTGTGCTTAGTAAGCAATTGTAGACCAGACTAAATACGTCAGAATCTATACCATTTAGTTAGGACTAGTTTTACACGGAAGTAAACGTTTTGGCTGTTACGGAGACTATTTAAAAAGTCTTTTAACCCGAATCAAGGCGATAATGCCACTAGAACGCTGGATGCGTGTTACATTGCGGTGAAAGCACACGAGAGGATTTAGTGGGGAAGATTGAGGAAAGGACAATAAAACAACAGGGTTCAAGAAGTCAGAAAATGGCAGTTGACGTTGCATTTAAAATTTTTGAAGATTTTAGTTATCGGGGAAGCCAGAACTCGGAAGGGAGTTCCGCAGTAAGAAGTGCGAAAAAAGATACTGTTAGAGTAGAAGTGGCGGTTGCATCTAACTAGTTGAACAGTAAAACGGTAAGACCTAGTTGACAATCAATTGGCACGCTTCAATTCATGTAGTCGAGGCACCAGGGAGGGGGGAAGAACAGTTGCCATGGTAATATTTGTATGAAAGATAAAGGGAAGCCAGATCACGTGGGTGAGAAAGTAATTAAAGTCGAGATGCCTGATCAGGATCGATTACATTACAGACCCTCTTGAGATGCAACAAGATCACCAGACCAGATATGGTAACTGTATTCAATGCACGGACAAATGTTAGATTTATAAATGTACAAGATGGATTCTGATGAAAAAAGTATTCTGGCATGATACAGTGAACAAACTTTCCGAGCAGTGGACGCAGCTATTGATTCGATATTATCGCTCCACCTAGCGTCATCCGAAGAAGGCGCAGTGTGTTGCTCTGCTGCAGTTTAGCATCAGCCATGCTGATGGCAGACATAAAAACTTCTTTGTGGTGATTAAATGAAAACGGTTTTGTTTCAGAGGCTTTAAAAATTACAAGTCATTTCATGTTCCACTTAAACACTGATTGAAAATTCTTTTCAAGAGCAGTTGGCAGGTTAATTTATCTTTTTTTGAAAATCAGCAAAATTAATAATTTATATTTTTACTTGTGCATTTTTGAAAGACAACGTAATTTGCGATGTTTCTTCTTTTATGATCCGTGTCCATTCACCACGTGAACAATCTTGGTTATCCTCAATTTCCTATACTTTGTAGCTCTCAATAATGTTTGTCCCATTACTACCTCGCCTAGTCTCAAGCCTCTCGCTACTCTTCTTCCATGGCAAATGTTCAGACGGTCTCCATTCTTGAGTACCACCAGCTCAAATCTTTACGGTAAAGACCCGTTTTGTCACTTCCAGAGTTGAACTGAACACATAAGCTACGTATTTCTTCGGTAAGAAATCTTCTTCCAGAGGAGCTCAACTTTGCGGAAGAGACTCATCTGTGGAGGTTTCCCCTCTTCAAGGCGAGGGGCAATCGTTATATATCTGCCATGTCTTTCATTTCCTACTTATTTTTCTTAAGTTCAAAGCGCACCCTTCATCCAGTAACTAATAGTTTACCTAATACAAGGCCCGGGCGATACTCAAGGCAGACTTAAGTATACGTCGGGCCTTTTATTAGTTAAATTAGTGTAAAAAAAATTGTAAAAGATCCGAACAAGAGCATGATGCAAAAAAAAATAGAAAAAATACGTCGATCAGAATATTTACTGCAATTTTTTTTTCTCTTTGCTACTATTTTCTATTTTGAACTACCGAGATAGAATGAATTGCACACCTAGATACTGTTGGAAAACTTTCGGTCAAAACGAGGTGTTAGCAATAAAAAGAGTGAGTTGAATATCCTGAAAAAGCTAGAAAGGAACCAGAGAGAGAGAGAGCGGTTCCGAATTGATCAACATCACAACATAACATAAGAAGAAAAAAAATACACTGATATGCTTAAATAGATCGATATTTTAACTGGTGGGCGTGTGATAAATGAAAGCTTCGAACAATAGAGCGAAAAATGTGGTAAGATTAACCGCGCAATCACTTGCCAATTAAAATGTTTTATTCTCAAAATCTCTGGAAACAATTCCAAGCAGCCAGAGAAATGTGCTTAATCATTTTATAAGGAGAATGCATTTGTACGCTGCCTATTTGAATGAGATCATATATAAGATATGCGTAGTAAAGAATGCACTCACCTCACAAACTTTCAATTGGCCAAAAAACAGGATTTCAGAGGCAAGAATATACATTGATTGCGAGGAAATACAGACATATCTATATGCATTTGTACATAGATATCTATCAATGAGTGTGCGTTTTACAGATCTAAAACATATAATTCATTCATTCACACACACACACACACACACATATATATATATATATATATATATATATATATATATATATATATATATATATAACATTGTGAATATATAATATTTTATATATACATGTGTGTGTGTGCGTGCGCATGTACAATTACATGAATTAGACATCGATATATCTATGTTTCATATATATATGTGTATATGCTATATATACGGATTAAAGTGATCAATATCAGAGATAGAGTGTATGTAAATAAAAAAGTGAAAATCACAGGCGACAGTCAGTTTCATGCAAAAAACCAAATCACATGGCCTGACGATTTTAGCGTGAAACAATGTCGCTTCTGGGTGTTAACTTCAATGTCCACTTATATATATATATATATATATATATATATATATATATATATATATATATATATATATATATATATATATATATAGACAATATTAGTGGTGAATATACACATACATATGCAATTATATATACACATACATATATGTATAAAAATAATTCCAAGAGGATATGATCCAGGTAGAACTCGATGTCCAGGACAGAGTAAGGATATAATAAAAAGACTTAAATACTAATATTCCATGGTCATAATTTATTCCATTGGAATCGTAAGAACGATCCAATTCATCAGACCTATCGTTCTTACGATTCCAATGGAATAAATTATGACCATGGAATATTAGTGTTTAAGTCTTTTTATCATATATATATATATATATATATATATATATATATATATATATATATATATATATATAAATTGAATGTAATTAATGGCAAAATCTCTTCACTAAGAAATGTAATAAAGCATTAACTTACTAACCATTTGTTGAGTGACGCGATCCTTATGTTTAAAATTATAAGATGGATTTGATGTTCCGGTGCCTATAGCACTTTCGAAAATCATCGCATTTTCCTCATCAGGCTTTAAAATTTTTTTCTCCATTTAAGGTAACTCCAAGACGAAAATAAATGTATTGTCGACCGAAAGATGTTTTTAAGAGCGTGTTATTTATTAATGGGTACATAATTTTTGAACCTGCAGTATCGCAATATTATATATACTGCGCCATTTAATATATGTATACGTATATTGCACTAGTAATTTAGATATAATAATAAATGCACAAAATACAAGAAACCTCAAAACTAACGTGCAGCAAAATAACATTAGTAATTTATGCAATTATAAAAATAAGTTTAGGTGTCCATTAAATGGAGCTTGTAAAACAGAAGCTATAGTTACTATAAGTAACAGATATTAATGCCAATATAAAACGTATATAGAGTGTACAGAATGTACTTTTAAACGTAGATGGTACAACCATCAGTTGTCTTTGAAGCTAGTAAATCTTTGGTATTCCACCAATCTTGCTAACCATGTGTAGAATTTAAAAGGAAAAAACAACAGGGATTCGTTAGTAAGATGAAAAATTTAAAAAAAGGCAAAACCGTCCAACAATCTCTACAATATTTGCAAACACTGCCAACATGAAAAATTATCGATTATTATCCCGTCTATATTTCTGAGATGAGGTATTATGTACTTTATCGCCATCTTTGTCCTCAAGGACACATAGCACAGTGGATAAAGGCGTTGGTTAGATCCAGTGACAGACCCAAAGAGTGTGAGTTCAATACCCGGTTAAGTGGAGAACTTTCAGAGGGAAAATTAGCAGGAGATAACTGATTACTGACATCCATCAAACATGGCACGTGGAACTAGAACAGTCTACCCCAGTGATCGAAATAAAGGGTTCAGTTCGAAATTCCAACCACCTGAAGAAGGCCGGAGCGTACAACGGCCGAAACGTTGTGACAAATATGGCGACAAAGATGAGGACAATAGTCCGACTAATGTAAATACTGTATGACATTTCCGTATATAAAAAAAAAAAGTCTTTGGGATTCTCTGCTTAAGTTCCTTGCTTAAGTGTTAAGTAGGAAGTGGTGGATATAGACCTATCCTTTCACATAGTCACCATTTCTTTTTGGTCGATGTTGTAGGCAGCGGACGATCTCTTCCTTTACACTGTATAGGTGATGGGAGTCGAAGTTGAGGTATTGTCCAGTGAATGTTGACTTGCAGTATACGGATGTCTTAGACCCATGTTTGCTCGAGATATTACTACATCCAGGAACGCTAGCTTCTTGTTGTTTTCTCTCTTTAACTGTATCAATGGTCTTATTGAGTTCACGTGGTCTTGTAGAAAATCACTATACATACATATCTATCTATCTATCTATCTATCTATCTATCTATCTATCTATCTGTCTGTATATCTACGTATATCTACGTATCTCATCCACAGAGTTAGCTTTAGTGATGTTGATTGTAATGCCATTTCCTCGAAGTAACCTATGTATATGCTAACCATTGTTGGTGAAGGCCGGAGCGTACAACAGCCGAAATGTCCTGAATATGGCAATAAAAATGAGGACAACAGTTCGAGCGATGTAGATAGTGTAAAAATTTACAATACTTCACCTTAGAAATATAGACAAAGGCTTTTCATTATTATTAACATTAGCTTAAAAATGTAATAAAGATAAATGCGTATTGTCCTCACCATTGCACCGAAATTAACATTTTACAGCTTAGTATAAGTTAGTACAAATTTAAATTACAAAGTTACCGATGAAGATTGATTTTGTCAGCCGTATTAATAGACTGTCAGAGTATCTACGATGGGCTCTCTGCTATTGGACAGTATACACTGATTCAAGCTCTTTTCACCATATATTTAGAATAAAATATTCGCCAGAATATTTATAAACATCGAGCATCGTACTAGTTGAGATAGCTAACTAGCTAGATATATATGGACTGAAATAAATAAATAAATAGATAGATAGATAGATAGACAGATAGATATGTATGTATGTATGTATGTATGGTTATTTTCTAAGCGTAGCTTAGATGTGGCACAAGGACAGATATATATATATATATATATATATATATATATATATATATATATATATATGTGTGTGTGTGTGTGTGTGTGTGTGTGTGTGTGTGTGTGTGTGTGTGTGCATGTATAGACTGAAGTATATAGACAGCGAATGACACAATGGGAACAAAACTACTAAATAACGCATTTTGATCTTATAATTATTCAGGTTTCTTCTAGTTTCGCGTTATTTAGGATTATTTTGCATTTTTTATTTTAACTATTAATCTTATATATACATTTATATATCATAGCTTTAATAGATAGATAGATAGATAGATAGATAGATAGATAGATAGATAGATAGATAGATAGATAGATAGGAGAATAAGAGATATTAATCGGTAAAAGACTTATATATTATCAGAATTTAATTTGAGAACCACTACTACAATGTTTTACACGTTTACAGTCACACCTGCCTCTCAAACCGGCTCCCAAAGCTTTGATTCATATCAGACATAAGAATATACTTCCTGACTAGCAATAGAGCTGGAAAATATACAAAGGAATTTGACCACCTCTGCCTTGACGATGATGCCGTAAGGTCGGGGGTTACGCTCACAATTTGCTTCCAAAAACAGCTTTGGTTCTTATCAGAGATAAGAATATTTTTTCTGTCGAATAAGAAGCCTGGGAAAGTGTATAACCAATTTTGGAGGTAAGATTTTCCGATATTTCTGGGATTTCTAATCTCGATACTTACTCTAGAATATGCGCCTCTTTGGCAGTTAGTATTTGATATATCAGTTCGGCGACAGTAACACCATTCATCTTCGGAACCTGTTTCAAGGAATAAATTTACATGCTGTGATCTAAAGACAGGACGTTGTCCCTCTATTAAAACTACTCGAGATCTGCTTCCGAGGACTTTGAAATTCCTGTCGTCGACCTACGAATCCACTCAACTACAGACTACGGATCTTCCGAATGTTTCCACCTCAACAAGAGCTCTGAAGAAATCTTATGTGAGTGTTAGCCCCTTATAAAATATTTACTTACTTAAAGTTTTAGAGGCTCAAAGAAATATTTTCAGCAAGCCTTTTTATGAACACTTTTTCTTCTATTAAATTAAAAGAATTTTCTTCTCCCTTTCTTTCTCTCTCATTTGTGTATATCCCTTTATCTTTTTGAGTATGTAAACAAACATTTTCTTCTTCTATGTTACACCCCGAGCAGGAGTTTGAGTCTTTATTCTTCCGCTTAAAAGAGGGGATTGTCCGCTCTAATCTTTCAAGCTTTTATCGATTATGTCGCCTTTCATGTGGGACAAATTTCCCCCAAATATATATATATATACATATATATATACATATATATATATATATATATATATATATATATATATAGAGAGAGAGAGAGAGAGAGATAGATAGATAGATAGATAGATAGATAGGTAGATAGATAGATAGATAGATATGGATGTATAGACCAAGATAGATATATAGTGTGTAAGCGAATGAGGGAAATCCTCCTAAATAATGCGGTTCATCCTGACATAAGAATTCTTCGGTCATCCTCATCTAGGAATGAAGCTCATTGCGTAGCATATATAGATCCAAATCATTACATGGGATAGATAGATAGATAGATAGATAGATAGATAGATAGATAGATAGATAGATAGATAGATAGATAGATAGATAGATAGAAATTGACAAATCAATTTATTTGTACTCTGAAGAAACAGTTAAGGAGAGATATTGATAACAATAAAATGAGAAAACTACAAATTAATCAATGAAATAAAAAAATGAAGGTACGAAACAGAAAGAAAAACAGATTCGTTCTTTCTTTCTGTTTCATTTAGAAATCAGAATTATAAAAAGAAAAATCAGAAAGCAAAAAACAAAGACGAAAAACGGATCAATCAAATGTCAAAAGAAAGGAAAATAGATCAAAATGGAAAAGAGGAGAATGCACGTTTACTTAAAATGTAAAACGAAAAATAAAAAAAAGAAAACGCGAATGATTTAAAAATGAGAAGGAAAGCAAAGAAATTAGGAAAACGAAGAACAAAAATGAAAAGTTTTTAAAGAAAAAAAGGAGCTGAAGATCTGAAAAAGTAAAAAAGAAAAAAGTTATAAAATGAAAGAATACTGAAAAACAAACAAAAAGACAAAATCTAATAGAAAGCAACATAGAAAAAGAAAAAAATAATGAAAGGAAGTAGAAGAATTTGAAAGAAAAATATTTAGAAAAAAGGCAAATATAAAATGAAAAGTAACGAGAATGAATTAAAAATATTAAATAAAAAACCGCTAAAAAAATTAGGCAAAGAAAAATGCATAAAAATCATGAAATGTAAAATTAAGAAAGAAAAGTTGGAAATTCGAAAAAGTAAAAAGAAAGCATAGAAGAGAAAACGAAAGAAAGAATATAATTTTGAAAGATAAAAACATGTAAAATTACGTAGATAGATTTCCTTATGTCTTTAGAACCTGAGGGGAAAAAAGAAGGAAGTGAAAAGCTCTGTTGTCTTTATAGGTGAAAATATGGAGAGTAGAAAAAATGTGTCGGGCAAAGTTTGCAGGGGCTTAGCTCTTCTTATTGTACGAACGGCGGAATAGAGTCGTATTTTAACAAATAAGAACCTTAACAAACAAACGCGGGAATAGGATAAAGAATAAAAAAGGGTGCATTGTGATATTTAAGAAGAAAGAACAACGAAAACGGTAAATCGTTGGAAGGCGGAAAAAATAACGAAGCAAAAATTCATAAGGTATTTTTCCGAAAATTCAACTAATTCTTCAGAGAAGAATTAGTAAAAAAAAAAAAAAAAAAGAGCGAGAGATGTATATAGAGAGAAGATCCACTTTTGTTTAAAGAGTTGAATTTGGGGATTTTTTTTACCTTAAAAGCTCTGTTATTTATCTCTTTTAACTATATTTGTTTAGAATCGGAGCTCTTATTATTATTATTATCATTATTATTAGTAGTAGTAGTAGTAGTCACATTATTATTATTATTATTATTATTATTATTATTATTATTATTACTATTATTATTACTATTATTTTCTTTGATTTTCTGTTGTATACGCATTTCCTTCCGGGTCCCAACCAGAGAGTAAGGGTCAGAAATGGCTTCAGGACAGGTTCCACTGATCAATTTTGCAAGGGAAAAAAAATCACCAATATCTCTTCGTAACGTTTTGAGCTGCTCTTGTGAAGTGCAATTGTTTAAGGTATGGCTTAGCAGGAATCCAATTATGTCGTGGGCTCCAACTATAACGGGAATTATTGATGTCATATGCCATATGTTTTTATATTTCTTCTTCATGATTCATGTATTTTCATAGTTTTTTTAAGATCTTCAAAGATACATAAAATTGCTATGGATCCTACCTCTGTAACCGGGTCTAGGTGATGTTCATACCAGTTTCTTGTAGTTTTCTTCTCGTAATAGTTGAATATTTTCGAGTGCACATATTGGCCCACCATTTTATGTCGAGTTTTATATTTAGTGGATTGTCATAGTTTTGTTCATTATTGTTGTTGTGGTAGGATCCACCTAATTTGCATAGCGGAGTACCGACGATATAAATATGGTTGGTACCGGAAGACAGGGAGGCAAATCAAGAGATCCAACTAGAGACTCTGCATCCTTGTAGGCTCCAACCCTGCTGCTGAATCAAGATTATTTCCTGCAATTTCTACTTCATCTCATTTTTCTTAGAATTTCAAATATATCTAAATTTGTTTCCTTATACTTTTTGGTAACGTTCCAACTGTGTAATATTTTATGGGAACATCAGATTTTCAAGCATGGAGTACCATTTTCATGTTTTGTCTTTCGTCTTCTCTCTGTGTTCAAACATCTCAACCTCCTCTACGAAATAGCTGGGCATTTATTCCTTACTTATGACTATCAGCTCTCTTTTATCAGTTCCACTTAAAATTGTGGCGGATTCTGTAGAAAACTTTACCATTATAATCGAATCATAATCGAATCATATATGACAGTACTAGTAATAAGATTCTAGGCACGTGACAAAGTGTTTAAAACGCTCGCTTTCTGTCCATAAAACTTTGGTTCGGATCTCAACTTAATCGATTTTTCAGTTAGGTAACTATAATGTTATCTCATAATTCTACTATTATCAGTACCCATGAAAATTTCATGAGTTTTTCTACTGGAATTTTCTGATGAATCATAAGTCTTAATTTTATAATTGAATATGCTCCCTGTGATTTCCATTATAAAACTAGTCGTTAAAATTCTACACTTGCGTCGTTAAATATCTGAGCATAAAATACAAGATATTACAATGACAGTTATGTGTATGATGCAGTTCATTATTTAAAGAAATAAGAGGATACATATGAAAATATTAAAAATTATCACGGTTTTCCATTTCAATAAAGCAGAATTAAAGCGTGTTATAGTTTCATGGCTAACCTCTTTCTTTCGTTTTTCCTTCTTTTTTTGTTATTAGTTTATAGTTAACAAAATGGTTGTCCATCACCTAAATATTAAGATTCTCTTGAGCGACAAGCAGTAAGAATTTCGATCAACCAGATCTGTTGCTGATGTCCTAACTACCATTACTCACAGAATCGGTGATTCACTAAACAAAAAAGACCTCTCAGTGACCATAGATATTTCAAAAGCCTTTGATAAGGTGTGGCATAAACGATTACTGCACAAGCTCTCTGGCTATGGAATCTGTTGTAACCTAGAGAAGGTTACTGAATAGAATAATCACAGGAATTTTGGTAAGGAACGATAATACTTAGGACAAGAAAAACATATATGATTCGTCATCGGCGCGTAGAAGTAATCAACTGCTAGAAGTGAGTCAAGTGAATTTCGCAATGAATCTCCAACTGCAGGATATCTACCAACCGCCCCACGTGGTCAGATGCCGAATTTAGTGTTGGGTATCAGAGCCTGTAGACTCGGCCAAAAAATCTCCGTAGACCCCGTATAAAACGGTGTCGGGTAGCTGTTTCCCGAGATGAAACTCTGCCCTTCGACATAGCATCGCTTGGAGATCCTCTCTGTCCGAAGCCAGAGAGTTTGACCAGCACAGCTGGAGGTGAATCTCCAACTGCAGACCAACATACAGTATTTACTATTGTATTTATGTGAATAGGAACATACTCGATATCGTCCGTATTTATGCTACAACAGAATCACTGGAAGAGACTTTTCAGTTATAAATTCCTTCCTAACGCGTATGTTGTTAATGCCCAGTCCTCAGGAGCCTTAGCAGGCGTCACCCAGGGATCACTTCTATGACCATCCCTCATTTTACTTTAATTAAATGATTTGCCTAAGAATATACTCCGATCATTTGTGAATATCTACGCTGATGATACAACGGTATATGGGTGCACATCCAAAACACTAAATGACCAGAGTTTGGCAGGTGGTCTCTCCTTCAACCTAGTTCTAATATCTTAGTGGGGGGAAAACTGTTTCGAAAAACAAACTTGTTACATTCCACCATCGCTTATCGGACCCTGAACTATAACCAGTCATGATGAATGGATGTTCTTTCAAGGCGACCCCATATCTCAAGTGACTGTTGGGCCTTAAACTCAACCCAAACCTCAAGTGGAACTCGTGCATACGACCTATCTGTAATGATCCAGGGAGATGGTCGGTTGCCGGTAGCGAACCAGTAACTACCTGTTTATCGCGCTATCATCTACATTTAAAAATCAGTCCTAATCGATAGAGTCCAAAAGCATCACCGTGTGGGTGACACATTATTTTACATCCTACAACTCCTCTCTCACAGACGAAATGTCGCAAGCCTCTCACTTCTCTATCGCTACTTCCTTGGAAAGTGGTCAAACGAACTACATTACCCTTAGTTCCATTCGTTCTAATCTTGACGGCTAGGACCTGTTACATTATTTTGTGTAGTCTAGTACTAGTGAGCAAACCCAAATGACTGGACTCACTTTATAGTTCCTGAAAAGAAGATTAACCAATCAGGAGGTGTAAAATATTCAATCCGTCTTGTATAAAGGCGGCCATTTTGGTTACTCTCTCCGAATGTCCAATGCGAACCTGTCAGAACCAAAGATGACCAGAACAGAAGAAATAACTACGCTCTGCTACTGAATCGAGATATCCACTGCTAACCGGAACTACGCTTCCCTGCAGTCTTCGAAATATTCACTGCCAACCTCTGGATTCTATAATCAAAGACTACCGTCATCATAAACAACAGGACCCGCTATACTACGCACATTGTAGTGAACCACCCTCATTTTCTTCGCTTTCTATTAGCGAGATTAAGTTCCACTCGAGCAGATTCTTCTCGTGAACCACTGCTCTATGAAACCGACTTACAAAAGGATGTTTTCCCGATCAGCACAATCCTAATTTGTTCAAGTCTAGGGTTAACCGTTATCTTTTCCTCATATCCGGATAATCTGCACCTTTTACTGTGTAACCCTCTACCACGAGAAGCTCTCGGATCTTGTACAAGGCGAATATCACTGTAAAAAGTAATATATGCTTTCTTTATATCACTAACACCAGACAGCGTTTCTAATATATCTTCTCCCGTTCTTTCTCGCACGCAAAAAACAACTGATCCATTATTTATCGAAGGTTATGTCAGAGTGTAACAGACGTGCTGATGGGAAAACATTAAGAATTATATGATTCTTTTATTTGAGGGACATGATAAAATTGTGTTGCCTGCACAAAATATTTGGGAACGTTCTCAACTTAATATTATTTATCATCTGTATTCTATTGTCTTTCTCTATTATTCACACTAATATATATTTCAGATGACACTGTTCCATTTCTTCTTTTTCTTGATGCTACACATTGAATCATTAAAGTTGAACCTTTTGTTTTCCAAATTCAAATACCAAATGCCATCAATCAGTTTACGCGCCAAAAGTTGAAGCGGGAAAATCGCGGCGCACTTCAAGAAGATACGATCCACTAATATCAACAGTCGAGTTTTTTTTTCCTGTCTCATATCATCCTCATTAAAACAAAACCCCAGAATAAAATAAGCTTAATTAAAACAAAATCAAATACAACATCCAACGAGGACATTTCTCGTGAGCTCCTCAACACGTACTCCTCCCTTTCAGCTTCTTCGTCTGTCGGAAACCATATTTTGATAACATACACGAATCATGGCGATATGACGTCGCCATCTCTCATTCACTCCGATTAATTATTCCTTGCAATTGGTCCGATCGTCTTTTTCATTTTGAGGTATTTGTTATCAAGTATTTTGACGTGTTTTTTTTCTTTCTTCGTCATTCTCTGAATCCGTTGCCGTGTTTCTTCCTTTTTCTTCTTTTTTTCTTTCTAATTATTCCAGTTTTTTTTCTGATTTTCAACCTTATCTTTATTTTTCTAATCACCGCTTTTTATTTCATTTTATTCTAAGTCCGCTTTTCAATTTTATGATTGTTTTGTGCTTTATTTGTTTTTCAGTTTGTTCTGAATGGTTAATGATAACATTAATTTGTGTCAGTTGGATTTCTAGTTCTTGTGCTGTTTCAGTAGAAATAGATTGCTTGATTTGTTTTTTACAATTTATCAACGGTTTGTAGGTTATTTAAAGGCAGTAATATATTTTTAAATTGTAAGGATGTTTTGGAGATAATAATGATTTACTGATAGACATCTTATCGTTGGAGGGAGAAGAGGTGGATTTATAATGAAGCCAACTGGAATTGAAACTCAACTCCCTGATTTCCGATTCCGAGCCGTTATCCATTACACCACCCACACATCCAAGCTAAAGCACCTGGTTCTTTGCTTATTCCATCAAGAGACAACAGATATATTATTTATTTATTCCTTCTTCCTGTCAGTGTGCAATGCACAATGAAATTGGTCAGCAGTCCCTAGGTGCTCCAACACACACACACACACACACACACACACATACACACACACCGTTACGGAATGAAGAGAATTAATAACGTTTAAAATACGTGTTCATTTTACGCAGGGCTCATGAACAAAAGGTCTCCCTCATACAATTTTGTCTGGAACTAATATTACTAAAACGTCGTCCTGAGGGTAACTGTTAAACAAATTGTACCCGAGGTGCGTACTGTCATTCATTTTGTTTTCTGCGCTGCTATGACAAAGATAATTAAAAATGTACAACAAGGAGGTTATGCGATACCATGTGATACTAGTAAAGTCAAAGGGTTATTTTAAAATATGAAGTGGAACAGACGGAGAGGGTTAAAATTACGGAATAGCATATAAACTGAAAGAATGAACGAATCTCGCTTGTAGAAAAGACAGCTATGAAAAAAATGACTTCATTGGTTTTGGCAAAGATATTATCAGAGGCCATGTGAAAGGCTTCAACCCACGAGATCCGAGAAGAAATAGTGAAAGTACATTTGAGGTTAGTTCAGAATTTTGGAAACGGAAGCAGAAACTGGGAAATTGATTTATACTTACCTGTCAAAAATCGGAAAAGGCTTCACCGATTTTGGAAATGTTAAAATCGAGAAATAGGATTTTATCCTTCACTCAAAGAAAATGAAATACGATACGGACCTATAAGGTTCATGAGTACGATTAAGCGAAAAAATATGAAGACAAGTTTTGCTAACAGCTGTTAAATGTCAGCATGAATAAATAAGACCGCGGACTGAGAAAATTCGTTATTGGAAATTAAGATAATTATAATTAATAATTAAAAGTAAGCACCTCCCTTTCGCCCACTCGATTTAAAAACCAGATTTGTAAAAGAGACAGCCGTACCGGCGGGCTTAAATGGAATAATAAGCGAGAAGGATGAAGTTCGAAGTAATGGTGCGAGGCATAAATAACAGAAGAAATAAGTTATAAGGGCGGAGCGATGCCAGTAAGGCGAATGACTCTCCCAAATTTGGAAATATAATTAATATCGCGAACCAGACAAAGAAGAACTCTTGTTCAAATCGACAGAGAAAACTGGGGAGTCCCCAAATACTCACAGCCCCACTCAAGTCTTGGATTGAAGTCAATATAAGCAGAGCGCTTAGGCGACCCAGAGACACGAGAGACAAGCGGTAAAATGCAGACGAATGTGCTACTGAAATCCACGTGACTTTCTGTCAAAAGAACACCCGACTTTGAGCCTTGTTTCAAGAATTAGCACGAATAGGCAAAGTGTCACTATAGAGATTTTAGTGGAAAGGGTTAATGTTGTTATACAAAGAACTACATAAAGCAAATTGAAAACTGACCTGAAGAATCTTTCATTTTTATTTCGCCTGCGAGAACACATCTTTTTTTTTTTCATTTATAGCAAGCTTCGCCGTGTTTCGAACCACTGACGACACTCAATCTTCACTGCTCTGTGATCAAGAAACACAACGTGGGCGGAGCACAGTGTGGCCAGGGACGACCAGAGACCAACGGCCCGTTGACCAGTGACAGATTCGGCCAACGTGGAATTGACCGTTGAATCAACTTGTCGTCCTACGACCCTAAGGACCAAGTCATCTTCTGGTATAGGCGGCGTGTGGCATGGTTCATATCCTCTGGTCAAATCTGATCCAGGTTGGATCCAGGATCGGCCGAGGCTTGGGTGTTATAGGTAGCGAAAACTTGATTATAGGAATGTTGCTCACCCGAAGATTTCCCATGAAAATAGCGATAGAGTAGAGATAGGAATAGAATCGAATTTCTGTCGTGTCCTGTCGATGTCAAACTGCAGGGAATTAAATTGCATTTCAAAGTTAACAATTACAAGCATAGCTATTTTCACTAAATACTTTTTGTAATAAAACTTCTTACAATTGATTGAGACGTGTTGGCGAATCGTTCCAACTTGGATATAAGGTCTAATAAAAAGACTACCGGGACTGTTGCTATGGTAACTGTTGTGGATTCCGGGATGAAATCCGGTATCAAATAATAACAAACGCCAAGAATGAATATAGGAAATAAATGTATTAACGTAATAATACAAACTGGTAATACAGATTAGTAGTTGCAGGCATGCGGGTTAGTAGGAAAGTATATATAGTCTTTGGTATCGACGTATCGCTGTATGACTTCTTACTGAGTCTAAGTGCTCGTTACTATGACTCTTGTGCTACCCTCCTCTATTACTACTCGACCTACTCAACGTTCTACTACTACTACTGTCCGATTTGACTCAACTACCGACTTGACTTAACGTACTGACCGGGTATACACTGGCAGTAGTATATGTATACCTTGGGTGAGTCCATTTGTGTAAAAAGGGGAGACCCGTCAATAGTAACAGAGCTAAAGTATGCAGAGTGAGTCTGCTTGACACAGATTGACTTTGAACTCTGTTACACATGTACACTAAGTTATAATAGCTTATCAACCTTTTGCAAGTTATTTAAAACCAGTAAATTATTTTTGGATGATAATAATTTTTCTGTACATAATAATAATTTACTGATGCAAATCCTACTAATTAAGCCATAGATGAGAGGGAAAAGTAGATTCATACCTTTTCAAAGAATATAACGAACCCGACCGGAACAGGACCTTGGCTGCCCAATTTCCAATTCCAATGCCTTATTCATTACACCAACGCACATCTAAGATTACAGCACCTGGTATTCCCAAGCGGTTATCCATCTAGGTACTAACCAGGCTCAACGTTGCTTAACTTTGTAAGGAGTAGTTAAAAGGAGTATAATAAAGTATGGAGTTTAGTGTAGGAGATTTAACGTTAGATGTCTATATTTTTGCAAGAGATTAAATGATGTTAATTACGACTATCGAAACTCGGAATTGTGGCATAGTTCTAAATTTCATGTCCCTGTCTCCCTACTCAGCAATTGTCTCCCTAGTTAGTTGTAAAAGTAATTTCATATCAAAGAGAAATTTGCACAGTCATGCAATGGCTTAACTTTCATCGACATCCATTTCTGCATAAGGAGCTTTCATGCCTGCGTCCTATTCTTCGACTCCATTCTCAAAACTGATCAACACTTTGACAATCACACGGAAAATAATGGCTTGAACATGTGTTAATACTTATGCTGTTGGCAATATCTGTCGTACGTAATTCTTTTGTAAGGAAAAGATCGCTGCGAAAGTATTCACAGCATTTCAGTGATGAGGTTATTAACGACCACCTTATCCGAGTAATCACTGTCGGGGATTTTGAAACGTCTCCTCGAAAGATCATTTCAATCCTCCGAGAGCATGCCATGGTTTTAAGATATGTGTTCCTTTATACACGCAAGCGCGCATAGATACATACCTACCATCAGCAGCAGCAACAACAAAAGCAACCTTTTCGTATCCTCCGATGGACTAAGGTTTTCTTTAATGGTCATTCCATGACTATTACGACTGGTAATATTCTCTGCTTAGCAGGAAAATATGATCACTCCATATTCTACCTAATTCTTTGCTACTGTTTTTTTTTATATATTGGGAAACAATCAAGCAACATATTGCTCCATCTGTTATCCTTTATTCTTGTTATACGATGCACCCGCCTCCATATTTATTATTTAATAATATCTGTATATTTTAGATGGATGTCCGGTGATGTAATGGTTAGCAGTTCGTAACGAAAAAGTGGTGAGCCGTAATTGAATTCCGACCGAGTTTGTTATATTGAATTTACGCAAATATCCTAGCGAAAGGTATGAACTCACAAACTTTTTAGCAGGGCATGCGAGGGTATCTAACGGTGATTGGCAACTAGTGTAGGATAAATACAACTCTGAATTCAAAGTTGTATTCAAAGTTATATTTCGAAGTACATAGTCTACAGCAAAGGAACGGTTTGGAGAATTCTCAGTTAATTGCAGTAAATAATAGTGTTCCAATAACTTGGACCGATTTTAAATGTGAATTAAGTTTAAGCGTCTAATGATTATTTTTTTCTTTTTCTTTCAGATTTAACAAATTAAGTCTTTTGTATCTGTTGAGATTTCTGAGATGAGGTATTATGTAAACTATTTACATTGCGCGGACTATCATCCTCATCTTTGTTGCCATATTTATATCAACGTTAGACATTCTAACCACTAGAAGAAGGCCGCAGCGTACAACGGCCGAAACGTTGTGATAAATATGGCAACAAAATGAGGATGATAGTCCGAGCAATGTAAATTAAGTCTTTGGCAATTTCAATCATGAAAAGATTAACAAGTTTCAAGCGTGCAATTGGAATAATTGTTCGTAAATTCAAACAAAATGGTTTGGTGGCAAATGTGAAATCACCATTGCGTGCTCGTTTACGCAGTTCAGCTGAAAATATTGCTGCAGTGCACGAGAATGTAGCCGAAAATCCAGACACTTCTATTCGGCATCGCGCGCAAGAATTGAACCCCTCTACAACAATGTTACATCGTTTCCAATTGCACTCTCAGTTGGTCGATTATGTTGACCAAAAAAATCGGGAAGTGCGCGAAATGTATTACTGATTGAACGTCCATTTTCGTAATAGACTTCGATAACATTAACATGTTGTTTGATTGTTAATCTTTCCATGGTTGAAATTGCCAAAGAAATTACTTAAGTTGTTAAATCTGAAAGAAAAAGAAAAAAAATCATTGGACGCTTTAAACTTAATTCATTTTTAAAATCGATCCAAGTTATTGGAACACCCTTTATATATTTCCATTTTGTTCCCATTTTCCTTAAAACTTCTTCGTTGCTCACATGTTCTGTCCATGGTATTTTGGGTATTCTTTGGTAGAACCACGTCTATGTTGCTTCAAGTACCCTTTTTTATTTGCTTCAAGTACCCTTATTTATTTGCTTCAAGTACCTTTTTCAGCTTGAGTTGTCCAGAATTCTTTGTCGTATAAGAGGATACGTAGTACATAGCAGTTTAGCGCATTTTTGTTTGTTTCTAACGAAATTTCATGTCTCTTAATTGTTTTGTTTTAAAAGGCATATTTCGCTATTCAAATCAGAACTTCTGTTTACTTTTTTGATTCTGATTAATCCTCTACGGCTTTTCACCTCTTTGCAGGTTATTTAAAGCCAGAATTGTTTTAGAATATAAGATTTTTTTCATGATTTAGTGATACAAGTCTTACTAATTAACTAATAGCTGGAGGGAGAAGAGGTGGATTCACACCTTTCCCGAGTCATTGTCCATTATAGCACTCGCATATCCGAGCACGGGATATTTCCAAGCGGACACCCATCTAGGTACTGACCAGATTCGATGTTCCTTAACTCTGGTGATCGTACGGGGATCTGTATTTCAATATAGTCGATATGGCTGCAAGCCTTGTATTTCTGTTTCAAATGTCCTGTCGTCTGTTAAAACATTTTCCAGATAGTTAAATTTATGTATTTGCTTGATTTTAACGTTTCCATTTTGTAACCTAGATCTTGAGTTGCTCCTTTTGCTCATGACCATACATTGTGTTAGCATAGAGAAAATTTAGTCTTTTTTTACATTATCTTTTTAATTAAAACAAATTGCCGGGCGCAAATTGTTTGATTCTACAATATACTTGATTTGATTTGATTTTTTTCACTACTTATCAACACATTTGGGGTTATTTAACAGTTAGCACTCTGCATTATTTATAAATAGTACATTCCCTTTTACTATATATGGAATCCACTCAAAATATAGTGTTTTATATATTAGTTCTAAATCATTTGAATTGCAGATGCCTGGCTCTCAATTTCAATCAAGGTTGTTTTAGGTGTTGTCATAGAAGGATATGACTACACAACCAAGAAATGCATATTCAACTTGCACTGGCAGGACTATCATTTTGCTTGGCGAAAATAATCGCCAACAGAGTGCTAAAGTTTTAAAGCCGAAAAATATTTCTGATTGTAAGAGATCGCTTACTTTACCCGGTGTTCTCAAGCGGTCGTTCAATACCCTTGAATATATTTTGAATAATACAAAATATAAAATAAGAAAAAGATTACGTCAATTTCACAAAATATATCGTCATTTTCACGAGTCTTTCTCGTAGGTTTAGCTTACAGGTAAAATGTTTTAAAAAAATGACGTGAACTTAGAAAGTTTAATTTAACAAACAAGCTACATAAAAACTGATTCAGTCATAAATTAGATGCAAAATTAATGTGCTAACCTCGATAAAAAGTCAGAAAATTCTTTTTTCCTTTTTTCTTTTTTTTTTTTTTTGCTATTTTTGATTTCTGGAGATTTCTCGTTTTTTAATTTTTTTCTTTCTTTTTCCAATAAAGATCATTATCAATAACAGACAAATTTTCTTCGACCAACATTCATTCACTTATTCATTCAATTGCTTATTGATATTCATTCATGACTTTTTTTTTCATTTTCAGTTTCCTCATGACGTTTAGTTATTTTATTTTTTTATCATCGCAGCTTTTTTCTGTAATCTGGAGTTAACGACAAATATTCGCCTGCTTATCTGTCAATTTCATCTAAACACTCTGTCTATTCACCGGCATCTGCTCAAATAGTGTAAATAAATAAGCAAATAATATTTGTGGATATCGCAGAAAAAAGGTTTAAGGTAAGAGAAAATGAAAGATAGATTCTTTCGAAAAGGATCAAAGTAAAACTGATAAAAAATATACAGTGAATTTCTGAAAAGATTATTTAGAGAGTGGGGCAAAAACGGTGGACAGAATGCAGAATTCTTCGTTTTTATGATATTTTTGTAAATATAAAACGATTGATTTTTACCTTACGTTGTGTAAACATCGCTAACTGAATCTGTGTTAATCAATGTATAAATCTTTTACCTTATTTCTATTTTCCCTTTTCTTCCTTACATTTCTGTACCTATCTTTAACTGTTTTTGTTTTTTTTGCCAATTTCTTCAATTCAATTTTAATTAATCATTTTACTTATCTGTTCCTCAATGAATTGATCAAAGGAGTTAGTTAACCATGGAGCCTACCCAATTTGTACAACAGTACAAAGTTTGTTTGTTTCAGCGCCAATTTATATATATAATATATTTCACAGAATCGTACCTAAGTACCGTGAGATAAAAATAACTTTAGAATTGGTAGAATGAAATATGTTTTTGTGGATGTCCATACACATACGTGCGCATATATATATATATATATATATATATATATATATATATATATATATATATATATGAATATCAATCTTACCATAAAAACAAAAATATATGCAACGTTCTTAAAATTTTTATATATATATATATATATATATATATATATATACATATATGTGTGTGTGTGTGTGTGCGTGTGTATTTAGGCAGCAATCCTTCATTTATACATATTTTGTTAAAGACGACAGACAAGTTACTGCCATTAAGCTTTTTATTTAATTTTACTTGTGTTCGAACAAGTATTTTCTTTTCTGGGCTCAGGGTATGTAGAAACTCTCGAAATGTTCTGTAATTCTGAGCGCTTTCGTGTATACTTTCAGCCATTATCAAGGATGAGTTTATTTTTGCCTTTTAACTGTGTGTATGGGTTGTGTATATATTTCTAGAACACGGCCACAATCAGCTAATAGTGTTCGGAAAATAAAACATCCCTATAACTCTAGAAACATATACACTACCCATACACCCAATTAAAAATCAAAAATAAAACCATCCTTGATAATGACTAAAAGTATACACAAAAACGCTCGGAATTACAGAACAAGAACCATCTACTGTTGACGGCTGACGTCAAGACGTGATAATTCATTACTGTCAACAGGGAGATAATGAAAGAGAACCTCAAGTGTCGGCCCGAAGGTCAAATGTCATGTGGGACATTCTGCTGGGAACAGAGGAGGCTGCGAAAGCATTATCCGATAGTATACACACCACCAAGTCTCAAACAGCAAACCGAATACATGGCCACCCGGAGAACCCGGATTACCATATATGGCGTGCCCATATAGATCACTGAGGACCATTTCTCACATTATGGCCCAGACGAGGTGTTATCCTTCATCAAAATCAAGGCGGGTTTGCAACATTGACCCGGCCAAAGTTTAATGAGGTCGCAAATAACATCATCTGAGTCGTCCGAAACATCTTTGTAGTCGTGGAATGCCGCCATCCAAACAGCCAAATAAGGCCCCCAGTGGTTCAGGTGATTGGACTGAGGTGGTGAGGAGGCAACTCCGCCTCCCCAACAGGGTGTCCCTGAAAAAGGCATAACCAAGTAGCAGCAGACGAGACAGCAGAAGGAGCAGCCAAATACAACAGCAGCAGAGAAAACAGAAGCAGCAGCAGCAGCAGCAGCAGCCTAAACCGCAGCGACAGCCTCAGCAACGACAACAGACACAGCAATGGCAAGTGCTGGAAAATCTGAAGCAACAAAAGTAGCTGGAGCTGCCCAAGCAACAGCAGCAGCCGGAGCAGGAGCTCCCTAAGCAATAACAGCAGCAGCAGACAGAGCAGCACCAGCAGCCTGACGAGCAGCAGGAGGAGTTAACGCAGTTGGACCTCTACATAGAGGTAGAGTAAATGCCTCCACCAAGAGCCTGCTCACTGAAAAGTGAGAGGGATGAAGAAGAGGAAGAGGGCTTGAAGTTTACCAAAAGGGAGAGGAAGTGTGGTCGGAATAGGGCGGAGGAGGCCCTGGTAGATGAAAAATACCCAATCCGCTTCTGCAAGAAGTGAAAGAGATCTCCTGTCAGGTAAGACAATGAGCCTCCCTTCCTACCCTACTAGAGCTCCGTGTACTCCTTCTTCCTACCACAACCAATCCCAAGGAAAGAAGAAGCGGCATTTCCCAAAAGGGAATCTTTGTTGATGACCGTGAGACCCTTGAGAGGGACCTTTCCTCTCAGAGTGTACCTCTATTAACGGGAAGTCAACAGAGGACACAAGGAACTTTCCCAGATCCCCCGTTGTTATTACCCTTATAAGAAAAACCGGAGGAAAACCTAAAGGTCTGGGACTATCTTGCGAGAGCAAAAATGCCTTTCCGAAGCTCCGGATGGCTCAGGCAGAGTCTTCGGAGCTAAAGAAATTATCCCAATTTTGCTCGGTGAGGGTCCTGGTTCTCCTCCAACCCTCTCTATATAGGGCTCTTAAACCTTTTCAACGGACGGCGGAAGTATTGTCACAGAATGACGAATTACGTCCAATCTAGGTACCGGTAGTCTGGGACAATCCGTCGGAGTTTGACCCCCACAGATTTTCGTCCAGTCTGTGTTGAAGGGACTCAGGCTTAAAATATATCTATTAAGCTAGCTAGCTTGAATGTGAGGGGCCTGAGAAATCGGAGTAAGGCCACCCGCCTGTTTCGTGATCTCTTGTCCTTCGGTGTATATATAACCGCGATCCTGGAGACACTTTGTTTGCGACATCGATGCTCGTGTGACTTTGCTGTTTATTCAGCATACGGGGACCGGCAGGCCAGTGGTGTTACGTTGTTAGTCAAACGTTCCATAAATGCGAGGGTAGGTCTTGTCCATGTGGGCGCGTGGCGCTGGTTGGCCGTGGTCGATATTGCCGTGAGCAGGGTCAGGTAGTTAGACATAGGTTAAACAAGATGTCTAACGAATCTGTGAACATGGGTGCAGAATTGCACAAGGAAGAGATTCGTTCGCGAGGTCATTACCCCGGAGGAGAGCACTCTGAAGTCGACCAAGTACATGTGCGTGGAGTTTTGGCGGCATTTCGAGGGCCGTTTTACCAAGGATGAAGAGTTTCGCAGCTATTTGGCTGACTTTACTTCAGAGGACGAAGTTCATTGTCATTGAAGAAAGTTGACAGTGGCAAGTCTCCGGGACTTGATGGTCTGCCCTTTGAAATGGACTTGACTGTTACGCATCTTTATCCGATTTTGATAGTGGTGTTCAATAACTTGTTCCAGCAGAGGTCCATCCTCGACTGGATTTCCACGGGTGTGATCATGCTGTTCAAAAAGGGCAAGGGTGTTGGGCAGGATTTAGATGATGAAAGGTCTATAAATCTGCTAAACACAGAGTTAAAGATTTTGGTCAAGATCCTGACGGAGCGTTTACCGACAGTTGTCGCGTGGCTGTTTGGGGCGTGAGTAGACTTGTGCTGTGAAGGGACAACCAATTCAAAGTAACCTGCATTTGATCCGTACGATCATAGAGGGTGTAAAAGACGACAAGCGAGCGGTGATGATCAATTTAGATTAGTCTAAGGCATTCAACAGGGTGAACCATCAGTACATGTCTGCTGTCCATGCAGGCCGCCGGATTCTGCAAGTGGATTAGCCTCCTGTATAGCTCCACCAGTGCTACGGTACAGTTGAACGAAAAGCGGTCAGACGCTTTTGCGTTGTCGCGGTCGGTCCGACAGGGTTGTCCGTTGTGGTCCTTATTTTATGATTTGGCATTGGAGCCCCTCCTTCGCCGGCTAAGGGACAGAGCGTGCAGTCCGGCACTACGCGGAATCGTTGACTCCCCGTGGTGGAGTTCGCGCCAGGGTTTTTGCGTATGCCGATGGCGTATCAATTTTAGTGTCTTGCCGCAGCGGCATTAAGGTGGTACAGAAGATGCTTGAATGGTACGTGAAGGTGACAGGGGACAAGAACAACCGTAATAAGACTTTCGACTTGCGGTTAGGTTCCTGCAAGGAGGTCGCGCTTCCGGGGCCCTTTGATTGGACTGATTTCTTCTTCTAAGTCGTATGTATATATTGATTATTTCCAAGTATGTCCTCACACAGTTTGTCAACGTGATCCAGGTGGTCCACATAGCATTTCTAATGATCCACAGAGAATTCATAGCCATAAAGAAATTTTAGCCATTTCCCAAAAATGTATTTAAATTATTCATACTTTGAAGAATTAAAAAAAAATTATATTATTTTGTTTAATTACACACATGTCCATTATATTTAAAAATTTCGAAATTCGTTAGTTATTATGTAGTACTATATTTATTTTTTTCAACATGTAGAAGCAAGTATCATTTCTTTCCCAACCAAATGGATTCTGGAATCTGGATTTTTGGTTTGTTGGGGATGTTTTTAGTAGAAAAAGGAAAAAATTAGATCTCAACACTAGAGGAATTATCAGACTAAAACTAAATGACACTATCAAAATTGATTATAATATCTTGTGTCAGAAACACCAAGATCATGGTAGCCACTAGATGAATAGACTAAGACTGAATGACATCATCAAAACTGATTTTGATATCCTGTGTTTATCCTTGTTTACAAAAATAAATTTTAAGGTGTAAATAGACTAGTTTGTCCTTTCGTTGAGTATTTTAATGTGAAAATTGAACAGCCTAAAAGTAAAAATAGGAGCGTTCCATTTGATGTTTTTGAAGCAAAACAATGATCCATGGACTGAAAAAGGTTGAGAAGCACTGTCCTAACATCTAGTTCGTCCAATGTAGCTCTACATTCATCACTAAAAATTACTGTTGAAAAGTCAGTTTTTTATGTAAGCATCGCCTAATTTATACGTTTCTCTTTATGTACTTTACTTACCTGGTGTTTATTTGGTAGCTTTCATTTATTTAGCCAATTTTCGTATCTCCTTGTTTCCATTAG
>OZ038476.1:86355503-86405503 GCA_964036315.1 Acanthosepion esculentum
CACACTAAAACGTCTGCACTGCATAACATATACCATCAAAATACAGCTAAATTGTTCAGTATAATTTCTTTGAAGTAAATGAAGGTCTTATTTGATGGCACAATGATTTAGTAATAATGTGATTTTGCCATGTATTTTGTCCATATACAATATTTAAAGCTTCAGTAAATTATAAATTTTGTAAGGCTGTGCTATAAGGCTTTCATTGATCACTGGAATGAAAATCCAACGCTCCTTTTTTTAACCTAAACTTAATCTTTTAAACTCTTTTCCTCAAAAAACGGAAATGATTTCGAAAAAAATATTTCGTTTCATTGTTTATCATGTCAAAGACCAACTTTCAAATTGAGTGCAATACCACGGTTCCAAAATCGACCTGTCCTAACGCTATACTTCAATTTTGTACGTTAACTTGCAAACATTGTTTTTTTAAACAAGAATCGAGGTTTGTTTCCGATTTAGGATTGGGTTTCCGATTCGTTCTAAAGTCAACTTCAGCTCTATTCTTCTACAAGAATATAACACCACACAGTAACCCCCTACTTTGAGTACTTCTTGGGCTTTGTACTGGGTTAATATTATATATATATATATATACATATATTACGCACATCATTCATACGAAAAGCAGATAATGAAGTTAATGATATGGCAAGAATCACTCTCGCAAACAATTTTTAATAATAAAATACTTTAACCTCGAATCCGTCTATGAATGGTATGATCCTTGTTTATAAATTCCGGTTTCATCAGGTCTTGTTTTTACTACTTCTTAGCTTTCAATCGTTTCATGCGATCATCATCAGGTAGGGAAATAGGTAAGTTTTTTACATCCATGTAATAATAGGACATCGAAAGATAAAGTGTAATCCGAAAGAAGTGTTTTTTAGAAATGTGATATTGTTAACTGTAAGAATACTTTTGGAGCGTGCAGTCACGACGCTGAGGTTGAATTTTTTTTAAATTTTAAAATTGTGCGTTCTTGTACTAATATAGTAATTTGAGAATTCTTTTGTAGAAGTAGGCTTTTTTAGTAAAGGTGTCAGGAACTAAATTGTTCAATAAATAGAGTAATGTCACAGTTATTATCAGGAATTCGCACGTCGGATCGGTTATTTTAATATCAAGTATGTGGTGATATATATATATGCATATGCTATTTGTGTTTATATTAATACGATACGAAGAGAACTGTAAAAAAAAAGATTATTTAAGCCCTTATGGAAAAACCAAGAAGACCAAAACTTTATTCTGCTTGCGCATTGGATTTGTAATTATATTTAACAAAGGATGGATATATTTAGACCAGTAGAGAATTTCACCTGTCTACTGCGTGCGTGACGTCATCATAACACTTACACAGTAAAGGTTCCAATGGCGAGTTTAAAAGTATCTAAAAATTTAACAAAAATCCAGTTTTTTTTCCCTGATCTTAATAATGTCCGCATGTATAATCGAAGGTGGTTGTTAATACAAATCTGACCAATAAATTGATTATTTGGAATCAAACACGCGTTCTCTTACACGTAGCAAAGAAAAGTTAACGAAATAAAATAAAACTATTAAATTTATTGTCGTTAATCAAGCTTGTATTAATAAAGATCAAATAGATTAAATCAGCACCTCCTCTCTCTCATTTCTCTCTCTCTCTCTCTCACACACACACACACACACACACACACACACACACACACACACACACACACACATACACACACGCACAGACACACGTACACAATAGATACAAGTTCCTACCAGAATATTTAGGGAAATTGAAGAGACAAGAAGTGAAATGTCGTACGGACATTTGCCGCTACATTTCCTGCTTACTAACGTTTGAGCGAGCCGAGTTCAATATCCATCCTACACTCTTGTTTTCACTTTCACAATCATTCCCTTTGGAAGGGTAGGAATTCATGTTTTCTCGTTCCAGCTATGTGTTAAATAGCAGAGTACTATGGGATCGCTAGCCTTGGATAGCTGCCAGTATAAGAGAAGTACTGCGATGAATTCCAAATCCTGATGAAAGCAACGGGAAACACCACCATTTCATTCTTTGCCGTGAACAATGGTTGACAACGACCTGAACATCTTAAATCTTTGTGAATTCACTGCGCATATTCTATTTTAATTCTACTTACTTATCATACACCTTCTTTCCGATTACCTGAAATTTAGAAGAGTAGGTAAGTAAATGCTCTGTTTTCTTAATTAAACAGTATTAATGACATTTACCGGCCTGAATCTTCGATAAATTCCGTCGAAAATATGCTTCTCAAACAGGAATCGAACCTGTGTCCTACCTATTTTCTGTTTATACGTTATTTTAATAGATACAATTTATTTAACTAGACATTCAGGCCGCTAAATAAGTACATAAATAATTTATCAAATTATAATAAAATAACAAATAATTATATTTAAAAAATGTTAACTAATTATTTAGTCAGTTGGTCAGAATTTTAGACAGGGTTAACCGAGAAATTTTCAGCACCTCCTTATTTATGGGTTGGTGTCTACAAAAGAGTGACTAACAGCCAGAATGACACATATATCGGTGCGCGCATTTTGATGAATAAAACAATTTAACTATTATTGCAGCCTGCATCGCAAGTTGATGGAGGTAGTGGGGGAATTAAGCGTCTCCATTCTCAACGTACATAAAATGTCTTTATCCCCTATAAAACAGAGACTCGATTAATTCAGCATTTGCTTGAAAGTGAAGGAGATGCAAAAAGAAAGAAAGAGAAAGAGAGAGAGAAAGAGAAGATAAAGATAAATGAATGCTTCAACATTTGAGAAGCAGAGAATGAAGAATGCGAATAACATATTTCTATGCGTGCGAATTTTGATGATAAAATTTTAAACGTCTGCTTTTTCTATTGCGACGAAATCCATTGTCGATTTTCTAATGCAACGATTTGATGGAATTGAAATTTCAATTTCTTTGGTTTATTCATAATTGTGAGATGCAATTGCTTTTATGAATTCAGGTATTTATATATTGTATTTCTATCGTGTATTATGCATTTTAGATTTTAAGGGGGTGGGGGTGTAAATTACCGCAGAGTAGCAAGGACCACTTATGTTTGAGGCCCCGATGCTGCATGGATATAATATAATTGTCAGTATGCCTACATATATCAATAGGTGTAGGCAGATGTGTTGATGGAATATTCGAGGGGTAAGTAAAACATATGTATAAAAGCCAAATTGAAGCATAACGAATGTATAAAAATATGAGGCAAGGTTAAAAAAAAAGGGTACAAAGAAAGCAGTGTCGAGAAGAAAGCGAATAGAAGGCGATGGGAATACGGAATAAAAAATGAAATACTTAAAAAAGAAACAAAAAACAATATAGATGCTGATTTGAACTTAGTCTGGTTCAGGGTGGAAAATGCGGATAAATCAGCGAGTACGGAACTCAAAACATTAGCGATTAGATGGCTAGAGATGTGTACATCCTATGGAAAGGGAAAGTGTGTCACAACATATACACACGCACTCACACACATACACGTATACACATACACACGCAGATGTATCTCTATATCTATAATTCTCAAAATGTGTGTGTGTGCGTGTGTGTGATCGGATGCTGTTTATGCGTTTCCACAGTTTTCATCCGATTTCAAGAATTTTTTTTTTGATAGATAATACATCAGTGCCGGTTTTGAGTCCAAATTGTTGGCGACAATGGCTCTCCACTACTTCCTGTCCATTATAACTCTCATCGACATTTTAGTATTTACTATCTGTTACTATCTGATATATATCTTTCATAAAAAAAAATTAATAAAAATAAATAACTTTAAATTATTACTGTAATATTATCTATATCTATAATTCTCAAAATGTGTATTTATGTATTTGTGTGTGTGATCGGATGTTGTTTATCCGTTTTCACAGTTTTCATCCGATTTCGAGGGCATACTTTTTGTTTGATAGATAATTCTTTAGTGCCCGTCTTGAGTCCAAATTACACATTCCCCTTCTCTTGCCAAGCAATCAATCTCTCTCAATGAGGTTAACATTTCTGTTTCATAAAGCCTACTTCAATAGTTTTAAAGCGTTGCTTTCATTGCCGTTTATAGCCGTTCCCAATTTAATTTTTTATTATCCTGCCAGATTTTGCATTGCATTCACCGTAGTGATAAGTAAGCTTGCTTTTTTATTACTCAACATTTATTTTTCCAACCTTTCCTAAAGTTAGTCAAGCTTAGTGATCCCTGTAGCTTTACAGCGTTCCCTTCTGGTATTTGCCCACTCATTACATTTGACAATTCATACTTGCCTAAGACATGCCACCAAAGAAAAGAACTTGCCTCGGTCGCAAAACCGCTGCCGCCAGATCCGCCATGCGAATAAGAGATAACGAATCATCTTTAGAACGTTCAGTTCATCTGTCTCAAAATGCCTCTTGGAATGCTTCAATCAGAGCCACTGAGTCCGAAAATCAACGTAGCCATCGGCTTTCCAGAATAGCATACCTGAACGGTTCTGCGCGCGCGGCTGAAAATGATGATCAAAGGACTCAACGGCTAAGAAGAAACGCCTCTTCAACTTCTGCTGTGCGTGAGGCTGAAACAAGATTGAGAACGCAAAAACGACCCTTTTTAGGGCCACTCCCATTCAAATTGATAACCCCCCCCCCATTTGGGGATGTGCCTCAGTTGCACCCAATTGTTGTCAGAAATATTGATTTTCGGGTGGGCTGAATTTAAACTGCTCCAATTGAACGGTAAAAATTCCCAGTAATGAACGAGCCGGTCGAAGACGGGTTATACGGCTAGTTATATATACAGAAAGAGATACAAACATAACTAGGGAGAAAAAGCAAACTGATTGATATCCAAGAAAGTGCTGAAATGATCTCAGTCTGAACAAGACACGAGTCTAAAGCCAAGTGTGATATCTACACATATGGGAAGTGGGTTGCGTAAAGAAACGAAGACAGGAATGAAAAGGATTTTTTTTTAATAAAATTATATAGATAAGGTTAAAGTTTTAAAAATACAAGTTCCTACTTAAAAACACCCTTCCAGAGATAAATTATAATTAAAAGTAAAATGGCTAATAAATTTATTAGCCACTATATTTCTCTAACTCTTCAAATGTCGAATGTATAACTAATTCTAATATTTACGCCATATTAATTATATCTTCTAATTGTCCCCTGTTCTAAGAACTCTTTCCTTTATCACTTACACCCCTTTATCTATCTACCTATATATATATATATATATATATATATATATATATATATATATATATATATATATATATATATATATATATATATATATATATATATGCTTTTTTTAATTACATTTTTTTTTAATATAATCTTACTGAATTTTAATATAAATTTTCTAAATATAACTTAATATTAATTTATAAAATATATTATACTTTTAAGTATAATTTATCTTTGGAAGAGTGTTTTTAAGTAGGAACTTGTATTTTTTTTTAAGTTAACCTTATCTATATAATTTTATTTAAAACAATTATTTATGAAGTTTGGAGAGTAATTATTCATGCTAACTGTTCAAATTAGAGTCCCAATAGTGTTATGAAAAACCTCCGAAAATTCCAGTATTTCTAAGATACAACGATTCAGATCTTAATCTAACAAATGAACAATTTTGCTTTTACAAGACTTGGACAATTTTACTGTTACAACTTATATATATATATATATATATATGTGTGTGTGTGTGTGTGTGTGTATGTGTGTGTGTGTGTCTGTGTGTATTGTCTAGAATATCGAATTATTTGAACAGGTTAATCCATCTGTTATCTTTATAAGCTCAGTCATAGGGGACTTTGAGGACCCGGTATTTTGGGCCACTATATTGCTTTTAGCAGTAAGCTACTTTTGCAAGGTCCGACTGTTCCCGATGGTATCGAGCATTCTTTTGGTACGCCTGTAAATTTTTTCTGGTGTTTTTTTTTTTTTCAATTCTTCAAAATAATTCTGAATTTAATTTGGTATTTTCATCTCTCCCCTCATCATCACCACTTCCGGGATTTAGGTTGGTCTGTGCATGGTACATTATGCATCAACTACACACGTATCATCTTGGACTTTAAAACATTACTTTTGCTGACTGCCTGATGATTGTGAGAAAACGCATGAAACTGTTATTGTGGTCAGTCACGCTTCAATGGGATATACACTCAGGATCAAAAATTTAAGACGAATTGAAAATTTTTTTAAAAATACTGTTTTTCATGGAAGAATTTTAAACATTTCTTACTTAAGGTTACTAATTTTATAATCTAAAAGGTTATGCAGACAAAAAGTTATAATCCGAACATTTTATTGAGAAAATGACATTTTTATAAAATGAGGCGTTTTACACTTGATCAAAATTATAAGACCAGAGACAGAGATTCTACAAAATTGTACGAAAAGTGTACGAAGACATTCAGACACCAAATTTAATGAGTTCTACCTCCACTGGTTTTGATGACTTCCAAAATTCTTTGGGGCATGCTAGAAATTAGTGTTTCCATTAAGCTCCGAGAATATTGCTCCAGCTTCTGAAGATAGCTTCACGAAGTTCATTTTTTGTTGAATATTGTTTGCCATTTCGATAAACATCTCTTGCCATCCATCCCCAAACATTTTCAATTGGGTTCAAGTCCGGTGAGCATGCAGCATGCCTCAAGAGATGGACCTCATTTTCTCGTAGAAAGGTCAAAGTCCGGCATGCAGCATGGATTGCAGCATTATCCTGTTGGAATAACCATCCAACCCCACACAAACGATGGCCCTCCGCCAGAAACGATGCTTTTTGTAGCATGCTAACATAACCAGCCACTGTCTGATGACCCTGCACCACCTGGAGCTCTATCGTCCCTCTGTAAGAAAAGGAACCCCCTTACCATTAGGGACCCTACACCACTATGACGTGTGGAGAAAATTTCAGGAGGCATGTTTTTGTTATGCCAGTATCGTTGGAAGCCATCAGGACCATCTAGATTGAATTTTTTCTCATCAGGAAACAGGACTTTCTTCCACTTCTCAATGTCCTATGTTTGGTATTCACTACCAAACCTTAAACAAACGGTTCACTTTGGGGCATGGAAGCAGCCGAGGAATTTGTTTGCGCTTTTTATTTGCCATGTCTTTTTGTCGTAAGTGTCGTCTGATAGTTACTGGACTGCAATCATCTGTGGCTGCCTTAACTTTAATAGAAGAAAGTCCACTGGCTTCCACAACCCGTCTTATTCTCTTACTCAATGCCGGGAAAATTTTGGGGGTCTACCAGTAGACTTTGCGTTTCCATAATTCGCACTGTCGTTTAGAAAGTTGCAAATCACAGTTTTACTGCGTTTTACCTTAGCTGCGATCGCCCACTGTGACAAACCTTGATTATGGAAATCTAGAATTTGAGCACGCTCAACTTCGGTAAGTTTACTTGCTTTAGGCATGGTGACATCTTTACGTAGTGATTGCTAATCTCTAACTGAACTAAAAACATTGGAATTACCCTAGGTCTAACAATTTATACATCCTGGTCTTATAATTTTGATCAAGTGTAAAACGCCTCATTTTATAAAAATGTCCATTTCTGAACAAATTGATCGGATTATAACTTTTTGTCTACATAACCTTTTAGATTATAGAAATAGTAACCTTAAGTAAGAAAAATAATTATAATGTATCCATGACAAACAGTCACTTATAAAAAATTTTCAAGTGGTCTTAAATTTTTGATCAGGAGTGTATATATATTTTATATATTAATCGGAATCACCCTAAACAAGGCCGTAATACCACTAAAACTCAAGGGGTTACTGGTTGTGGAAGAATTAGGAACAGAAACAATAATGATGAGCAGAAAGAGAAGAGTAATCAGGTAGACAGTAGATAGCGATTAATATGGCATTTAAATTTTTGTAGATTAAAGTTGACTGGAAAGGTTGGCGCCGTAAGAGATTTCCACAAGCGAGAAGTGCGAGAGAAAATGATAGCTGAGAACTTACAGCTACATCTAGCCAGCTCACCTGTAAATTGATGAGATCTCGACGCCAGTCTAGTATTGCGCTTAAATTTATAAAGTCGAGGTGCCATAGCGAAGAGCGATATTTATTTCCGCTTCAATACAGGAAATGGCCAAAAATGGGGAATGGGTAAACGGACGGTCTTCTTGTGTCTTAACTTTAATCTTAGCCAGCCGCAAACACTGACCCAAACATTCCACAATATTCCTAACACCAAAACAACACATTCTTACTTACCTTTCTTACTACATCCACCATAATACCTCATTGTCTCTATGAAAATCCTAACTAAACCCCATATGTACAATTCATAGCGAAGAGCTCATTTAAACAGTAACCATGAAAGTATTTAAAGAAAAGACATAGGGAGGCAACCTTACGACCGTGAGAAAGTGACTGGAGCTGAGCCGCCAGATCAGAACCAATTATATTGCAGATTCTTCTTTGGAACTTATCAAGGAGCTCAAGATAAATAGCAGGAGCACCAGATCATATGTCGCAGCAATATTCTAAGTATGGACGAACGGTAGACTTATAGACACGTAAGATAGTTTCTGGAGAACAAAAATTGTTTCGCCCGACATAGTGAACCGAATTTGTTAGCAGCTGACCTAGCAATGGATTCAATATAATCTGTCTCCTTCATGTCAGCAGAGAACAAGCCAACTTTTGACCCAAGTAAATACGGACTTGATGTCGTTTTGGACATCGGCTGCCACTTTGAACTTGTCAGACTGATAAGCCTTACTGTCGAAGCAGAAGTTAATTGTTGTGTCGTCAGCGTAGATACCAAGTTTAGAGCTGATGCTATCAGGAATATCATTAATAGAGTAGGATCAAGGATGGAGACCCGGGGAACACGTGCGTTAGTTCGAAAGGATCTAGAGGAGTGGCCGTTCAGGATAACTCTCATTTCACGATTTGATAAGAAATATTGGATCAGTGCAAAAAATATCTCCGGAGACAACGTAAACTTGTGAAGAAGACTTGAATGCCAGATCCTCTCAACGGCTTTTGAGGTGTCCAATGCAACAGCCTGGGCTTAACCATTTTTATCTAGAATATGATAAAAGCTTTCCACAAATATCTTCAGTACATTAGCAGTTGACCTGGAGACATGAAAGCCATATCGCTTCTCTGAGAAAAGGCCCTCCAATGAGAGATGATTAACCAATTCAGTATTGATTAGGGCCTCTAGGAGTTTCCCAAAAAGAGTTAGAAAACTAATAATCTGATAGTTGGAAGGGTCGGACGACTGACCAGAGCTACAGATGATAACTTCTAGCAGGGAGCAAAACAGGAGGCCGCGGGGCAATTATTATACAGTTTAGAGAGAACAGAAGCCAGTTTGGGAGCACATGTCTAAATGACTATTACAGGGATATCATCAGGTCTACATGCTCTGTGAGGATCTAGGTTAGAGATGATAGCAAAAACCATAGAAGGGGTTATATGCATATCACTCAACAGAGACTCAGTTCTAGGTTGGGGGAAGTTACGCAGGTATATTCCGGATGATTCAAGAGTAGTGTTTGAGCAGAATTTGTGGTCAAAGCATTCAGCTTTATCAGAGAGGATGATAACCCCTCATATTGATTGAAGAAGGAAGGAATAGAGACTGTACACCTATTTAATGCTCTATTACAGAGCCACCAGTAATCACGAGTGTCAAAGTTGTTAGAAGCTATGTAGTACCTCATTCTCTCAGCAAACAGGGACTTTTCTCCTTCAAGGACTTGCTTACATTTATTCACAGCACCAACAAATAGGCGCCTGTTGTGACGAGAGCCGTCACACTGGTATAACTGAAAATAGTGGTTCTTCTGAGCAATAACGCCCGGACATGGTAGTAAGAACCAGAGAGAGAGAGAGAGGATTGAGTTTATATATATATATATATATATATATATATATATATATATATATATATATATATATATATATATTATAAATTAATAGATTTAAAATATGGTTTTACCGCTACACATGTAACCATGTTTCAGAAATGGAAGCTAAAGCCCCTGAATTTAATTTTGTTATTAAACCAAAGACATTAGTTCCATTTCCTCATCAAGCGAATTTTGGACTCCAAAATTCGCTTGATGAGGAAATGGAACTAATGTCTTTGGTTTAATAACAGAATTAAATTCAAGGGCTTTAGTTTCCATTTCTGAAACATGGTTATCACTGTGTAGCGGTAAAACCATATTTTAAATCTATTAATTTATAATATTAATGCTCTGTAAATTTAAATTTACATTGAGCACTATTGTGTAAAAATAAAAATATCTATAAGAACACCGGATTTTATATCTTACTGTTCTTTCCTTTTTATTTATATATACATATATATATATATATATATGTGTGTGTGTGTGTGTGTGTGTGTGTGTGTGTGTGTGTGTGTGTGTGTGTGTGTGTGTGTGCCGGACCTATGTCTACTTATTTGAGTCTCGTGCAAACTGGACCTATATCTCTTTTTTAATGATTCATTTGCATTTTGTCCTGTGAGATTTATATTCAACATCAAATAAGACAAGGGTTGCAATAGGGATAAAACCTCCTAACCTAACCTAACCTAACGATGGCACCTCATACACATTCATAACCGATCCACTCACGTACATAGATACATACAAGTCTGTAGTTTAATGAAGGCAAAAAGTACAATAATTGAATGTCTCTAAATATAACCCTATTCCATTGCACTTAACTCAGTGATGAACTCTACTAATATAGGACTAACATTATGTAGAACATTATTACCTGGAATTTCTGGTCCTGCGTATGACGATAAACAACGTTTAGCAGCAAAGTTTTGAGGAACGGGGAACCACCTCTTAACTGCTGTAGATCCCTAGTCCAACCTGACCAGAGGTGGTAGCACCTGTTAGGGTCCCAATCATGGGTTTTGTTTTGATTGTTTGATTTTTGTTTGGTGGTTCACTAAGTACAAAAATACATTTTGGTAAAAATACTATCAATATATTTATAGAAAAAATGACAGTAGTAATAAATTTTTATAGCAAAATGACAATTAATACAGCACTAAAGTATAAAAATACATTTTTATTGTAAATTTACCAGCTATAAAGTTTTATCATCTGCAAACTATATATCTAAAAACTACTCGTTTTCCCTGAAACTATAAAATTATGTACAAAATATCTGTAGTTGAAGGCATAAAATTAAGCACAAAATATTTAGATTTCGACATTAAATAACCCATAGAGGTTGATTCGCCGCTAAAGAAAAACAACTGGCTTACCTGGAATTTCGAATAATTTAAACCGGTTATGCCATCTGTTTCTTTATTAAATTACCCAGCATTTTTCATGTCCCCACGGATATTTATTGCATGTCACTAAACCACTCCTCCATAAAAGAAAACACCATTTTCAATCAGGTGACAGCTAATATGAAGCCACGTGAGCAATTGTACAAGACACACTCCGTTAACCAATTGTCCGGCTTATGATTTTTTTCACAAACAGATGTAAACTCTTGTGTTAAACTTGACATGAACAAATCATTGATATGTAAGCAATGGCTGCCTGCTCGTTTCCGAGTCTGTTCGTTTGCGATGATGATGATGATGATGATGATGATGATGATCATCATCATCATCATCATCATCATCATCATCATCATCATCATCATCATCATCATCATCATCATCATCATCATCATCATCATCATCATTTACCATAGGAGAAACGTTCGTTGACCGAAAAATTATCGTTGTTTTCAGTTAAAATTTACCAAACCTTTCCCTTAGAAGAGAATTGGAAAATAGGTTTCTCTTGGACAATAACTGTTTTCAAGTTTTCTGGTGTTGATGGCAGATTTATTCGTAAACATTTTTTGTTTAAGACAGGGTAAAAAGCCAACATGCTGATTATATCATTATTTTCTGTTCTCGTTACATCCGTTACCCAATTTAGTTGTTGCTGTCATTGAAAGTCTTCAATTGATATGGCTTTTGTTATTTGGTAATCTCCTCTTTGTGCTTGTGTAGTCCCAGCCTATCTGGAGAAACCAGTTGTATATAGCTGATAGTATAGGCATTTCTGAATGAACACTATTTACATTATTCGGATAATTGTCCTCATCTTTGTCGCCATGTTTAGCACAACGTTTCGGTCGTTGTAGGCTCTGGCCTTCTTCAGGTGGTTGGAATGTCGAACTGAACCCTTTATTTCTCTCACTGGAGTAGACTGTTCTATTTCCACGTGCCATGTCTAATGGGTGTCAGTTATCGGTTATCGTGGAATTAGAACAGTATACTCTAGCGAGCGAAATAAAGGGTTCAGTTCGACATTCCAACTATCTGAAGAAGGCCGGAGCGTACAACGGCCGAAATGCTGTGATAAATATGGCGACAAAGATGAAAACAATAGTCTGAATAATGTAAATAGTGTACATAATACCTCATCTCAGACAGATTTATGAATGATTTGTACACTACACATATCATTAATATGACATCTGACGAGGAACATGAACAGTTTTCATGTTAATATTTTGGAGGTTTTAGAATTTTTTTCATTCTGAACAAAACTACCCCTATGCCTTTCATTCCGACGCATTTGGTTCCTTGAAAACTTCAAGGCAAATATAGAAAGTTTGTTTAGAAAGAATGTTGCTTTGACAAAGATCCCCAAGAAACGAAACGTGTCAGCATAAAAGCTTTTCCTCTTGTCATATTATTTCCTCTGAAAATACATTCATTTATATCTGAATTTTTACACACACACACACACACACACACACACACACACACACACACACACACACACACACACACATGCACACACACACAAACTAACAAACAAACACATATCTAAATATAAAATGGTGCAGCCACCCGTATCCGTGAATGTCCATTTCAAGGGTAGTTAGTTAATCCCTATTGCAGACGCCTGCTCCGGCATATTTGTGTTTGTTCAATAACCACAGAGCTTACCTGAGGTTTATACTGCAACTATGTTGAGTGGACCTTAGTTACAGTTTGTATGGGAGTGCGCCTTATCTAGCGTGATCAACAATCTGAATAAAGCCGGCACGCTCAAACCCTCGGTCACCCTAACACCACCATCGACGGCTCCCAAGGGTTCCGTCTACCAAATTTCACTCACAAGGCTTGGTTCCATCCGTGGTATGGTTTACCGCACACTTGGATCGCCTCCTCCAGATTGATACCATCAAGAAGTCACCTTCTTAACAAATCGCCCATGGTTAGATTCTATATTATTTTCAGATAGAGTGTATTTGTGAAGAAGCAAAATTAATTAAAAAAGAGGGAAAACTATTCTTAGACGACGCGTTTCGTCCTCTGGTGAACTTTATCGAGGCAAATCTAAGGATTTATTTTGTTGCAGGTGTTTATATAGGATGTCATTGGTTTATCAAGGCTTTTGAATTTGTGAACGTTCATGAATATTCATTAGGTGGTTGGAAGGGCAGTCAAAATATATGGAGAACAAAAAGTGCCATAATTCAAAGTCTGGTAAAACAAAGGTAAGCTAATAATGTCCAATATATATATATATATATATATATATATATATATATATATATATATATATATATATATATATATATATACACTTTGAATATACGCTCTTTAGCGCTAGAGGGCGTCGTCAGTGATGTTCTGAATTGGGTCATTGGGCAGTTTCGGGTCTTTCAAACATCATACTCCCCCTCACCAAATCAACCGCCCATCAGAGCTGATCAGTCTCTGATGCGCTCCCCCCCCCATCTAAATTAACAGCCTGCAGACAATGACTTATATTAGGCAAACCCTCCCCCTCTGTCACGCATTTGGTTGGAAGTTGATCAACAGCCAATCACAATCGTGTGAGCTCTATTTAAGTTGTTTACGGAGGGGTTTTACTTTTTCTTATGTGGATACTCGTCGGATACTCGGTGGGTAATTATGTGTTTTCCGGTTTTGTTTTGTTTTGTTTTATACTTTTTTACTTTTTTTCAAGTTTCATCTCCCCAGCTGAAAATTATTGTTAAAAAAATAAAAATGAAAATAAATAAAATAAGAAATAAAAAAAAATGCAACCTTAAAAAATTAGAAATTTACATTGTTTTTACGATTAAAATAAATAAATTACGACTTAATCAGCGTGTTAAAACGAAAATAAATATAAAAATAAATGTTGTTTAAAACAAGTTAAATGAGTAAACTTAGAAAATTCGATTAAATCTGTGGATTAACGTGGTAAAATTAACGTGTGAGATTAACAGATAAAATTAAAATTTACGAATTTGATCGTTACGCGAAAAAAGGCGGAAAGAGGGGTGAACAATGTTGGTAAGTCGTTTAACAAGAATTAGTTACAAATAATTATAATTCCCATAGAGACCCATAGTTGGTGACAGAAAAGTAAAAAGAGATAAACACGGAAGTCAAAAGTCTTCTATTAAGCAATAAAGAACGAAAACGGGGGAAAAACTATCGAAAAAAAATTGAACCCTTTTGGACTTTACGATTTTGCGTCTTTATTCGAGATGCTAAAATATCGAAATCACAGTTAATATGCAATGTGTCCCTAGCAACATTTAAGCATCAAGTAAGAACAAAATAGTAAAAAATAAAATAATGATAATGAATAAAGATAAAATAGGTCAGTTAGATAAATAAGTTAAAATTGGGAGATGTACAAAAAAAATAACTAATTTTCTGACTATACATATTTACAAACCAAATACAGCATTTATAATTAGTTATAAAGCAGTGACATATCTTTATATTATTTACATTAAAATAATACACAATTAAAGATTTATAAAACTAGACTCCATAAAATAATTTACAAAAAGAAGGCGTTGTTTCCATCTATCTGGAACTTGGACTTTTTTCCCTGATTGCTTGTCCCTACACTGGCTTGTTTTAGCCATAACCATTTAGCTGTTGATTCTGCTGTCTCAGTAATAGTTTGGATAGCCTTTCGTCTTTTTGTTCCCAATACCCCAATATCTGTTAAGGTGCTGACTAGTGTTTTTGCTACAAAACCCCTTGTGCCTACTTCAATTGGCTTGCAGCTTGGCTTCCATCCATTGATCCTACAATTTTCCAGTAATTTGTCATATTTTAGTTTTTTCTGTTCATTCGTTTCTTCTGCATTGTCCTCATAACAGACTGTTAATTCCCACATAATGATTTTCTTTAACTTATTTGAAAAGAGGACTAAGTCTGAACGCAATAGGGTCTTGAAGATGTGATCCGGGAAGTTTAATCTTTTGCCTATATCTACTCTAAGTTCCCAGTCTGTTACACACGATAGACAATTGGGTGCGATCATTTTTGGGGGTTCGGTTTCACGCCGGCTTTAATAAAAATTTAAAACATTCCTGTTTGAGTTAAATATGTTTGTGTAACACTATTTCGGAACGGAAGGTTAATTAATCAATTAATTAACCACAGAAGTTAATTACGGGGATACTTACACCGATAGATATAACGAAAGACATACTGAGCGATTACTTACACCGATAGATATAACGAAAGACATACTGAGCGATTTTCTTTTTGTTTTGTTATTTTCCCAAACAGAGTATCGGTGAAAAAAAAAAAAGGATTTTTTGTTTTGTTATTTTCAAGTGCGAATTCAAGATAACCACTTTACTTTCTCGCTGAAGTTTGATGCTGAGATATGCCAAATTCACTTCGAGGACAAAGGAAGGAAAAAGAGAAAGAAACAGAGGGACAAGACTTAACAACTTAGATGATAAAAGAAAAAAAGACCACCCACGAAAATTCTGATGGTCATTGTCGTGAAAATTAGTTGAGGGATACCAGAGCTTCTGGGCAGATAAAACATTGGCTGTGTCAGGATGACGAACTTGTGTTATCAGTAGTTGATGGGCCGTCTGCCGACCGCACACAGGACATCTGCATTCTGTTTAAGTTCGTTTGTGATAACGAAGGCTATGTTAGGGTATTTTAATTAACCCAATTTCGAAAAAAAAAAAAAAGAATCGTCTACTTAATGTTGACGGATAAACATGGTTGAGAAAAAAAAACATATCCCGTGAAGTTGGATAAAAATTGAGATTATCAGTTGACGCCTATTGGCCGAATAGCCAGGCGGAGATGATCATGTGACGCAGAGAGGAGGCCTGCCACCGCCCATTGAGAGGATAGGTATGAGATGTTACTGCGAGGAAGTGGGAAAACCGTTGACGCCCCCTAGGGTGTGGTGAGATACCCATATAAGAGCAGAAGAGGGTGGGAGTGGAATAAGATTTCCAAATACGGAAAATGATAATTATTTTTGGCCGAAAACAAAGAAAATCCTTATTGGGGATTTGAAATCAACGTGGTGGCCACACCACGTCCGACCCCACGCCGGGTTTTGATCGGCGTCCATATAAGCAAACATCTACGGGTGTTTCAGAGAGTTCGTCGAGTTCGTCGAGGAGAGTCGAGTTCGGAGAGTCGGGTCGAGTCCAGACAGTGAGTCAGAAGAGTACAGCCAGTACAGTAAGAGAGAGACGCGCCTCGCACAGGTGACCGCACGATTCCATGCTTTCCGACTTAGACTTCTAACCAAGAACAGATTTGTTGAAGACCGACTTTAGATTTCCCACCAAAACAAGTTTCCGAATTAGACTTCTAACCAAGAACAAATTATAGAAGTCTGACTTATATTCTCCATACAGATATCCAGAACTAGTTAAGGAACGCAAAAGTGTTACAATCCACATTTTTTTTTCTTCGGGCTGGGAGAGAAAGAGAGAGACGCACTCCTGTAACTCAACAAACCGACATAAAATTAATCACTATTCCTAACCAGTCGCTCGCCTTGAAGTTGTTGTTTGTGCTTTTGTTTTGTTTTTTGTCTACATTTATTGTGCAGTATCACCTTGACCCGGATTCGGCTGGCACTACGGCCCGACGTTTGATTGATCTCGTCAACCTAAGATCAAATCACAACGTGGGTAGGTTGAATCGAGATCAAATCAGTTGCTTCGGTGACCAGGCGTTGGAAGCGAGCCGAGTACGACAAGTTGGTGCTAGAACCCAACAAGACTTCAACCGATGTCCCAGGGTTAGCCCGTCGCAAAGAACCGACGTCACATTTTGGCGTCGTGACTGAAAAAGAAGTCGGGTGTCACAAGTGCGCCGCGACCAGTACGGGTGTCACAAACGGTGCCCTGACCAGGACAGAGGAGGGTTGGGTGTCACATTTGTGCGGATGGCTGTATTAACGACTTCTTCTATGTCTTTTAATATCTGATCATGGCGCCATCTGTGCCTACCATCAGCCAGCGCTGATTTGCAGCTACTAAGTATGTGTTTTAATGACCCTAATTGACCGCATAAGGGGCATGAGGGCGATTCCGATTTAGTCCATAGATTTAAGTTAACTGGGCTTAGGAGAAGGTCGTAAACTGCTCGGATTAGAAAGTTCATGCCTATTTCGTTACGCCATAGTTCAGACCAACTAACTTTCCTATGAATCATTGTTTCCCATTTTGTTCACACTCCTTGTTGTTTTAACCCAATCATCTTTGCTACTCTCATTTCCTCTTCCCCTGTGCGAATTTCGTCCAGTAAGTGTCGATGTTTTTCTTTGCGCACGGCTTTGTCAATTCTAACTGTGGGGAAAAAACCAAGCCCTGCACAACAAGTAGCAACAGTACTTTTTCGCGAAGACGCTCTTCTGCCAATTTCAACTCCCTTACCGCGTTCCATTTCCTCTCAGTGTAGACTTCATTATTTACTCCTGTCACTTTTGGATCCTTGGAGAACTTATATTGTATTACCGTTCGCACTTTAGCGACTTTGTATTCTTCTACAAGGCTTTTAAATGGGAGTTGAAGAGTATTGGAATTACCGTAAAGGGCAGCGCTACTGAGACACTTTGGTAGACCTAGCCATCTTCGTAAACGATGGTTAGTCTTTTTTTCTATCTGTTCTACGGAAGAAGTAGTAAACTCGTAGATGGACAATGGCCACAATATCTTGGGGCGGATAACACGCTGATAAAACAATGCCTTGTATCGACCGGGTAAGCCAGACTTGTCTACTTTGTCTAACCATACTTCTAAGATGTCCTTTATTTCCTGGATTGCGACAGAGTCCTTCAGGGTATTGTCAAAACTCTTACCCAAGTTCTTGATAGGGCTTTGCTTTATCGTCGGGATAAATTCGCCGGACAATTTAAAACGATCCCTCTCTGATGTTTTTCCTTTTTTAAATACGGGTGAGCTTGATTTGGCAACGTTGACATTCATCCTCGCCCATGAAATAAGTTACTCCAAACCTTTTAATAGCCACCTCGCGCCAATCACAGACGAGGATGTTATGGTCATAACGTCCTCGTCTGTGATTTATTGGAGGTTGCCGTTGACCAGAGATTGTTAAAGGACCTCTGCATTCTATTTTCGCTGCTTTTATTAGCATATTCATAGCTAATGAAAAGAGGGTAGCTGAGATGGTGCAGCCTGTTATAATGCCTCTTTCCAATCTATGCCATGCAGATGTTGAATTTCCTGCTGATGTTCTCATTTTGAAATTATCATAATAGTCCACTATGGTCTCTATTATTTTGGCGGGAACGTGATGGCGTTTTAAGGATTCAACCAACATGTGGGATTAAGCCATAGGCGTTCTTAATGTCCAGCCACAGGAAAGCCATGCTGCCCTTATGTGCTTTCACGTCTTTTAGCAGCTGCGTAATAACACCTGTGTGTTCCATGCACCCCGGTATGCCTGGGACACCTCCTTTTTGAACAGAGGTGTCGATATATTTATTATTTAAGAGGAAATCTGTTAAACGTCGGTTTAAAATACTAAAAAATATTTTCCCTTCGACGTTCAATAGGGACATGGACACACACACACACACACACACACACACACACACACACACACACACACACACATATATATATATATATATATATATATATTGTAATAAAAGTCGGGTTTCGATCCTAGCTAGAGGCAACCGGACGTCTAGCCACACTCATGAGCTGTGAAACAGCGAAACAGTCTGTCTGTGGATGACAAAAATATTGGCTCCCGAAAAATTATTTTCGGTTGAGCTCTCTGGTTTGAGGTGTGAATTTGTAAACAGTGACTATTTAAGCTAATATTGCACGACTCTTCGGCTGAATTGAGTCACTGTCAGTAACTGTGTGTTTATCTAAATCTAAAAATAAACACGCTAAAATTCACCTTCATCCCTGCCGTGTGCCAACGGCTTAGTGGGAGAAGTCCCGACTGACGCAAATCCAGTCGGGTTTCGATCCTAGCTAGAGGCAACCGGACGTCTAGCCAAACTGATGGGCTGTGAAACAGCGAAACAGTCTGTCTGTGGATGACAAATATATATATATATAGTAATAAAAGAATATTATTTTTAAATTGTTATGGTTTGGGTTGGACGTGTATACTTTACATCTTCAAAAACATGAAGTAATGGATTAAACCGTTGATCTTTTAACTTTTATATCTATATATCTATCTATCTAACTATATATATATATATATGTGTGTGTGTGTGTGTGTGTGTGTTATTGAAAATATTGATATTACATGTCTAGAAAGTTTTTAACCATCTTTTTTGTAAATCTGATCTTTCGCAAAACTTGCTGCTGTAGATGTACGAAATTTACAAAATCAATATAATTACAGGGTTTGAGCTTTCGTGTATCACCGTGAGGTCTGTTTATGACCGTTATAAACATTAGGTCAGTCAGTCAGTCAAGTGCCATAAGCGATACACGCTTGGACGATCATGTCTCTTTTGATACATGACTGACTAGGCAGAAAATTTTCCCACGGGAGGTTACTGTTTATTTCTGCGACAGATTGGTCGCCAACCAAGGCTATAAAACCTATCCTCCTATTCAACGCATGGATGGATTCATATCTTTCCCAAGGGCATTTGCGCGTAAGTGAATGTAACCACAACGGTACATCCAAACAACAAAATAAAGTAAAGAAAATCACAAGTGGTACACTTGTATGCATCGTTATATATATATATATATATATATATATATATATTATTATTATTATTATTATTATTATTATTAAAATCAACTGAAAAGGTACTGTGATTAAGCCTTTTTATTAAATTTTTGTTTCATTCGTACAAGTGCTTTTTTAAAATGTGTAAAAACTGAACATGTAGATTTTTATATATATGTGCATCTATAGTGGTGGAGATGTTTTCTTCTTTTTCAAACGGGGTCAGTATCTTATGGACGTGTTCATAGATGATATTATTGCGAGCTGACTTTTTCTATTTTAAAATAAATTAGTTACCAATTAAGGAAAATCCTTGATAACTGCTAACAGAATAGACGAAATCTCCCGTATATATAGAAATGGGGACAGCATTTTCGCATTTATGTCCCGAAACGAAAATATTTATACGAATGCAAGAAAGATTGAAAAGAAAGCTTAATGGTAGTACCTTGTCAGTCGTCTTTAATAAAAACTTGTATCAAAGATACTCAAATATACAATTCTGTATATATATATATATATATATATATATATATATATATATATATATATATATATATATGTAAATATATATATGTATATATACATATATATATATGTAAATATATATATATATATATATATATATATATATATATATATATATATATATATATATATATGTGTATATATACCATATCGGAAATTAAATAAATGAATAATTATGCTCGAATCTCTGAGATGAGCGATTACATTTATTCTAAAACTGTTCCTGCTGAGATATTGCGGTATGTATCCCCTACAACGGTTTTCCAGCAAATGCTTTATTCACTTTCAAATTTAGTGCATCCGAGTATCTTGTTTCATTCCAATATTCATGCAAGAGTGTTCGTCCCTTTTTTTTTTAATTTTCTGGTGCGGCTTCCGCTTGTTTCCGTAAGCCAGATTTTATGGCTTTCATTGTCTGAACTGAAATGATATGAAAACATTTTCGAAACTAAAGAATAGATATTAGGACCGAGGGTCTAAAATTTCTAATCCCTAAATGACCTCAAGGTAAGAGCCAAACTTTGGAATTATTTCTGTAGTTTATTTGTTGATCAATCCCTTTGGCCAATCCTAGTCTTTTCCTGGAAGAAACATAAGCAGCATCACAAAGATATTTTAAGTAAAAATCAAAATGATACGATATGCTCAGTCTTGTAAGATATTATAGCAGCATCATTTTATATGATGAAGAATATAAAAAGAAAATTATGTATATAGAGCAAAATTCGTCAATATATATATATATATATATATATATATATATACTTTACGAAAAACTAGGTAATCCGTATGGGTAGACCCAAGGAGAATAAAATCCAGAGAGCTCAATGTAAATCAGAGCTAATAATTTAAATAAAAACAGACCACTTTAAGGTTCCATATAATAAATTATTTCACCACAGCCCTTTTAAAGGACAGCGGATCATCAGATTTTATTTGCAAAGGTTGAAACGAAAAATGAAAAGAAATTTACACATTTATGACGGGCAGTAATAAGTAAATTAACGAAGTGAGGGAGTGAAGGGTGTAGAGAGACATGATTGAGTTAGATGTAACATTTCTATTCTTTCAAATTTAAATTTTTATTTTTAGAGGAAATCCAGACATTGACACATTAAATCTGTTACTGGAAGTTATATATTGATATGGGAGGGGGATAAGACAAAAATGCATATAGAGAAAGAGAGAGAAAAAGAGAGAAAGAAGTTGTGATAAAGTGTCATTAACTTTCTTTGGAATGGACGCTGTTTTTTCTTTACTTTGAGAGTTCATAAATATTATAATTTTTTATATAAGTTTGAATGTTTAAACAGTGTAAAGAATTCAATTATATGTTAGTTAAAGTTTGTTTTTTAAACTTTATGACAAAAATTTTGGGGATTTAATATGAAATAGTCGATTAGAAAAATATTCATAGAATTTACATTAAAACACTAAAAATTTTATTTTCAAATATAAGTTTACTTCTAGTTGTAATTGATTATTAAGGTGATATCTCTATCAGTTTGAATTTTATTCATGAATTTAATTTACGACTATTTTTAGATTGGTAATTTCTCTTACTTAAAATTTAGTTTTAAGTTAATATGGAGTGATATTTGAATGTAATATTAGAGATCTTGCTCTATCATATATTGTAAACACATCCATGTAAATTTCATATACATACGTCCCTTTACATCTGCAGTCACTGATACAGGTATACATGTACCGATATACATCGGTAATTTCATGTATTAATACCTACATATATCTTTTTAATTGTTTCCGCATACTTACACATATATATATAGGTGTGCCCTTAGAATTCCCTAAAAAAACTATATATATATATATATATATATATATATGTATATATATATATATATATATACAGTGTAACCCGGATATAAGAGACCCGGATATAAGAGAAACACGGATATAAGAGAAACACGGATATAAGAGAGATTTTATCTGATCCCAAATTAGAGCCTGTGTTAATGTATATATAATAGACCAAACTCGGATATAAGAGAAACCCGGATATAAGAGACTACTTCTCCGGTTACGACAACTCTCTTATATCCGGGTTACACTGTATATATATATATATATATATATATTTTTAATAATTATTTTTAAAAAAATATGATTCCATTGTTAGGTTTTTTGTGTACCTTTATGTACTAGCATATTTATTCAGTACAATTCTACAAAATTGTGGCACAAGGCCAAAAAAGGGGAGGGGTGGAGGCTGGTCCACACTAACTATCTTATACCTAGCTAATCTGATTCATGACCCTTTCATACGTTACAATTTCCACATCCACCACAAGAACTCGTCCATCACCATTCAATCCTCCATACACCAAAATACCACATCCTCTCCAGGGGAACCTACAAAACGCGCCCCACGCCATAAAAAATTGATGATGATAAATAATACATAAAATTCTAATAATGAAAAATGAGATGGGAAGCAGATGAACCCAATAATCAACTGAAAATCAACAAAAATAAACTAAGCATAACTAATGTTAGTAGGGCCCGTCCAACCCTCAAAACAGAGAGGCCGCTGTATTCTGCCCATGGGACAAAATCAAGAAGCACTCTCACTAAGGGAGTGGGAAAAGGATAAAAAATTACACGGACATGGGGAAATAAAAACTCTGACCCAGTCGAGATAAAAGGAGGCCAAAAACTAACTGGGGAGGTTGGGAATCTCGACTTGGATCATAACAAAAGAGATAGCCGGGAACAGGCCAGGAACAACACTTATTCACATTAACTAGGTACACAGAAGCTTGACTAACCTAACCAGGGGGGGGGGCTCCACATGAAACCACCCCGAAGTGACGTAGGTTGACATAGAAGAGAAAATCAAGGCTAGCCCCGTTCAAACGAACCAAGATCGCCTCTTTTACCCACCTTTCGTTGAAGACTGTCGAATGCAATCGTTTTCTATCAGTTCTAATCTTCATCTTGAGCTGATGCTCAAAGAATCGGATTAGATCCTGATGAGAAAGACGATTGCCTCGCAAGACTTCCTCATTTCGCGTCATCCAAATCACCATTCGGGCCGTGGCTAGCAGCGTCCGAAACACCATTCGTTTCGCCCCGGAATACGGGGGCGACACATTGTCACACACGAATGCGCGATCAATGGACTCAAGTTCTTTGGGAGCGAGACGAGCCGTCAGCTCGCCGACATGGTCCCATAAGGGGCGGACCCGGGGGCAATGGTATATAAGGTGTGCGAAGCCGTTTCTTCTAGACCAAAGCCACACCGTTCACAGTCTGGCAAATCAGCCAAGCCCCATATGAAAGCCTTGTCATTGAGAGGCAGCCGATTTCGAGCCAATCGCCAGGTAAGCGAAAACTCAGGGTTACTGAAGTAATCCGCCGCTGGCACCCAAGATCAGTAGGAACGAAACTCCTCCTCCGACAAGCCGAGCGTATCACGTATGCAATCCTTCCTTCGCGGGCCCCTCCAGTAACTCCCGATAGAAGACCTTCCTAGGCCGTGAAAGGTCACTGGACCGCGGAACAACCAAGCAAGGCCGATCAACACTCGCAAAGGAAATCCGATTGATCCCGAGGTTTACGACGGCGCTCAACACGCGAGATGGGGGGACTGATAGTAAGTCAAGGGAACCCGTCCCTAACAAACCCCACCAAAATCGGATCTCCTCATGTCAACGCGCGGCGTATGAAAGCCAACCGAGAGACAGGAATGTGGCTCTTCAAGAGTGACATCCTCCCCATGACACGGACGTTTAGTGCAGACTCGTCTGTCGACACGATTCACCCGTCCCCTCAATAAAATGGAGGATAGCGATCGCTCGAGCGCTTTCCTGTGGTCGTCACAGAGAGGAAGTACGGTCAATCGATAAAGAACAAGCGGGAAAATGTATGTAGCACACACCTCCTCCCTGCCCTTCACGGACAACCTCCGTCGATTCCAAATCTGACCGGCAGAATCGACCTTTGCTCGTACTTCCAGACCATTTTTTCTCCAGCTGGAGGTCGGGTCCAAACCACACTCCAAGAATGCGGACAGGACCGTCGGTCCAACCGAAGCGGCCCGGAACATTGACCTCCTTCCAGGCACCTAACCACAAGCCGGACGATTTGTCGCGGTTAATCTTGGCCCCCTTCACTTTCTCGTACCGATCAAGCGCCTTCTGTACCGCCTCAATGTCGCAGCGGGACGACACGAAAACAGATACTTCATCGGCGTACGCAGAAACCCTGGCTCGAGACCCTCCAGGAACGGCGATTCCGCATAGGGTCGGACTGCACGTCTCGTCCCTCAGCCGGCGAAGGAGAGGCTCCAACGCCAAAGCATAAAGTAGAGGCGACAGCTGACAACCCTAACGACGGATCTAGATAGCACAAAAGTGCCCGACAACTTTCCGTTCACGTGTACCACAGCACAGGAGGCTAATCCAGTGGCAGAAGTCGGGTGCGAATCCAGCGGCCTGCAGGACAGTAGCAAGGTAGCGATGGTCAACCCTCTCAAATGCCTTGGACTGATCCAAATTGATCAGCGCGGCTTCTTCGTCGTCTTTTACACCCTCTATGATCGTGCGGATCAGATGCAGGTTGCTCTGAATTGTTCGGCCCCTCACAGAACAAGTCTGCTCAGGACTCAACAGAGACTCGGCAACTGACTGAAAACGCTCCTGCAGGGTCTTGGCCAAAATCTTTAACTCTGTTTTTAGCAGAGTTATGGGCCTATAACCATCTAGTTTCCCCCCGACACCCTTGCTCTTTTTCAACAGAGTGATCACACCCCTGGGAAATCCGGTTGGGGATGGACACCGACCGAAACTAGTTGTTGAACACTGATGTCAAAATTGGAACATAGATGTGCGACAGCCTCAAGTACAATTCATAGGGCAAACCATCCAGACCGGGCGACTTGCCTCTGCCAACCTTCTTCAATGCCACGTAGACTTCGCCCTCTGTGATCTCTCCCTCGCAGCTAGCCGCTTCAGTCGGCGAAAGCCGAGAAAAGTCAGCCAAATAGCTACGAAACCCCTCCTCACGGAGACCAGGCTACTTGGTAAAGCGGCTCTCGAAATGCCACCGAAACGCCTCACACATGTCGTCAGTGGCCCGAAGAGTACGTCCCTCCGGGGTATCGACTTGACGAATGTAACGATCGCCACCATGACGGACTTCTTCCCTGCGCAGGTCTGCGCCCATATTCACCGCTTCAGGAGACATCTTGCTTAGCCTATGTCTAATTACTTGACCTATGTAGCGTTCGTTACTCGAACGCTCCAGGGCTTCCCTAGCTAAGGCTATCTCTAGGGGATCCCCCCAGCCACCCCCGGGAAAAAATAGCCTTAAGTGTCTTCACCTTTTCAGCTCTATCTAGAGCGAGCCGTTTGCTGAAATCATTGCTGAAGGAACTAATCCTATACTTAAGTCTCTCCCACCACCTATTCCCGATAACCGCCCCCACTAGCTCCCGCTGCACTAAACTAATTAGCTGATCCTGGAAGTCCCGCCTGTCCAGTAAAGACAGATTGAACTTCCAGCCATTCTAGGCCTATGGTCTAACGCTACCCGGGCACAAACGAGTTTGTGATCTAAAATAGCCTACCCAGTGGAACGTGGGACAATCTAACAGATCTATGTCGGCTCTTCTAACTAACATTCTGTCAAGGTAGCTAACTACCTTGTCAAAAGGCCAATTAAGAGTCCACGTCCACATTTTCCCCCCGGGATGATCGATCCGGTATCTATCGACGAGACCATAATCGTCAATCAGATCAACCAGGCTACAATCACCCCTCCCGACTTGCTGCTGATTGATCTTACTTCATTTACTTCTCCATATTTGGAGAAGAAGGCCCCCATTCTATCGTCGGAGATATCTATGGGCACCCCATGAATGGTCACTTTTGTTCAGCGGGTGCCCATGTAATCTGTCTCAAGTATTTGGTGCTTAAGACACTTCCCGCCAGTCGTTTTGCCTGCTCTTCCGTCTGAAGGAGGCTATCCCACAGGGCATTTGTCCTTCTCGCTAGTATTTTGGGACAAATGTTAAAAGCCTTCAGCGCCTCCTCCATACTTTCCCTGCTCACTCTAATTAACTTATGGGTCTTAACATCCAAGGTGAGCAGGGAAAATGGTGCGCGTATTCACTGCCTCGTAAGCTTCTTTTATAGTCAGGAATTCATTCCCATTGAAGCTTTCCTCATATTTTTTCTTTCATTGGCATAAAATTCGCTATCCTTTTTCAGCGGCCTATTTTGAGTCCAGGCCGTTTTTTCGGGTGACACCGGATTTGCCACCGGTATATCGGGCATTTCATTGTTTTTGTCGACCATGGTGGAAACGAAACCCACCACAGTCGACTCGAGATATATTAGATTTTTCCTTTCTTTAAAAAATAGTTTTGTGCACACAAGCAAAGACAGACTTCTTATTTAAAAACAAATAAACTGGGAAAAAGAACAGGGCAAATAAAAGACAATAGACAATTCAACAAAAGACAAAAAAAATGCAAATTAAAACAGGGGGAGGGTAAAAAATACAAACGGAAAGGAAATTAAAAGGAAACGAAAAAAATGTAAAATAATAAAATATACACTAAAAACCAAAAATGGAAAAAAGGAAATTCAAAATAGGTTTTTGAAACTCAAAAAAGTAATCAAAAATAAAAATTTTGTAGTCTTTCGTAAAGGTCGCAAATAACAATAACAAAAGACACGTCAATACTCAGGCTACCCTTCAAAACTAGTGAGCCAACCAAAATGAGCTGACTCATTTTATAGTCCACCAATAGAATGTAACCAATCAGAAGACTTGAAATATTTAATCCGACGTGTATAAAGGCGGCCATTTTGTTTTCTCCGAATATTCACTGCCAACCTCTGATATGGAAGACCTTAAGAATTATTGAACAGCTGCTACTAGATATTGGTGTTGTTTCATTGAACAAATTACTTACGTTGGATTCTACATTCAGACTACGATGAACATGTATAAAATCCATCGCGACACAGAAATTACTGTTTCGAAATTGGTCAGCAGTATTCAGGTTTAATTTCAATATTAAACCATAACTACTGGCTGGCAGTCTCATCCTCGGGCTATGTTTGGAATAACTATACTACGGAATGTTTTACTCATTTATAGTTTTGAAAGGTCGGGGTGTTCTAGGGTTTGTTTTTAATTATCAAGGAGGAAGCTTTGATTGAGAAATGGGGTGTTCTAGGGTTTGTTTTTCATTATCAAGGAGTTACAGGTGTTTGTTATATGCCAAGTTTTTGGAGTCGTATAAGTTTGGTTTGGAGATTTTTATCTGGCTGCAGTGATAACCTTATCCGACTCCCTGCCAAAACTCTAACTGATTGATGCTGTAGTTCTGTTGTTTTTTTATTACTTTATTCTAAAACTTTAAATGATTGGTGTTGTAGTTCTAGTAGTTTTTCGTGGTTTTTTTTTGTTTTTTTTATGATGATTTCTTAAATGGGCTTTAAGATTATGGTTGGGTTTTTAAAACTCTTGTTTTAATTGTACTTGTTAATATATATATATATATATATATATATATATATATATATATATATATATATATGTTGTGGTAGGATCCACCTAATCTGCATAGGTGACTACCAACTATATAAATAATGGTTGGTACCGGAAGAGAAGGGAATCACGAGATCCACTAGAGACTCTGCCCGACTGCGACTTAGTCAACACATTCTCCAGGAACGTCTTCCCAGAAATATACAGAAATACTATATGTACATATTGTGTACACTTTCTTGTTATAATACATTCTTGTTCTAAGTACATTTTGTGTGGCATTATTATTCCATGCATTAGTCGAGATTCAACAATGAATCAAGACTCAACAATATAGTAACTATTTAAATTGGACCTAAAAAGATGTTTTGTAAGAAAATAAGAAAAAAATATTATGATGATTTTCCTTAGAATTTTTTTTAATAACAAAAAAAAAATTTATGATTAAATTTTGCTCTCGTCAAAATATTCCTCTTTAGCCTCGATTACGGCAGCACAAATTTTTAGCATTAGTTGCAAAAGTTTCTCAAAGTATAAATTTGATAATTGGTTCCATTCTTTTTTCCAATGACTCTAACATTTTTTCCACTTTTGTCAAGTTTATCCCTTGCTAAGTCTGGCTTGGCTTCAAACTTTTGAACTTTAGGTTATATATATATATATATATATATATATATATATATATATATATATATATATATATATATAAACATAAAAATGTCTTTAAATAATTGTCGGACTTTGTCTGTTTTATAATGTGTGATGTCATTTGTTTACATTTGGATACGCTTTGAGCAGATATGAATGTACGTGAGAGATTCATGGAAGATTGAAGTTTAAAAGCAGTAAAATCGACTTTGTCTACCGAACGATTCTCCGTGGCTCAATCGGTTAAGGCACGTCACGGTAAATGACGGTTCCGTATAGGATACAGGTTGGATTCCTGTTGGAGAACGAATACTTTCTATGAAAATTTCTCGGACATTCAGGCCGGTTAATGTTATTAATACTATTTATTATAAAAAAAAAACAGAGCATTTACTGAAATATTTGTATCTATAAAAAGAATTTCTAAACATAAAAATGTCTTTATATATATATATATATATATATATATATATATATATATATATATATATATATATATATATATATATATATATTCAGGCCTGTAGACGAAACAGTATTTAATAAATAAACAGAGCCAGTACTCAAACACTAGCATCCACTAAATATAACGTTTAAGTAATAAATATCTGTATGATATAATATATATATATATATATAATTCCATTTATTCTTTTAGAAATATATTTATATTCGACATATGAGAGTCAAGCAGCTCAGCTCCTAGGAACCGACAGCCCAGTCACCAGCACATATGATTTGATTATAGTGGTGAAGACTTCGTGCAGAACCAACAACACTTTTTGATGGTCCGAATACAGAGAACTGGTGCACAGTGAGCCACAAGGCCCCAGATATATATTTATTTCTAAAGGACAGAATGTTTTTTTATTATGTATTAACACACACACACACACACACACACACACACACACACACACACACACACACATATATATATATATATATATATATATATATATATATATATATATACATAAAGAAAGAACAGTAAGATATATTATCCGGTGTTCTTATAGATATTTTTATTTTTACACAATAGTGCTCAATGTAAATTCACAGAGTATTAATATTATAAATTAACTGATTTAAAATATGTTTTTTTTCGCTACACAGTAATAACTATGTTTCAAAAATGGAAGCTAAAAGCTTCGAATTAAATTTTGTTAATTAAAGACATTAGTTCCATTTATAATCATAAACGGCAAAACTGAAAAATCGTGGCTCTTTATTTACTCCCTGTATATATATATACAGGGTGCGGTTGATATTTGAGGACAGATTTTATGGATAAGTAAAAAACTTGCTGAACAAATGAATATGATTATATTTGATTACAAACAAGTAAGCATGAAATTTAGCTAACTATTATTTAATTTTATTCAATAAAACCACCATTAGCATCAATAACTGCCTCTACACGAGGTCGAAATCGGCTGCAAGCTCTGATTAATTGGTCCTTACTTATATCAGACATTACTCGAACTATTGCAGCTTTAAGAGAGTCTTTGGTTTTATGAGGCTGTTTATTAACCTTCTTCTCAGCAACTCTCCGCACATAATAGTCTAGTGGATTGGGATCTGGAGAGTTAGGAGGCCTAATGTTGAGTGTGATGTGGTCGTACATATTGTCAGCCATCCATTCTTGTGTCCGTAGAGCCTTGTGGGATGGAACCGAGTCTTGTTGGAATATGTAAGGTTTGCCGTTGCATATGACGTCAATCCAGGGCTTGACAACTGTTTCTAGAACTTCAATATAGGCAGCAGAATTTACTCTAAGACCTTGTGGAAAAAAGTGTGGTGGCATGACATGTCCTTCATTGCTAACAACATCCAATACCATAACACATGAATAATCTGAACAAAACCATTTCTCCTGTTAACTTTTTGATCTTCAGCAAAATTTTTCTCATCTGAGAAAAACCAAATTACACCAGCTTCTGAAGGATTTTTAAGTTTGTTTAAATGCATTTTAGATCGGTTTAAACGGTTTTCTTTTGTTTTTTCATACATAAATTTACCTCTCTTCATCATGTAGGACTTGTATCGAATGTCTTCATGAACACTCCTGATTGATTTTTCAGACACAATTTTTTCAGCAATTTTTTGGCAATTGACTTCATTGATTGGCCTCGGTTTTTATCAATTGTCTACTTGACATCCTGAATAAATTTGGATGTTCTCACTTTATCAGAACGTGCAGAATGTCTTTTACGTTTTGATACAGACATTGGGGAACTGTCAGCGTCTTCTAATTCTTTTCGTATCTTGTGGACAAACGATCTTGCAACTTTGAGGAAACGTGCAATATCCAAATCGCTATTATCAACCTTTAATGCCACAATCACAGCATGCCTTTTCATTTCATTTGTTATCATATGGTTTGCCATTCTTGATTTCTGAAAAATAAAAGCATTAGAAGTTCTTGGAAAGCAGTATTAATCTTAAATCTGTATGTCCTCAAATACCAGACGCACCCTATATATATATATATATATATATATATATATATATATATATATATATATATATATTAGATAAAAATTTGTTGAAAATGTCCGAATCTAACACGAATGCTCGCGTATCATGCGAATTTTGAAGACCTAGTTTTGAAGCTAATTTAAAGGGGTGGGGCGCATCATACACGAGATAATAAATTAGTGTATATGCTGATGGCACTGCCTACGCAGTTGACCAAACTATATATCCATTTACTATAGTCAAATCAGCTTCAAAATTAGGTCTTCAAAGGTCGCGTGATGCGCAAATATATATATATATATATATATATATATATATATATATATATATATATATAGTTCAGTGACTTCTGACTCGGAATTCCGCAGACATACAACCGCTTGTCAGGGTAAGATAAATCTATTGAATATTCATCTATTCTCGATTAATATTCCATTCTATATAAAAGTGGACACTAAGGTCAACACGGAGTAGCGACAATATGTTTCAAACTTGAATGTAATCTTCAGATCATATGTGTGTGTGTGTGTGTTTGTCTGTGAGTATGTGTTTGCCTGTTCTGTGTGTGTGTTCCTGATACCGATATAGTTTCGCACATAATTAATTTTAAATCAAGCATATCCTCCATCTGAACTCATACATCCTACAAGGAATCTATGAAGAGTAATGCATTGTACTTTCTACATTCTCTCTCTCTCTCTCTCTCTATCTCACTTTCTCAGTGTTTCTCACTCACTGACGCATCTCAGCGTGCACCCGCACCTCTCACACTCCCCCGAATACCAGAATATAATAATCATTTAAACTAAATTTCCTTCAGAGAAAAAAAATGAAACAGTGTATGAAAATGCTACAGTGCCTTCCCAATAGGCTAGTAGCCAAGAACGCATAACATGCTTACTTCTTTTCTGGTTTCTTTTGTGTTTAGATGGTTTACGTCGCATTGTCTCGTAAGGAAGGTTGGGATACACGGAAGTGAAGATGCCATAGTTTTGTTCTTTCCTGTCGTGTTTGGTGTTATTTACCATTTTGAAAAAAATATTTTAATGACTTTAGGTTAAATGTTATAAATATTAATATGGATTTTTGCACCTTCCAGCAGCTTTCTAACAAGTAAATGTTAAACTTTGAATGTTTATTTCTTTAGTTACTTTCCTGTCTTTCAACAATTCTTCTTTCTCTTTCAATCACTCTCGCCAGTTCTTTCCTTTTCTCTATTTATTTTCTCTATTTCGTCAGCGATTCAAGAAATCGTAAACTCCCACCCCCGCTAATATTTCTTTCTTTCTTTTTCTCACACCACTCTCTCTCTCACACACACTTTCTCTCTCTCTCTCACTCTCTCACTCTCTCTCTCTCTCTCTCTCTCTCTCTCTCTCTCTCTCTCTCGTTTTCTCATTCAGGAACTGAGCGGAGTTTAAGGTATTTTTACACCAAATCTTAGTGCTGCGTAATGTTTCTAGCAAAATGAGTTATATTCAAATGTATCTGCTTATTTAAGAATCATCACACTGTATCACTATTATGTGAGTTCTAAGAAAATTAAGTATTTTATTGCACCAGAATTTTTTTGCAACAAACTGATGCATGTTGAAATCCTACCAGTATTTAGTATTTTGTCGTTCAATTACTCAACACGATAAAATTTGAAACTGATTATTTTGGAAAATACTTTGCCAAAAACCCTACTTCGCGGATTTTACGCACCCTATTAAAACTAACTTTAATTTGTACCCCCATACCTGTTTGCACTTCACCCCAAAATTTGGTTTCGATCGGTCAACTTATAGGCATTTTAGAGAGTGTGACGGACGAATGGAAGTCAGAATTTTATATATTGATGTTAACATAGCAGTGTCATTTTAATGGCCAATTTACTGCCTCTAAGTTATACATTGAGAGTTGCATAGAGTTATATAATTTCGTCAATAAGTCCATTCATAACGATGAAAGCCATATTATTTTATATGACAAATATGTTTTTTGCAACATTCCTTTTCGATCTACGTTAACGAGCACTTCACCATAGATCATTTAACTATATAACATTCTACAATGAAAAATCTCAGCTTAAAAGTCATCTAGCAAGTACGAACTACAAAGCTATGAATCAACTCGGGTTTACGGCCACGACCCATTGAAACAGCGGTTCCGGTACGATCACCAACATTGAGCCTTGTCAGTACCAAGATGACCTCTTGGGAACACCAGATGCTGTAAGGTAGGATGTGCGGGTGGTGTAATGGATAATGATTCGAAATTGCTAATCGGAGAGTTGAACTCCAATTCCCGTTGAAGTCGTTATATTCATTTGGGAAAGGCATGAATCCACCTCCCCCCCAGTCATGGGCTAATTAATAAGAATCGCATCACCAAAACATTATTATCTCAAACAAATTTACAATCTAAAAATATTTTCTAGCTTTAAATAATCTGGCATGAGTTGATAAGCCGTAGAAAAAATCAATCAGTCAATTATGAATCCACTCGTATATATATATATATATATATATATATATATATATATATATATATATATATATATATATATATATATATATATATAGTTAAAGTTTGATATATTTGTAGGAGAAGAGAGCTCAATATATGCCAAAGGAATTAATTACTAATTCCTATATCCACGCTGTTCCTCTCTCTCTCTATCTATCTATCTATCTATCTATCTATCTATCAGTGTAACTTTAATATTTATCCATCTATCTGCCCATACACACAAAGAAAAGAGCACTAAAATGTCATGTAATATGACTCCTCCAATCTGGCACTGAATGCTGGAAATCTCCTCACAGATGAAAAAGAAACTTGAAGCAAGAAAGAAGTTGACTGCTAAGAATACTATGGACCGATGCAACGACGAAGTTTTAGAAAAAACTGAAAAGTAAATCACTTATGCTGAAAACATCAGGAACAGACAGTGGAAATGTCTAGGGCACATAATGAGGAATGAGGGCTTGGAAAATTTGATACACACAGGACAGATTGAAGGCAAGAGAGACAAAGGAAAACGTGTGACCAAACCGAGTGAGCTTGAGTTGCATTTTATTCTAATTGTTTGGTCTGTAATTATATATACATTGAACTCTTTTTGTGGTTCAGTTTTTTAATATTTTATCTTACTAGGATCCACTTGGATTATTTACCAACGGATTTATTACCATATATATATATATATATATATATATATATATATATATATATATATATGGTAATATATATGTGTGTGTGTGTGTGTGTGTGTGTGTGAAAAATAAAATCCCTATAACTACAGGCACAGTCATAAAAAAACTCACAAATTCAGCTACAAATAAATTCACCCTCGCTAATGGCTAAAAGAATAGTCAAAATCGCTCGGATATGCAGAATCTTTTGACAATTTTTACACATATTTTGACTATAAAAGAAAATACTTGTACAAAAACATGAAAAATTAAGCAAAAAGCTTAATTTTAGAACCTTTTCAGTTGTCTTTAACGAATCAATTCAAAATACACAATTATATATATATATATATATATGACTATATATATATTTTCATTTGGCTGAATATATATATATACATATATATATATATATATATATATATATATATATATATATATATATATATACACATATATATATATATAATATGTGTATATATATATATATATATATATAGATATATATATATGTATTTATGTATGTATGTATGCATGTATATATGTGTATGTGTCTCTCTCTCTTTGTGTATTCATGTCTGTGCCGGATCTATGTCAACTTATTTAAGTCTCGTGCAAACCGGGCCTTTTTTGATGATTCATTTGGATTGTCCTATGAGATTTATATTCAACATTAAATAACACCCGAGCTGAAATAGCGTTAAACTCACTAACCTAACCTAACCAAACCAGTTACGCTCGTACCTCATACACATCCATAACCGACCCACGCACATACATAGATATATAATATATTATGACTGTCATCTAATAAATGCAAAAATTACGTTAATTACATATTTCTAACTATAATCTCTTGCCAATGCACTTAAATCAGAGATTAATGTTCGTAACATAGAACGCACATTATGTAGTGAACATTCCAGATCAAATTAGATAGAATAATTACGTCACGACGGATATATTCATAATTTCGATTTTTAAATTCCTTTGGGGTTCACTTAAAACCATCACAGATTCGTTGATAAAATATTTTTTCCATTGGCTTATCACGCTGGTTGCTCGACAAAGAAAGTGTGTTACTTTGACAAAATATCCTATAATGCAGGGTAGTAAAATCTCTTATGTCCACAGTCATCATTGATAAAGAACAGCACATACACACACACATACGCCGCATATATAAATGTTGTATATAACTACAACATATCTATGAAAGGATAATATGAATAAAGATATCTTTAGTTTTCTTTTTGTCCTTATTCATACGCAAAAACATATATATATATATATATATATATATATATATATATATATATATGATGGCATTGTCAAGTATAGCTGTTACAAGATATTATTGTAATATTTTGTTGTGCTAAGACAAATATTTTATAATTAAGAGAAAGATTTTATAAATTTCAACTGACAGCAAGTGGAATGCTCAGGCAATGAATGCCAAAGTTTTCCTTATATGGAAACGGTTCATAATACCATTTGAGAGGATTTGCTTTTTACACCTGATAATATTGTAAAAACTATTAAACATGTCTGGCAGATATGAGACACATACATTTTGTCTTCATTAGATTCATTTTTATGAATGTTTGACTGTCTTTCAACACAGATATATATATATATATATATATATATATATATATATATATATATATATATATATATATATATTTTTTTTTTTTTTTTTTTTTTCAGACAATTCATGAGGCACCCATTTTCCAAGTTTAGGAACTTTTCCAAGTTGTTGAAGATGACGATGAACAGTTGTATGGTTTGAACTGAGAACCACTGCCAATTCCTCAACTGATAAAGCAGGATTTTCTTCAAGGGCTGCTTCAAGAAGCTTTTCATCAAACTCAACTGGACGTCCGGTTCGATCTTCATCTTCAAGGGTGAAATCTCCACCTCTGAATTTTCAAATTTCCAATCGAAACTTTGTATTTTAAAAGACTTTAAATATTCAAATTTTCGATAGTATTGGAATGTTATCTCTGACCAATCAGAGAAGCACACAATTGTTTACAAGATAATGCTACTAATCATCTGACTCTTTGATGTGCATTCTGCAATTCAAGGATTAAAAATGGCAAAAACTAAAGATTTATCCAGACATATGCGAGTTAGAATCATTGAACGTCACAAAGGAGGACAAGGTTACCGAAAAATTAGCAAAGAAATGAATCTAGCACTAAGTACAGTAGGAAATATCATCAGAAAGTATATGACGTATGGCGACGGTACAGCAAACCTTCCAAGAAATGGAAGACCGAGAAAAATAAATGAGAGTACTTCAGGGTGGATCAGCAGAAATGTGCAAAAAAACACTCTATTTTTTGTTTTTATTAATTTCCTTGTTTAATTAAATTCATTTCGGTTTTTGCTTTGAAAAAGTCCACATTGGACGAAATGCGTCAGCAATTAATACTGTTTTCCTATTGTCATTTATATATATATATATATATATATATATATATATATATGTATATATATATATATATATATATATATATATATATATATATATATATATATATATATATATATATATATAATGATTCATTAAAGACGACTGACAAGGTACTGCGATTAAGCTTCTTATTTAATTTTTCCTGTGTTCATATAAAGTGTTTTCATTTCTGGACATAAATTGTGTAAAAACTGTCCAAATGTAGCGCTTTCGGCTATTCAAGGACGATTTTTATTTTTAACTGAATGTATGGATCTTTATGTATGTATCTAGAGTTATAGTATTTTTTATTTTCCAGACATGGTCAGCACATTGTGGCCTCATTCATAATTGATGTTATTGTCTGGTGGCCTTTTCTGTTTATTATTAATTTTTCTAATATATATATATATATATATATATATATATATATATATATATATATATATATATATATATATATATATATATATATAAATAAGACACAGTATACAGATCTACACATTGAATATTATTCCCATATAATGTGAAATTTCTTTAACGACATTCAACTAAATACCTAATATATGTCTATGCGTGTGTATGTATGCTTATATATATATATATATATATATATACATATATATATATATATATATATATATATATATATATGGGGGCGAGTGATTGGAATAGAGAGATTGCGTTTTAAGGCAATTACATACATTATCATAGTAAGATGTAAAAATGTGACATAGACAGATAGATAGAAAGAAAATGTTCACCCTGAGATACAATCATAGATAGATAGATAGATAGAAAATGTTCAAACAGATATAATCATAGACAGATAGAAAATTTTCAATCTAAACTACAATCATAGATAGTTAGATACATGCATACATACATACAAACATACACACATACATACTGAGGAGAAAACTGCTAACCCTGTCTTTTCTGAAATGAAGCCAACAAATGGAATTAATTAATTTGATAACGATATATGATTCAACATGCAATGCACATGAACAGATCCAATGCCTGTTGGTAAAATTTTTGTCAGATTCCTGCAGACAAACATACAATATTAGACGATGCCGTCATCTCGTGCTAATCATGGATTCCTACAAGCAAGCCGCCTTTGTCTACACGATGACGAAGCAACGAAACAGGAACCCGGTTGTTACAAGTAGGGTTTCAGGGAGCAACCAAAGACGAAGAAGGTTATCGGTGTTAGCTACTGGCTCATAGATATATGACTAGTCTGATGCCAGTAAGGGTGGTAAATATCAAATGGTTATCAAAAGTTCACAGAAATATATTATAGATTCACACCTACCTTAGGTTAGACTGGTAGGAGATTGCAGATGTTATGTGCCTAAAATACCTTCTACGGGCTTCTGAGACGAGCTTTTTAATCAAAATGGTTGCTTGAAAACGATATGAATGGATTAGCACCGACAGGTTAATAGATGTGAATATCATTAAGTATTAGATGTATTGATAGAAAATATATTGAAAGATTATTACATTTTATCGCGTGATTTTTAATAATTTTACCCCAAATAAGGCAATAAAGCCACTGAAACGCAGGCGGTTGCTGAGTGTGGGAGAATACGAGAAAAAAGTATTAAGTAGAGAGAACAATAAAAGAACAAGAACTAAGAAGACAGATGATAACGATTGACATTGCATTTAAATTTTTGAAGATCAAAGTTGACTGGGAAGCAAGATACCGAAAGAGAGACCCACAAACGAGAAGTGCGAGAAATAAACTATTAGGATAGAACTTGCGCTTATATCTAGACATTTCAACTGTAAATGATGAGACATTACCGCCAATCTAGTAATATGCTTAAATTCATAAAGTCTAGGTACCACAAAAGAAAGTTCATAATGAAAGTATTTATATAAAAGTCACCGGGAAGCTACGTTACGACGATGGGATTCTTCATACCAGCATTACAATTTTATTAAAAAAATATGTGATATTAATATAAATATATTGTGTGAAATTTGCTGTATTTATAGGATAAGATTGCTGAATGTCGGCGATAGATTTAGAGATAGAGAAAATATGGACTCTTTTTTCCATTTTCATTAAAACTTCATTGTGATCCATATATTCGGTAAATGGTTTTGATGCTTTTGCTAATAGTTCGACCAAAAAGTTTCTTCATCTGAAGCCGTCAAATTTTGATAAGCATTATCTGAAAGATAAACAAAAGAAATAAATACTAGATTTAAAGATTGCATTCATGGGGGGAGACTAATATTCACAAGTCAATGTTGATTTCTCCGTCAACACTGTCCATATCTTTGGGCAGCAAGCACTGTCTGGTACATATTTCACTGAAGGTGACAGGCAAGTTATTTCTGTTTAGTTTTAATTGTATTTCCTTGTGTGCGAACAAGTGATTGGGTGGGGGCGACAGTGCTTGTAGAAATTGCCTACACATTTTTTAGTTCCGAAGGCTTCCGGCTGATTCATTATTAATTCCAGAACATTGCCAGTAAATTATGGCCGTCTTCCTAGTTGATTCAGGGTTGTTTCTCTGGTCTTATTTCTTTTCTTTTTTTTTACATTTATATCATTCATTATGTCATTCGCAGATAGTACTCTTTCGCTCTACCACAGCTCGTCAGTGCGACTAGGCATCCGAATGCCTCAAGCCAGGATTGAAACCCAACCGATTTAATGTCAGTATATATATATATATATATATATATATATATATATATATATATATATATATATATATATATATATATATATATTTGATAACATAGATTGTTAACGCCTAATAAAGTCCAGTAACACGTGGAGTTTAACACGCTTAAAATCTTTTGAACATCTATCTATCTATCTATCTATCTATCTATCTATCTATCTATCTATCTATCTATCTATCTATCAGGCTTACAGACATGTCACGCTGAAACACTGGATGCTGTACGATCACCGAAATTAAGCAACGTCGAGCCTTGTCAGTAGATTGATGGGTGATCGCTTGGGAATATTAGGTGCTGTAAGTTTGGATGTGCGGGTGGCCTAATGGATAACGGCACGGAATTAGAAATCGGAGAGCCGAGTTCAACTTTCAGTCGGGTTCGTTATATTTACTTACGCGTAAATATCCTTGGGAAATGTATGAATCCATACCTTCTCCTCCAGCAATGGAGTAAATAGTAGAAATTCTATCAGTAAATCATTATTATCTACCAAACCACTTCTTCATCATTCATATTCAGTTAGCGCACTTGCTTAAAGTTAATATGTCACCACTGCCCTCCATCTCTTTCTATTTGATACCGTCTTTACAACCCCAGACACCCTTCATTGTGCTTCATGGTGACATTCAATGCAAAATTGTTCAATGCCTTGACGGTTCCTTTTGCACTGGGAATGTTGATGTTACCTCATCCCTCTTCTTCCTACATCCACTGGTAAAGTCGTTGATCGCTGGCGACTGGCCGATGGCATCTTGGCACAGGTGGGTGAGGGACAGACGTTCCCCTCCACCAGCCAGGTCGGAAGACACTTCCGACTACCCTCATGCAATTTAGCTGACGGGTGTGTGTGTGTGTGTGTGTGTGTGTGTGTGTGTATTTGCTGACACGTATATATATATACATTTTCGCTGATCAGCAATATATAGAAGATATATCATGGGTTTGATAGAACTTTTTTTTTCGAAGTGGCCTATATAGAAATAAGATAAAGAAGGGCCGAAAGGTGAACCCATATTTACGCTGACATCCTGTGTGCAAATTTAACTGTTATAGTCATAGGAAAGTACATAGTGCAAGATAAAAAATGTACTTAAAGTTGTTGGTATAATAATGGAAATTGAAGCTAGGAAAATTTATATTCATTTTGTATTATTATATTTTTTTTCTTTGACATTGACTGTAGTAAAGAGATATTCATCATCTAACATGAGTGAAATATTTGAAACAGTTCATTCGTAGAAATAACACGTTATGTATATGTAATTACAAAGGTACGCTGGTGTAGGCTTTAAGAAAGCTTTAATCAACTGTGAATACAAGGTTCGCGTATAGTTTCCTTTTATAGTCCCAGTAAACAGAAATAGCTCTCTCAACAAAAGGTGACCACTCTTGATTATTCATAACAGTACAGTGGAGTGGTGAAAAGTTCTTGTATTTTGGTTAGATTTCGAGTAAGTGTTTGCGCCGAGAACGCTTCGGACCCCTTCCGATTTCGTAATTACGGTAGGATATGGTGGTTTATAATTTTAGGCAATTAATGTACCGGAAGAAGAATATGTTTGAACAAGATTAATGTATTTTCGCAATTACGTATATAATAATCACTTATAACATTCCTGTATATAATAATCAATGTGTCAGTGGGGTATAATGGATAGCGCCTCAGAATTAGAAAACGGAGAGCCGAATTCAAATTCCAATCACGTTCGTTACGTTCACCCAACTCACAAATGGAAAGTATGAAGCTGTCTCTCCTCCACTCAGCTATGGGCTGAATAGCAAGACAGACTGGGCCGCATAGCCTTGGATCTGCCGCAGAAAGAAACGGTAGCCTACTGTGGGAAATCATCTACCGAATCAATGTTCAATGTAAAGAGACATCGCCCAAGTTTGTATCCTGTATGACACTTGATATAATAAACACCTATAATTTTCTGACTTTCTGGTTGCGATTTTAGAGATTTTAGTTTGTTAACTTGACTCTTGAGGAGATTAGTAATGTTTTCGCATATTTAAAAAAAAAACATTGTTTCCACGATGAGACCCATTTTAACTGAATGTACTCACTTATCCCCTGTAAGACACAAAACCTATGAGTAAACCAACATGTAAAAACTATTTTAAAATACTTAAACTGTCAACATACTCTCCTACCTTAATGAAATAGGTTTATACCAAAACATATAACACCTACAATAGATCATCTACAAACTATATATCTATAAAATATACGCTTATTCTGAAAGTATAAAATTATGCATAAATTATCTTTAGTTGAAAATATAAAATTGCGTTCAAAATATATGTAACTGAAACCATAAAATTGCGTATAAAATATTTAGATTTAGGCATTAAATAACCCATAAAGGATTGTATGTCGCTAAACTAAACTAAACCAACCAACCAAATATTGATTTGTTGCGAAGAGGAAAATCTAATTATGTTTTACAATACTATCTATTTAAAATTAATTATGAATTTTCATGGCTGTTATTAGTTTGCATCTCCAACACTAATAATCAAAAACAAGTTTAAAATACTATATTGGTCACAGGACCACCTCCCAGTCACGTCGGTTAACATGTCACTTATAAAAAATGTATTGAACAAATTGAAAATCAACATATCACACGAGACCACAATAGGATTATTAATATTAGACATGTAAAAGGAAAATAATAATGAAAATCTTTATATCACTGATTGTAAAGAAAAAATCAAAATACATGAAACTATTCTCATACAAAAAACAAAACAACCATCAATGTCATTTACGAGAGAGGAAGAAATTTAAAATTCCGTTTAAGTTTTTTAAAGTGTAATAAATACTTGATTTTTAATTACTGTCAAATTATATGACATCGAGTGGACTACTAAAACAGAATTAAAATTTATATCCCTTACATATCGTTACAATCTATTCTACACGTAACCTGATTTGCATTTCATTCATGTATATCTGAATTAAATTAATAAGTTTTCAAAAGAAAAATAAGGCAGGCCAAAATAAATCCAAACTTTTGTCTATTTTAATATATAACGTCAGCATTCTTGATAATGACTAATGTGGGTCGAAAGTTCTCGAACAGAACATTATAACATTTCGTCTGTTTACGCATCAAATCTTACGCCAAGTGGGAAAAAAATACAAGAATTGAATAGACAGGCATTGTCGGTCGAATTCAATGAAACGCGCACGCACACGCACACGCACACACACACACACATATATATATATATATATATATATATATATATATATATATATATATATATATATATATATATATATATATACACGCACAGGCGCGCACACACACACACACATATCTATATATATATATATATATATACACGCACAGGCGCTCGCACACACACACACACACACACAAATATATATATTCTAAAGAATTAACGGATTTTATTTTTTAATCCGACATATTTTTTAATATTTTAAACATTATTTTTAATGGACACACGTATTTGATTAGTCGATCCGTTTATATTAAACATTATTTTAATTCGTCTACAGGCCTGTACATTTGAGAAAACTTATTAAAGGAAATGCACCCTCCAGCAGGATTCGAACCATCGTCCCCTTTGCAACAGAATCCAACTTTTAATCCGACATATTTTAACAACTCGGTTACGATAATGGAATATGCGACAGCCAGTGGAATGTTTAAGATTTTTATTGTTCTGTTGTAGTCGCTTCGTTCACTAAAAACATCAGACAACTAAAAGAAAATGTAGGAAAAAATCGTTACCCTGACAATCTTGATATTTAGAAACACTGATTAATTTGTGATTAAAGCCGAGTTCGAATTCCAGTCAAATCCATTACGCACCCTTACGTGATTTTTAATTACTGTCAAATTATATGACATCGAGTGGACTACTAAAAAAGTATTAGGTATATAGAAGAGGATTACTACCTTGATCTCGTCACTCATGTATCGAAAGGTAGATGATCGTCTAAGCGTGTATCACGCATGGCACATAACTCACTGAACAGTTAATAAAACTAAACATAAATATCTGTGAACAAATCAAAGTGATTGTACATGGAAAATGTTTAAATAAAATGTCAACTATGGTGAGTTAATATAAGAAAATAAAACTTATGGTAAGAAAAATAAATTGCGGATATCTAAATAAAATATTGAGTAAATTATAATTCAAATTACTATTTAGAGAATAGTTATTATGTATTACGAAAAATATAAAATTAAATTAAAATAATTTTTTATAATAAAATTGTATGAATATGTTTAACCAGATTTCTTTTTATAGTTTTCGCATATTCCGAGAAAAAAAAGTTTTGTTCTTTTTTCATTCCTCATGGTCGATGCCTTTTACGGCTTTTTCCTACCTTTTTGATCGATAATCATTCGACTAAAATTTATCACAACTTTTAATCACGGTGAAGTACTGTGTCTCTTTGGTCTTTAATATATATATATATATATATATATATATATATATATATATATATATATATATATATATATATATATATATATATATATATATATATATATACACACACTACAGTTCAAAAGTTTGAAGCCACCGCCAGAATTAGCATGTGATGAACTTGACAGAAGAGTAAAAAAAAAAAAATTAAAATCAACTTTTAGATACATTGATAAAAGAATGGAATCATTTATCAAACTTATATGGTGAGAAACTTTTTGTAACGAATGCCAAAAATGTGTGCTGCAATAATCAAGTCTAAAGTAGTATATTTTGACGAGATCAAAATTAAATCACAAAATAATTTTATTCTTTTTGACATAATAAATTTTCTAATAAAAATGTCTCACTTTTTTCAACCATGTAGAATAATTTTGTTTTATTGAAAATGCAAAACAACGAATTTGTGGCCAATTTAAAAAATTAATAGGATCCTCAAACTGTAGTATATATATATATATATATGTGTGTGTGTGTGTGTGTGTGTGTGTGTGTGTGTGTGTGTGTGTGTGTGTGCGTGAAGTAATGTTATATATTTTTTATATATCCAGAACAATATTGGGTGGAAATGTATGACAAAGTGGAAAAATGTGTCTTGGGACGCGTTTCGTCTTTTAGAACTTCATTGGACTAAATTTTTTTATGTTAGGACAACATGTGCACGAATGAGTAATGCTGGGAATTTTATTTTTTTAATCCAGCCGAATTCTTTTTTTCACTACGACAAAAATATCTAGAGAGTGTCTTGATCGCAATGTCATCCACAGTAAAATTGTGCCGGGGCTCTTACGATATTTCACAATCCCTGGCATATATTCTATCACAGTGTAGAATGTCTAATAATAAAAGTGATTGAAAAAAAGAAAAAGAATCTAAATAAGATCGTGTAGATTAAAAAGACAATTAAAATTTTAAATTCCCACCATCCTTCGTCCGTGCAACATGTGTAGTCGCGCCAACATAACAAATTTAGCCCAACAAAGTCCTAAAGGAGGAAACGCGTTACAAGATAACTTTTTCCATTTTGTCATATATATATATATATATATATATATATATATATAAGCTTTCTTTACGATTGGAATTAAGATACCTTTAGTTGATGACCATTTCACCTACGAACTTTAATTTTAAAATACGCAGGCTTTTCAAAATGTTTACAGCATCAGTTTGTACTGGGATACTGTCTAGTTTGTGAAAAAGCAAAGGAGGACGTTAAAAGGGACATGCAACAATATATATATATATATATATATATATATATATATCATGAAATTTAATTTTATAGTATGCTATATTTATAGGTTAAAAGAACTCAATATCAGGGATAAAGTGTGTGTAAATATAAGAATTATGGAGACTGGTGTCAACACCGAGTGGCAACAGTTTGTTTCATGCTTGAACGCAATAAGTTTCCAGCAGGAAACGAAGTTTTATATTTATATATATATATATATATATATATATATATATATATATATATATATATATATATATATATATATACACACTCACTTATACATATATGTGTGTGTGTGTGTACTCTATTCATCCCAGACAAGGTGATAATAAGACGCAATGTGCTGCTGAGAGTGAAAGAGAATGAAAGGGCATTATTTAGAAGGAACCAGAGACTTAATCCCGAACAGGAGAAAAGGGATAAACTTCTGTTCGTGAGGCAGGGGCAGAGTGTGAACCGAATAATACTTGAAAATATCTTCTTCTACTGAATAGAAAAACAAATATGAGACGTTAGAAGTATAGAGTTGGAATAAAATTTCGAAGGAACCTGCCACCCAATCCTAAACAGGAAACAATGGATAAAGCTCTTCCCCTGTTCAAAAGACCGAGGAAGAGTGTGAACTGAACGATAGCCGGACCTATATGCACATACTGAGCATAAATAAATAAATAGTAAATACGATTTCAGAGTTTAGGTGGAGACGTTAGAAGTATAGAGTCGAAGTAACGCTAAACAGGAAACAAGGGATAAACCCCAACTCCTGTTCAAAAGACCGGGTAGGAGTGATAGACAAGTATATATATATATATATATATATATATATATATATATATATATATATATATATATATATTAAAGGATGTTTTTCATCCAACATTATTTTATTATGAGAGAGATAGAGAGAAATGAATGCGTGTGTGATAAGTGTGAAACAGGGGAAACACTAAGAAAACTTCAAGAACGAACAATAAGTTAATTGTATTGTTCGTTATCAACTTTGTCTCCTTTAATTTTAATTACTTATTTATTGTTTGACCCTTGCGTTTAAATTCGAAACGGCAAGGTCACGACCGGACCCGAAAACGTTTCAACGTTCCGATTAATTAAATTATTAATCAATTATTAATTGATGTCTATCGATATAATCTTTGAAGTATTACTTCTTGCCTGACTTCGTCGTTAGCACTGCTGTTTCCATCATCATCATCATCATCATTGCATGTTCGAAGAATCCGATGCGTCTTATCAAAAATTGGAATCATTGTCCCAAAAATAACGACAGAAAATGACTAATATCATATTTATCATCGCTGTCGTCAATTTCTGTTCCGTCTTTTTTCCTACTATCTTCTTTTTCTTCTTCCTCTTCATCTTCTTTTTCTTCTTCTTCTTTTTCTTAATCAATCCTTAAAATCCTTCTTGTTCTTTCTCAACCCTTAAAATAATTTTTTCCCTACTAAATCTCTAAAACCTCACTTCCTCTTCTTCTTCTTCTTCTTCTTCTTCTACTTCTTCTTCTTCATCAATCCTTAAAACCATCTTTTTTTTCCTACTAATCAATTTCCAAATCACATTCTTCCTCTGTCTCTTCTTCTTTGTTATCATCATCTTCTTACAGTATCCTTAAAAGCATCTTCTTTTTCCTCCTAGTCAATCTCTAAAATGTTCTTTTTTTTTTCTTTTACTTACTCAAACTCTAAAATCAACTTCGTCTTCCAACTGCTCAATCTTTAAAATCTTCTTCTTCCTCTTCCTCTTTTTCTTTTCTTTTATTCCATTTTTTTTTCTCTCTCCTTTTAACACACTAGCATAAACTTCTTTTATAATCTGTCCTTCATTATCATCATATTCATAATCCAATGCATCTGTTTCTTCCATAATCCTTCCTCCCTTTGTTGTCTTGCAAAAGTTTTCACAAATAATAACAGAAACAGCAGCAGCAGTACTGGCATTTCTGATTAAAATAATTCATTCAATAGAATTTATAGAAAAAAATGAAAAAGAAATCAAGCAAGAATAAAGAAATAAATTAAGGGAGAAAGAAAGAAAGATCGTTTTAATGAATAAGGAAATGAAGAAAGTAAAGAGAGTAGAAAGGTGAAAAAGTCAAAATATAAGAAAGAAAAAAAGAGATAAAGAAATAATAAGTGAACGTATTTGAAAGAGAAGAATTAATTATAGATGAAGTCAAATAAAAAAAAATGAAAATAAAGGGAGATTTTATAGATATATAAGTTAGATAGCTATTGAGAAGAAAAGAAGAACGGAAAGAATAAAGAAAGAAAGAAAAGGAAAGAGGAAAGGAAGGAAGAAGAAGCAGAAAATGCAGAGTGAGATTTAAAGCGGGAGGAGCATAAATCAAATTGAAATTGAAAAGAAAAATGAGAGAAGAAACGGAAGGAATGAAAAACAAAAGCAGAAACAATGAGAATCGAAAGAAAAAATTCTACGACTGAGGTAAAAAATACTTATTCTTACGTATTATTCTAATTATGTCGTCACACCTTTCTTCTCAACACAACATTTTCGTCGAAATATTATTCAGTCATCCTGCAATGTATTAGGTTGGTGCAAAAATAATGTCGTTTTCTCACATGAAGTTGAACGTCAAAAAACGACATTATTTTTGCACCAACCTAATATATTATCTGGTCTTTGTTTTCTGTTGTTCTGGCATAAACTATTTTCAGTATTCCACACGTTACTCGGATTATTGCTTCTATCTTTAATGTTATCAACACATTTCATTCGATATTTTCTTCGCGTATCTGGACATATCTAGCTTTTTGAATTTCATAAATTATTACTATTACTCCTTAGTTTATTTATACAGCTAACTTCAACTTCATACTTATCATCATAATGTTCCGGCCGATGCATTCTTCGGTAACCAATCCTATTCTTGTTTTTCCTTGTTCATATTAATGTTTTAATTATTTTGGTTGTTTTTAGTATATTTTTCAATTTGTCATTCTTACTAAGTAGGTCTAGATTTTTCGCAATTTCTGTAAATAGTTCTGTAAATAGTTCAGAATTGTTCTGAACAATCTAGAACTATTTACAGAAATTCTTACCTACAAATACAAGAAAAAAATTTCATAAACAAATTTAAACCAGTATCTGTCTATATTTATGAGATGAGGTATTATGTACACTATTTACATTATTCGAACTATTGACCTCATCTTTGTTGGTATATTTATTACAAAGTTTGGGCCGTTGTACGCTCCGGCCTTCTTCAGGTGGTTGGAATGTCGAACTGTTCTAGTTCCACGTGCCATGTCTAATGAATGTCAGTTATCAGTTATCTCCTGTTAATTCCTCTCTCCAAGTTCTCCAGCACCATAACCAGGTATTAGTCCTGATGTTAAGGACAACCTTCAAAAGCTGGACGATACTTCGCAGATATCTCTCCCGAGTACCCCACCCCCAGAGGAGAACATGGCTAAAGATTATGTGTACGCTATCCCGTGCAGCTGCAGAAAGAAATATAAAGGTGAAACAGGTCGCCCCCTAAGGGAAGGCTTCAAGAACACCAGAAAGCTGTAACACGAGGGGAAGTGGAAAAATGGCTGACCACATATAGATAGAAAAAGAATATCACCGCCCTCTGTGGGATCAAGTTGAGACCATAGGCAAAGAACATCAATAATAACAACAATAAAATTGCAATATGAGCTCTGGTAAAAACATAAATGATAACGGCAAAAAATTGCAATATGAGCACTGGTAAAAATGCTTTGCTGAAGACATTTGTTTTATAATACTCGGAAATTCATACACAGATGTCCTCAAGGACACATGGCAAGTGGATAAAGGCGTTAGTTAGATCCAGTGACAGATAACTCATAACTGACACCCATTAGACATGGCACGTGGAACTAGAACACTCTAACCCAGTGAGTGAAATAAAGTGTTCAGTTCGACATTCCAACCACCTGAAGAAGACCGGAGCGTACAACGGCCGAAACGTTGTAATACATATGGTGACATAGATGAGGACAATAAACCGAATAATGTAAATAGTTTAAATTTAAACCAGCACTAAATAGATCATAACCCCACACGTAAAAACACACAGCATGCACACATAGTGGCTAAATACACCACTCGCATGCATGCGCACACACTCACACACGGGTATATGTGGAGCCCGAATATGTATACGCATATTGGCAACAAAAAAAATAGATTACTCACAGGCACGCGCGCAGACCTTACACAACATAGGAAGTATGTGTATGCATGTATATATATATATATATGTATATGTGTGTATGTGTGTATACTAATTCCTTATAATAAGACAGTATGTATGTATGTATGTATGGAGTGGAAATGCGCATATACATATGCATACTAATGCATATATGCACATATTGGCAAAAACAAGATTGCTCACAGGCACACCCGGGAACCCTACACAACATAGGAAGTGTGTGTATGTGTGTGTGTATATGTATGTGTGTATGTATTTGTGTATAGATGTGTATACTAATTCCTTATAATAAAACAGTATGTATGTATGGAGATGGAATATACGTATACATGCGCATGCTGACAAAAACATACACAATACAAAAAAAATGGAAATATATCTAAGAACACAGAGGTCATTAAAAGATAAGAATACAGATATCTTTCCTCACACTTTCTCTGATCAATCTTAATTGTTTTATTACCCTTCACGCAGAAGAACTTTCTCACTGCCGGTTCAAGGAAGACATT
>OZ038476.1:86408003-86433003 GCA_964036315.1 Acanthosepion esculentum
TCCTCTATTACATTTTCATAGTCGGTGTATTTAATGTTCATAATTCTTTTCTTCGTTTATTTTTAACCATCGCCAGTCATTATCAAGTAGGTTATCATCATTTGCAACAAAATCAAATTTCGATTAACTTTTTTTGATATCTTGGGAAGTGTTAGAATGTCAATGAATTGCTTTGTAGAATGGTTTAATGTTCATCGTCATTCGATACATCGTACGTGGCAGTTATGTATACATTTGGAATGTATGATTGATTGAATCGTTTTTTACCTATTTGTAGGTTATTTAATGCCAGAAAATATTTTTCCATTATGAGATTTTTTCTGGAGATAATAATGATTTATTGATAAAAGTCTTACTAATTAACCCATATTTGGGGGTGAAGAGGTGGATTCATACTTTCCCAAGGGTAAATATGACGAATCCAGTGGGAATCCAACGGCTCCCACGTTAGCAATTCCGAACCATTATCCATGAAACCAACTGCACACCCAAGCTTACTTCACCTGATATTTCAAAGCGGTCACCCATTTATGTACTCCTTAACTTCGGTGATCGTACAGGAACCAGTATTTCAACGTGATGTGGCCGTAAGCTCATGTGAGAGGATGTGGTAAAACTTGTATTTTATGAGGATATGGAGGAAAGATAACGATTAACGCTAGACTTGTACAGGTTAAAATTGTAGTGATAGAAAATACGCTTTTGAACTTTATCTAAAGTGGCATGTGAGGTGTGTAGCAGTGCCAAGATATAGCAAGAGTACCGCATTTTGGTTTGATCTGTTTATCGTAAAGAAAGAGCATATCCGGAGGAATCTGGTACTTACTTGAAATGTACACATCACCGAGAATTTTTCTAATGTCGTTATCGTATATAGTATTTCTTCTTGATGTCTAGGGTAAATTTGAACACTAATAGGCGCTCAAGGTAAAGCATTTCCTTGAGAGAACAGCATTAAGGGTCTGCTCAGTGATGATTGGACGTTACTAGTATGGTTTTTGAGGTACTGAATGTTACAAGCCTATTATTCCTTCATTGAGCTGTTAGAGCTAGATCGTACGGGAATCGGTGTCTCAATATGATATGGTCGTAAGTCCTTAGAGTATGCGAATATACCTTAGTTATTGCACGATAGTAGAAATGTGCACAGTGAATGAAAGGAAAAACGTTTTGCTCCTCCATGACAACGTAAGGTGGCATACAGCAAAAATAACAAGAAATAAAATAAAAATAAAAATAGCAAGAGTAGAAATGTTGGAACTCGAATGATTTGTTCTATCACTTCCGACAATTTCGATTAACTTTAGCAAAACGCTTTGACAAGTAAAGCATCCCCTAATAAAAACCGGATTCAGAAGGTCGTCGAAAACATCTTCGCATAAAAGCTTATTTAATTTTGATCAAAACATATTGATTAGTGGCAACAAGTTATTAAAAATAACCGTGAATATATAATTGAATAAATGTAAGTGTATATTATTTTTGAAGAATAAATTTATGAACAAAAACGTGAATTATTTAAGTCTTAACCTAATCTCACTCTTTGTATCCCTCTCTTTCTCACCCTCTCTCTGTAAACTTAAAGCTGTTTATCTTAATAAAGATAGATTTAAACATACTCCTCTCTCTCCCTTTCCTCTCTATTTTCGGTCATATCTGTCGTCATCCCCCTTCCCATCTCTCTATCACAACGTAAAACTACCCCTCAAAAACTTGTATAGAAATAATATGTACATTTTTCAACCATTTTCTTTTATGCATGTAAATGTGATCTGAACAATCAGGAAAAAATTCCTTTCCTGCGGAAATAAAATATAATCAATGGGCCCTTAAGGCTGTCTGTTTTTTTTCTTAAATTAATTAAATAATATTCGCTCTGTTTTTACCTTGAGCTCTCTGGATTACATCCTCCTTGGGATTATCCATACGGATTACTAAACATTTCATCACCTACATATATATATATATATATATATATATATATATATACATATATATATATATATATATATATATATATATATATATATATATATATATACATATATATATATATATATATATATATATATATATATATATATATATATATATATATATATATTGTTGTAGAGTAGGACTCATCGTACTTCCTGCTTTTCTCTATTACTGTGACAATAGGCTGCTCCTACTTATAAATATGGCAAGTAGCCACATCGGAGTAGGATTTGAGTAGTATTTCTCAGGAAGTTGCCTACTGATAGGTGATTGTTGGCCTTATTTTTTTGTTTCCCAGATATCGTGGTTTGGCGTGGAACCTGGTTTCTCGTGACTGTTTTAGCCGAACTAGCACCGTTTTTTGTTTTTTCGTTGGGCATTTTTATTGATTCAGCATACTAGCGGAGGAAGGGTGATCGTCAAAAATGTCGGATTCGTCCCAGCAGGTGGATGCGCAGAAGAAATTTGCCTCACCAAACAAGTCACCGAATAAGTTGTCGTGGGCCTCTTACAATGACTTATAATGAAAGATTCAAAGCATTCTGCGGACATGAGATTGCATTACCTGCAATTTACTTCGGGTAACGTGATCCTTACAAGACTTTTCTTTCCTTTTTTTAAATCAAGAGTAATCACTTTGACTAAAATATAAATCGTCCGAGCGGGGAAGAAAGTAAGACGAAATCGCATTACATAAAAACTGAAATTATAGATATATAAACTGCTAAATAAAAAGGATATATATATATATATATATATATATATATATATATATATATATATATATATATATATAGTGTTTGAGACAGATAATAAATATATATCCTAAGTGTGTGTGTATATATATATATATATATATATATATATATAGATAGATAGAGAGAGAGAGATAGATATATATATTTCCAATATAAATCTGAAGAGAAGGAATAAATAAAAAATTAAAATTATATTTAAAAATTAGACTGGAAATTTTAGAGATAGCTTTAAAATAATCTCTGAGAAACATCCAATAAGAAGCACAGAAAAGATGCAAATGGCGCTTATTTAAACACGAAAAAATACGAAAATAAGCTACAAATAAATAAACAATTTTTAAGAAAGACAGTAGGCGGTAAAAAGACCGAAAAATGACACTTACACATTACCGAGATAAACAGAATTTACTTTTCAGAAATTTTGCAAACATATCATCTTAACGTAATGTAAATTTAGAACCAATTGATAAAATAATTTTATTTTATTTTTTTAGAAATAAAAATGAAAAATAACTATCGAAAACAAATAACGACCAAATTTATAATATAAACAATAAACATAGAAAGAAATTCCCATTAACATAAATGCAAACGAGAAATAAACCAAAGAAAACGGAAAACAAAATTGAAAATAAACCACGACGGCAGGCACGACGAACACTTCCCCACCAATCCTCAACTACATGCTCACACTTTGAGGTACGCATGCGTACTAATGATTATTTTCGCGCCACTCCCGACAAGTGCTTTGAAAATCAAGAGAAACTCAACACAACCGTAATTGCAACTTGAGGAACGTAGGTTTAATCGTTCATCATCCACATTTCTTTTTTGTTTTGTTTTGTCTTTCATATTATTGCTCTCATCAGTCGCATTTGCATTAGCAGAAGATGTGTAGATTATTTTTCGTATCAGTAATGAACTATCAGTTGTGGTATTATTTTATTTATATCATCATCATCTGTAATAAGTATTATCGTTATTATTACAGTTATCTTTATCATCATCTACACGAGCAATATCAATCTTGTTATCACTATTATTATCATTAATACTTGCAGTATAGTTATCGATGCTATTATTATAAACAGTAATTTTTCTTAATAGAACTATTTATATCGTAACGTTATTTTATTTCTGTCTATATTTCTGAGATGAGGTATTGTAATTATTTACACTATTTACATTGTTCGGACTGTTGTCCTCATATTTATTGTCATATTCATGACGATTCGGCCGTTGTACACCCTGGCCTTCTTCAGGTGATAGAATTTACGTTAGAATTTCGAACCGAACCCTTTATATCACTCAATGAAGGTCGGAGGGTACAACAGCCGAAACGTCGTGAATATGACAACAAAGATGAGGACAACATTCCGAACAATTTAAATTGTGTAAATAGTTATTTTATTTGTCATTATCTCTAGCATTATTATCAACACCATTCCAAGAATCGTTATTGTCATAATAATTGTCATTCATATTGCTAATATTCGCGTTTCTATTATTATTATTATTGCAAGGGGTGCTGAAAAGCTCTGTAATCCACCCACAACCCAGAATCTGACTAAATGACTCAACATTTTCAGTACTTGCTCGTACTGTTGTTATTATTATTATTATTGCAAGGGGTGCTGAAAAGCTCTTTAATCGACCCACATCCTAGAATCTGACTAAATGACTCAACATCATAATTTGATTTGATTCATTTCTTCGAGGATCTGAGAACTTTTCAGCGCACCCTCGTACGACTACTACTACTACTATTATTATTATTGCAAAGGAGCGCTGAAAAGTTCAATAGCCGACCCCCATCCCAAAATCTGGCTAAATGTCCCAACTTCAGAATTTCTTTTGATTCACTTTTTGAACGAGCTGAGAAATTTTTCAGTACCTCCTCGTACTTTTATTATCATTATTGAAAGGGGTGCTGAAAAGTACAATAGCCGATCCCTATCCCCAAATCTGGCAAATGGCACAAATTCTGTTATTTTTCTTTCACTTTTTCGTTCTTCTTTACGATTATTGTTGTCGTTAATATCATCACCATCATAATTGTTCCACAATTGTCATTGATATTATCAGTTTGTTGATTATTATAATCATCAATAATGATTCATCTTTTCTTCTTTTCATCTTCTACTACTACTACTACTACTACTACTACTACTACTAATAATAATAATAATAATAATAATAATGATAGCGCCCTGCCACTTCATTCAGATTACGTATTTTTGTTTTTATTTCCATTTAAAGTTTTTCTATATACTTACAGTATGTGGTGAAAGCTCTTTGATTACCTTAGAAATTATTCATTTGATTTATTCGCCTTACGCATTGCATCAGAGTGCTTTTTTCTTTTCTTTTTTTTGTACAGTATGAATCCGCTGTAAAGAGATTGCTTTTCAAAATCACACGTCTTAATAAATAGAACGAATGACAGGCATAAATATACGGATAGATAGATAGATAGATAGATAGATAGATAGATAGATAGATATAACAATTTTCTCAATCTGTACATATCTATCTATCTATCTATCTATCTATCTATCTGCTTGCTTTATCTTCTTGTCTGTCTATCAGCACATATCCTCGGTTTTTCACTTTCCCTTGTTTGTTCTTGTTTGCTTTTATATGCTTCAATATATTTTTATATAATATACATACATATATATATAATTGAATGTTTGTGTATATATATGCGTATGTGTGTTTGTATGTGTGTGTATGTGTATGCGTGTGAATGCATGTGCGATCATGTATTTTTTATCTATTTGTATATTTATGTGAATTTTTCTATTTTTTGAAGTTGTGCATTTCTTTTATTTTACAATTATTCCTGATTTTCTTCCTTCGTTATTTCTCTAAAAATTCTGAAATTTGTTTTTTATCTTATGATTTTATTTCTGGAAATAAAAATATTAACATTGTTTTATTAATATCATTATTTTTTTTCAGCTCAGGAACAAGCTTTTCTTTGTTAAATTTAATTCCGATATTTTTACATTTTTTAATCTTTATTAATTCCTTTTTCAAATACTTTTATTTCATTTACTAATTTAGAAATTTTATTTATTAATATTTACTTTCTTGATAATCGTTGTTTCCTACTTTTTCAGTTGTAATTTTTATTTTTCATTTTTAATAATTGATTATATTTTGAAAATGTTTTTGTTACCAGGAATGTAGTCTGTACAATCAAGTAATTTCATTATTAGAATTTTATTTAAGGAGATCAATGGATTTTGGTGAGGAATTTTTCGGAAATTAACAAAGTATTGATTTTAGTCAAACGTGTTTTCCTCCCCAAAAATATGTTTATTGATTTTTATATCTACGAACTTTATTTCTGGATAATTCTACAAAGGAATAGATGAAAGCAATAAGAATGAAAAGGGCGTCTCTGTTAAAGAAGAAAATACAAGAAAAAAACAGAGGTAAGACAGAAAGCTTGGAAAGGGAAGTTGAATATTTATAAAGAAAGAATGGGATAAAAAGAGATACGAAGGGAGTGATGGGGAATTAGGGAGAATATTAGAGACAAAGAAAGAGAATCATTGAGAGCATAAAGATTAAGACAAATTGAAAATGGTACACACAAAGGGTTAATAATATTGAGGACAGAGAAAGAGGAATAAATGTATATATAGAGAGGGGGGAGGATGAATCTAGAATTTAAAGAGTTTCATAATGTGAGATTGAAAAGGAAAGAGAAGACGGATTTTACAGGTTTTGAAGGAGACGATCTTCTGATAAAAAGAGAATAACGGAGGTACACCGAACATAAGAGAAAGAAAGAAAGAAAGAAAGAAAGAAAGAAAGAAAGATAGATAGATAGATAGAAAGAAAGAAAGAAAGAAAAAAAGGTGATAGGATATATAGAAAGAGAATTAGAGGAATACGAACCAAATAAAGGAATGTATAGGAAAATATCTAGAAATAGAGGAGAAAGAGAAAAAGAAAGAAAGAAAGAAAGAAAGAGAAAGAAAGAACGAGAGAAAGAAAGGCGATAGGAAAATATTCAGAATTAGAGTAATAAATCTTTTTATTACTCTAATTCTGGATATTTTCCCATCTCCTTTATTTCTTTTTTCTTCCTTTCTTTTTCTTTCTTTCTTTAACAAAAGAAAGAACGAGAGAAAGAAAGGCTATAGGAAAATATTCAGAATTAAAGAAAGAAAGAAAGAAAGAAAGGTGATAGGATATGTAGAAAGAGAATTAGAGGAATACGAACCAAATAAAGGAATGTATAGGAAAATATCTAGAAATAGAGGAGAAAGAAAGAAAGAAAGAAAGAAAAAGAGACAAAGAAAGGCGATAGGAAAATATTCAGAATTAGAGTAATAAATCTTTTTTATTACTCTAATTCTGGATATTTTCCCATCTCCTTTATTTCTTTTTTCTTTAACAAAAGAAAGAACCAGAGAAAGAAAGGCTATAGGAAAATATTCAGAATCAAAGAAAGAAAGTAAGAAAGAATGAAAGAAAGTTGATGCGACAAAAATATTATTCAGAATGCGAAGAATAAGAAAGAAAAGCAAATGCAAAAATATATGAAGACGAAATAAAGTTGAGAAAAAGAAACAGTGTGTTTGTGTGTGTCGATTTTATCGCCTTTCAAAATGTGCCTTTTCTTTTGTCGTTTTACGATTTACTACTACTTGAAAACTTATCTCTTTTTGTCTCTCTTTCTTCATCTTTACCTATTAACTTTTGATTCCCATACGTTCCCACTTTGTCTTTTTCTCCTCACTCATTTTTCTTACTTTTATTTCATCTTCTCTACATCATATTTTTACCATTACATTTCTTTCTTATTCCTCTCATTCTGAATCATATTTCTGTCTATTACCTCCTTAAGGTAAATTGGTTATAACGAATGTCGTGCATGCGCATTTACAAAAAATTCACAAATATCATTTACACTAATTTTTGTCTTAGCAATTCACTTCTGAATATGATCATGGATGAGATTGAAAGTACTTGGAAATATAAAAGAAATGAAAAAAAAACTACGGTGTCTTTCTTACTCAGTTTTGTAAAAGCACTAAGAAATTGATCCGTGAATTTGAGAAGATTAAAATAAAAATTGATAAATATAATATGTCGAGAGTATTGATCACACACACACACACACACACACACACACACACACACATATATATATATATATATATATATATATATATATATATATATATATATATATAATCAGCCACAGACAATCTGATTCGCAGTATCACAGATCATCAGTGTGGCTAGACATCCAATTGCTTCAAACCAGGATCGAAACTCGACCGATTTGACATCAGTCAAGAGTTTCTTACTTCTAGGCTATCAGAGCACGGTAGGGAAAGGAAATTTTTAACGCATTATATACGTGTTAAATAAACATCATACCAGTCGCCATAGCGCTCAATTATTACGAAGAGCGATGCAGTAAAGCAGCCGTTAAAAATTCGCTTTTCTCCATAGTGCTCAATCGACGAACGAAAGCATATATATATATATATATATATATATATATATATATATATATATATATATATGTTCAGAACGGCATTGTTTTCGTCAGAAAAGTAGGTATAATTTTTTATCAAAGTTGTTTTATATTCTATTATTTTCACAGACAATAAATACGATATAAATTGTTATTGTCTAAGAGTTTGGTGTAATTTAAGAGGATAATACAAAAGTTATAGATGATTTAGTGATTTACTGCAAAACCCATGGCGGCCCAAATCATCAGAACGGTTGAAAAAAATAACAAAATAATAAAAAATGACAGAGAATACTGGAATTATTTAAGACTTAGTGTGAAGCCCTTTAGCTTCAATCACACTTTGACATCTTCGACTGCATGAGGAAATTAAATTTTCAATTTCTTGCTGGTTGATCTTATTCCATTCTTCCTGAAGGGCATTCCATAATTGCTCGGTTGTTTTAGGATTTCTGGCTTTCGAACGTTCTCCTAGAATATTCCACACATTTTCAATAGGATTGAGATCTGGGCTTTGAGCAGGCCAATCCATAACAATAACCTTTTCAGCCTTGAGGAAGTTCATGACCACCTTAGCCTTGTGACCTGGGGCATTGTCCTGTATGAATATGGGTGGTCGCTTAGTTGAATTTCTCAGCACCGGCAAGACATGATCTTTTACAAGTTGTTTATAAACACCTGCATTTACCTTTCCATGTAATCGCACCAAAGGGCCCGCACCATCTCCAGATATCATCCCCCAAACCATGACACTTCCTCCACCGAATTTAAAACTAGTAATTTAGGCGACAATTTTTCACCTGCTTTTCGACGAACGTACCTTTTCCTATCTGAGCCAAATAACATAAACGTAGATTCATCACTGAAATGCACCGTTTGCCATTTTTCTTGAGACCACAACACATGTTCGGTTGCAAAGGTAAGACGACACTTTTTATTCTTGGAGCTGATCAGTGGATTCACTGCAGGTGCTCTTGCTTGTAGGTCATGTTCAACTAAACGACGAGACACAGTTTTTCGAGATAAAGTTTTCTTCAGTACAATGCTTATTTCCCGAGAATCAGCAGCAGCAGTTTTAAATCTGTCCTTTTTAACCAACTTTACCATAGCACGATCTTCTCTCTTGGTGGTTTTTCTTGACCTACCTGTAGACTTTCTTGCTTCACACGAACCACAATCATCGTAGACCTTAAGAATACCGTGAACAACACTTTTTGACTTGTTAACAATCTTTGCAATAGACCCAATACTTAAATTATACTTCTTTCGAAGCTTAATAATCTGCTGACGAATTGGGAACGGAATAAGTGGCATTACATTAACAAAGTACACTGCAGATATTCTTACTAAACTAACTTACTTAACTAAATCTGATCATATTAAGTATGTTTCTAATAACTGTCACGTAAACAAATTAAAAAAAATTAGAGTTCGCCAGTTACTAAAGTTAGAGTTACTAAAACACGGAGTAAAAGCAACCGTTCTGATCATTTTGGCCGCCATGGGTTTTGGAGACCGGATAACGTTAACACAATGTGCGCGTCAGTTACGGGTCTACACCCGCCATAGTGTATGATGATTTGTGATGTCGTAAAATGTGTGCAAGTTGGGTAACAAAACAACCAAGCAGTGCAAATGTAGCTTCGTGAGCAACAAAAATGTTTCTTTTCGGAAAGGAATGAGGATGCGGGTTGGTAAAAAGAAAACATTATTAAGATTTACAAACGACAGCAATTTGTGGACTGCGATTATCAACCACGTCATAAAGGAACATAGTAGGGCACAACGAGAATGATGCCATCGAAATCTCTAGAGAGTAAATGCTAACAACTTATTTTATGTGACGGGCTTGCAGGATATATTGGGAAAAGAGGGAAATGTATTGGAACCTGATAGCTACCTAGCGCGATAGATAGATAGATAGATAGATAGATAGATAGATAGATAGATAGATAGATAGTAACAGACTAAGATAGATAGTAACAGACTGAGATAGATAGTAACACGCGGAGATAAACAGTAACAAACTGAGATAGATAGATAGATAGATAGATAGATAGATAGATAGATAGATAGATAGATAGATAGATAATGTATTGCCCTGTCTAAAATAGGGAAACTCCATAAACATTTGATTATTACAACAGGGATCTTCAAACTGATAATCTCAAGAAAATCGAATCTTTTTTTTTTACAGTGACATTAAACCTGTACAAGGCCCAAGTGTCATTTGATTTGATAGATAGATAGATAGATAGATAGATAGATAGATAGATAGATAGATAGTAAACTATGGTTTGTAAATATTATGTGTGTGTCTATGTTTTTGTGTAACTGAAAAATATATACACTAATATATATATATATATATATATATATATATATATATATATATATGTGTGTGTGTGTGTGTGCGTATGTATGTGTTTATGTGTGTAAATAAAGGGAGATACAAAGATAGACAGGTATATATAGAGAGGGATTTTAAGATTAGCTCAGTTTATCGTTCTAAATATTATATATATGGGTGTGAGTCTGTATACATGCCTGTGTGTGTGTGCGCGTATGTGTATGTGTGTGTGAGCACGCGCGTGTGTGTGCATGTGTGTGTGTGTGTGTAAAAAAATACCCACAGATGTATATACGTATATATACTCGCCTTTAAGTAAAATAGATAGATAGATAGATAGATAGATAGATAGATAGATAGATAGATAGATAGATAGATTGATAGAAATAAGCCGAGATAGATTGATAGGAATAAGCCGAGATAGATAGATAGATAGATAGATAGATAGATAGATAGATAGATAGATAGATAGATAGATAGATAGATAGATAGATAAGTAGGAAACGTATAGAAAAGAGGAAAGGTTAATGTAAGGAAAGGTAAAATTTCACGGAAATTACAAGTGATTACACAAAGAAAATCATGAAAGAGAAAGAGGCAAAGAGAGAGAGACAGAAAGCAAATTGAAAAGACAGAGATATTGTATGATGGAGAAACGAGGAAGAAGGCGAGAGAGTGTGTAAATGAACAGGCCGGAAATGACATGATAAAAAGAATGTCGCCTCAAGTCGGGAATTTACTATTAATAAGACGAAAAAACAATTAGGAAATGAATGTGATAAAACAAAGAAAGGTTGGCGGAATTGAAACCAATAAGTAGATATAGGTTTTCAGGAGTAAACACACACACACACACACACACAACTGGCACACACATATATATATATAATGCAATGCAAGTAAGAAAATATTAAAAGAATAAAAAGAAGTAGAGAAATTTGACAGAGAAACAGATTACGATGCCTGGTTGTAAACGACAAATAGTGAGAATGTGGCAAAAAGAAAGAATATACAAAAGGAAGACGAATCGGTTAAAAAGCTTAACAAAGTTTGTCTTATTTTCCAGTTAACAAGGAATACAACAATAAAATAATTATAAGATCGAGGAAGAAAACGTGAGTCGCGAGTAAGTAAAACAATAGAAATACTCAGTTGAAAGAGCTGAATGATAGACAACGTGAGCACAGAAATAAATGCAGAAGAAAGAATGGGATGAAATTAAGAAGAATTAAGAGATGAAGACATCAAAGAGAGATGCAACGTGAGGGAGAGGGAAAGGGCGAAAGCGAGAAAGTGATTGAAAGAAACAAAGAACGAAAACTAACGTGAAAAGCAAAGAAACAAAAGTAATGAAAGAAAGAAAGGAAAATGATGAAGATAGAAGCAAATAAAAGGCAAAAGAAAAAGAAATAAGCATAAGAAACAATAGAAATGAAAGAAGAAAAAAGATGCAAGAATGAAAAATTTAATGAGACAAAGAATATACGAAAAAGTCAAGACTTATTAAGCGAAAGCGTTAAAAGAAATAGAGGAAAAGAAAGAAAGAAAGAAAGAAAGATCTACACCAATCGATTAAAAAATCAAAAGTAAACAATAAAGGCAGATAATTATTAAAAAATCAAGAATGATGAAATGAAAGAAAAATGAACACGAAGAAAGAACAAAGAAATTAAGAAGAAAATTAAAAGAGGGTGAATATAGTTGTAGAAAAAAGACAGACAGACAGACAGACAGACAGAAAGAAAGAAAGAAAGAAAGAAAGAAAGAAGGGAAGAGCCAGAAAATGAATGAAAGCAGAAAGGAAAATAAAGAGAAAATAGAAAGGAAAACGAAGGAAAGAAAGAAACAGCTTAAAAAGAGAGAGAACGAGGAAAAACAGTTAAAAGCGGAGGAAGGAAGACAAAAGCAACGAATGAAAAATCAAAGAAAAAAGAAAGAAAAAGTACAAAAGGAAAGAGCACAGTTAAAAAGGAAAAAAGAAAAACAACGAATGGCATAAAAAATGAAAAGTAAATAAAGAGTGAAAGAAAGTAAAAAAAAAATGAAAAAGAAGGAAACATTCAAAAAAGAAAGAAATAATGCTAAAAATGAAAAACGGAAAGAAAGAAATTTGATAGAAGCAGGAAAAAATCAAAATCGAGGAAAGACAAAAGAAAAAGATGGAAACAATATAAAAAAAGGAATGAAAAAAAAGAAAAGACTAAAATGTCAAAACTAACAGAGAGAGAGGAATGCTGAAAGAAAACTAAATAGAAATCATTCTAGTTATTTTTTATTATTTTCAGTTCGGCTTATTTTCTTCGTTTCAGAAACAAATCAAGCAAGAAGTAATGAATAAAATTAGACAGAAGCGTAAATATTCGAATTTAAGAAAAACAACTTTCAATTACACAAAATGAGGATAACGACCTTTAACATGAATACATAGAAACGAGGAGCTATGACACCTTTAAGTTCTTTATTAAGATTTTTTCTAAATAAGGTTTCGCCAATCAAGGTAGAGGTTTCCTGAAAGAAGTGAATGGTATGAATATAAGAGGTGGAACTAGAAATGGAACACCATGAGGATATGTGAGACAGACAAACTATTGGCCCTGTACTTGATGAGGTTAAGATGGTAGTGCGCTTAACTCGTGAGTCTGTTCCACAAAATAGAAGCCCTTGGGAAGAATCTGCGTGGAACTTCCTTCCTACAAATGGAATACGAAGAGAGTGAGGGTGATGCGACCCCGTGGATATAGTATGGGAAGTCCTAGCTGTAAAGGTCTCAACTGGTGCAACAAAAGAATGGAGCTTTCACAGAATTCAAATGGCGATAGAGTAGCGATATTGTTGCATCCATCGGAAAGGGACTGTAGTGTGTGAAAGAAGTCATCTCTCACTAGGCCTCGTAAATGATTTAGAACCCCGTCAAAGCTGGAAAGCGATGACTGGGCATCTCCAACACAGATATTGCAACAACACACTATTCACGGTATTAAACTAAAATAGATTTTTCATTTATATTGATAAGCTTGGAACGGGACTACACCAGAGTGTAGACTACATAATAATAATAATAATAATAATAATAATAATAATAATAATAATAAGAATAATACGAAGAAGAAGAAGACACAGGAAAATGATGAATTATTGTTTTTCGTCAGAATCTATCTGACATATTTATAAGTCTGCCATTCGTTTTTTCTTTGAATATTGCTACGTGTTGTCTGCTTCTCTTGCTATATATTTGTGATTTTTTATAAAAAACCTAAAGAAGAATCTGCAATGTTATTGGTCCTGACTTGACATCTCGACTTTAGTCTTTTGCCACATGCAGCTTCCTGTCCCTTTTCTATAAATATCTTCATGTTAATTGTTCTGATGAACTTTCCTCAATGACTAGCTAAGTTTAATTATAAGACAGAAGAAAACCAGTATTTCCCAGCCCACCCTTTTGACAGTGTGCCAAATTTCTGTATTTTCACAGAATAAATAGCACTTTCTTCTAGACTTTATGAATTTAAGCTTATTACTAGATTTATAGCAAGGTCGCGTCATTCAAGATATAACAGTAAGTTCTATGCTAACAGTTTCTTCTACCGTTTGTGGAACTCTCTTCCGGCTTCTTGTTTCACAGTCAACTTTGATCTCCAACGTCAATTGCTATCTACTGTTTTCTTAATTCTTTTTCTTTTACTGTTCTCTCTACTTAATAGTGATTTTTTTTCAATTTTTAACACTCAGTAACACCTTGCGTCTTAGTGTCTTTATTACCTTACTTGGGTGAGATGACTAAAATAAATAAAAAGTAATATCAATCCTCTTATACGGCACTGAATGCTGAATAATTTCCTCACAGATGAAATGTCCCTATAGGGTATGGGTGACAATAGCTCTCTAAAATTTCCTATCATTTCTGTGTATTTAACCTGCAAATGCCCTTTAAGGCAAATCTATATATAAAATTCTGTGAAATCTCACACCCTCTAAAATAGCCATACACTGACCAATCGAAACCAAATTTTGATAAGAAGTGCAAACAGTCAAAGGGGTACAACACACAGATGGTTTTACTATGGTGCATAACTTAGTACAATAAATTTTCATTATTTTTGGGGAAGAATTAAAAGTTTTATTAACATACAAAATACCCCTACTATTTTAAAAACAATTTAATGAATAAAATAGCAAATACGAATTTAATAAAAATGCAATATTGTTTTTTCTTTGTTTTTGCATAACATTTCTTTAAGTTTTTATATACAAAAATCCAGTTTTTAGTTCGGCATTTTCGAGAACTATAAATAAAACACAAGGCCAAGCGCTTCAAAAAGTTGGAATTTGGCCCCAGAAAGACATATTTACGCAGGGCCAGTTGTACGTTGCATGCTCAAGAGTAAGAAATCCTAAGAATTTATTCTTTGCTGTTAAAAAGAAAAAAAATAATTTTTTTTAAACATGTTGTTTAGCATGATGTCCTATAAAATTAAATTAAGGAAAATATTAAACTACGAAGTAGGATTTTTGTCAAAGTATTTTTCCAAACAAATCAGCTTATTCAAATTTCATCGATTTTTTGCAAAATTGAACGAAAAGTAGAGTTTGTAAATCTCGAAAAAACTTCAACAGTATCAAATTTTTAAATAAGCTGTTAAAGTTATTTTATAAAACAATTGCACATATATTTCTCATCTCGTCGAAAAGCAAATTCAACTTCCGGTCATTTGTATCTTCAAGTAATTTCTATTTCCTTAATATCCCACTTAATTGTTTTTCCGCCATCCATTTATGCAAGCTCTTTAGCTAGGTTACTCGATATTTCCTTCTGCCCTAATTCCATATATTCTCTGTGTCTCTCTTTCCTCGGTCTTTTTGTATGTGTCGTTTCCTACCAGTAGGCGTTCATGGCTCTCCACATCTTCCTGTCCTTTGCAGCTCTGATGAGTCACAAAATGTTCAATTCTCACTGTCTGACACTTAGTATGCATTTTGCTCCCATTTTCCTTGAAACTTCCTCGTTGCTCATATGTTCCACCTATGATATTCTCAGCATCCTTCTGTAGAAACAAATCTCTATTGTCTTAAATCTAGTGTAGCGTATTTACATTTCACTAGGGAGTCTACTCCTGTGGATCTAAAGCAGACTAAATTAAATTAAGTAAATATCAATTGCCCTATAATTTCAAGTAGTGGATTATTGTCTCTCTCTTCTGCTTGCAATCAATCTAACACTGAAATGATCTCTTCGATATAAATCATAAATTTCATTGTGTGGTCGAACAATCTATGTTATTAATGAAACCATTGCTTAACTACTTGGATTTGGTTCGATGACTTTAATACAATGATAATTTCTCAAGAATTTAGATTAGTGAGATAACAAAGGAAATTTGATGGATGCTGTAAAGTGATATTTAGAGATTGGTCAAGTAACTCTCTGCTAGATAATCCAAGGTTCATTAGCTGGTTCTCTGTGGTTGTCTTGTGCTAAACAAATTTAAATGTAGTATCTTCATGGCATCGTATCTATCCAGAACTACCAGTGGTTGGCATGGCTGTAAAAATAGGCTTTTACCGCAATGGTTCAAGACCACGATTGGTAGACACAGAAAACACAAAACGCAAAGTTAATGCCGCTGTCTCGTCTCATCTAATCAGAGTTTCTTTTTTATTTCAGTAAAGGTTGCCGTTTCCAAAACTTTCAAGCTCCAAGAATTTTATTCATGGTGTCCTTCTGTTGCAGAGACCAGAGGAGAGCTCACCAAAGTGTTAAGTCGTTCTTTTTGTTTTTTATGCTAAATCCATGGCCTGTTCTACAGAATTATGATCGATCAAAACATAATAGTTGGTAGCTCGGTCCTTCGTACCTATGGAATATTAGTCATAGACATCCAACCTAGATAATTATAACGTGCTGGTCGGTCAAGAGTGTGGCTAGACGTGAATGAACATATCAAGTGAGGCTAAACAGTGAGGCCCATTTTCACGGCTAAACTGGCAAGAAGGAGAGCAAAGAGGCAGAGAGACCAGCCTTTTTCTGGGAACGTGAGTATTTCTCAGCTTGTTGATGTACGATAATTTCCACCCCAGCTCTCGGCAGCGCCAGCATTCACTCGTGCGACTCAAGCTCAGTGTTAGTGCAGCCTCGATACAACACAGTTTCTCCTGATTCCGTTTGTGTCGTTGAAATATTTCTTTAAAAATCTCCAAGATGTATACCAAGATGGAATTGTATTTGTATTCTCCTCAACCTGCCAAAAAGCAAAGAAGGGTTATTGATATTTTGTATTTGTATGTATTTTGATATGTTTTTCAACTAAAATATTTTCTTTTATCTGCACTTGTATGTTTTTGTTTGTTTTTTGCATGTTTATCCAGTATTAAACCAGCTGTGCTGTAGTATGCAATGTTTGACTTAAACCTGACGAACATAAAAATGAGAAAGAAAACAGTGTGATTATATATATTATTAAATGATATCGACCGTGAACAAAGCGAAAAATTATTTAAAAAATACATTAATGCCTAAGAAAAATAAAAAGATTGCAAAATTAATAACAGGCCGATTTACGGCCAGATCGATATACGACCTGTAACCAATCGTGATTGTAAGTCAACGACGACCTGTGTTTCTCCTCCAATAACGTTTTGCTTGTTTTAATTATATTATCTATCAATTCCTATAGTTTCTAATTATAAAAATTTGCCTAAGACTTACACTTAATTTATCACCAAACATCACAAATTAACTATATAAATAAATTATGCTTAACATCAAGGCAATAAGAGGTTTAAATTTATGCACAAAACGTGGTATCTTATTCTAGACTAAAATAAGCTTTCTGCTAGACTACTATAAGATTAATAATATTATTTCCTTTCGTTAGGTTAAAATTCAAATGGAAACAAGTGAAGATGAATTTTAGCTGCATGCATATTCCATTGTAATTAGTAATCATCGGCTGCCTTGGAAATCTACATTTGAAATCATGGATTTTTCCTATGCTCAAACACAACATGAGCTATACCGCAATTTTGCTTCTTTTTTTAAAAAATCATTTCACCACAAGCAAGACAGTAAAACCTCAAGGGGTTACTGAGGGAGAAAAATATGAAAAAAGAAAACATTATTAAGACTATAGGACAATAAAATAACAGAAATTAAGAAGACAGAAGATAACGATTGATATTGCATTTAATGTTTGACGATCAAAGTCAACTGTGAAGCAAGAAACCGAAAGAGAGTTAAACAAGCGAAAATTTCGAGAGAAGAATATGTTAGCATAGAACTTACGGTTGCATCTTAGCCAATTTCAAATGTAAAATGGTGAGACCGTGCCACCAACCTAGTAGTACGCATAAAGCCTTAAAATTTAGGTTTCGGCCGAATCCATTACATTCACTTACGTGCTAATACCCTAGGGAAAGGTATGAATCTTCTTCTTCTTCTCTCTCCATCTTTGGGTAAATAGCAGGACAGACCGGGTTATGTAGCCTTGGATGCCAACTTGTCTACCGCAGAAAGAAATGGCAACCTACTGCCGGAAAAAAAATCTGCCTCGTCAGTCATGTATCGAAAAATACATGATCGCCTCAGCGTGTATCATGCATGCACATAACTGACTGACTAATCAGGAAAGTTCATTAGGACAATTACCATTTATAGAAAAGGCACAGGAAAGCTACGTTACAACGACGGAAATGTGACTGAAGCAAGTGATTGCAGATTCTTCTTTGTATTTTCTCAAGAATCACTAATGCAGGTAAGTATTTTTTTTTACTTGGGAGACAAGCGCAACGTGGTATTCCTTCCTTCTTACCTTCCATTTCTCTTCCATATAATCATGGTTTGGTTTGGCTTGGTTTGGTTTGGTTTACGGCATATCAACCTCAATGTGTTATTTAATGCCGACAAGATTTTTATTGCCGGTAATATTTTTTTTCCAAAAATGTATTGTAGGTAATATTTTTTCTAAAAATCTATTGCTGGTAATAGTTTTTTCTTCAAAAATCCATTGCTGGTAATAAGTTTTTACAAAAATATATTGCTGATATTAAAACCTATTTTTACAATTCCATAGAGTTTTGAAAACCAGTTTGGGGGTTAACTATTTGCCCGTAGCTGGGAACCTAACAGGTGCTACCACCCCGGGTCAAGGTGGACTTGGGAACACCAGCAATTAAGAGGTGGTTCCACGCTCCTCAAAATCTTCTGATCAGAGGCCTTGCTGTCGGATGTAGTTTATCGTCATACCCAAGACGGCATATAATCATTTGTCGTTAATAAATATCCAAAGTGTCGCCGTTAAATATTAATTTGCAAGTTAATCATTAGAGTGTTTCACCGTAACTTCATGCTTCATATACGAAACAATACGCTACAGTAAACACTTAATTACGATCTTAGAAGCCTTCTTTTGAATATACAGTTTTTCTTTCTTTTAAACCTTCCCTGCACATATTCGACTCACCAGAGTTGTTTATATATCAGCAACTCAGAAACTGGATTATTCGACCCAGTGTCCGAATTATCCTAATTACTTTTGTATTCCATTGTTAGTCGAACATTATTTTTCTTCCCAATTCCCGCTAACATGTGAAAAATCAAAAATCATAACCTCTTAAAGTCGAGTGGCAACCGTTATGTTTCTGACATATTCTCATCATCTATACTTTTCCTTCCTGAAATTATGTTTATAAAACTAAAGAAACAACTAGAATAGAACTTACGGTTATATTTAGCTGTTTCAACAGTAAAACGATGAGACTAATTACCAATCTAGTAGTACGCTTAAATTTATGTGGTTGAGGTGTCAAGGAAGAGAGCTCATGATCAAAATTGCCATGAAAATATTCATAGAAAAGAATGAAGCGATCTCACGATAGTATGAGAGTGACTTAAGTCGAGATGCCAGGTCAGCACCGATAATATTACATACCCTTCTTTGAATTTTATCGAAAATCTCGAGATATATAGCAGGAGTATTTTTTATGTATAAATATCAATAAGAATTATTAACTTTAAGAAGTTCCTTCTATGGACGAAGCACGTTACGAAGGAGAGTTTTGTCATTTTTGCCATTCGATTCAACATTATCTCTCGCTTTAAATTCATTTTATTTTTCGTTTCTTTTTTTTTATAATTATCTCACCCCAAGGCAGGCAATAACGCTACTAAGATGCATGGATTTACAGGGTGTGAAAGAATATGAGAAACAAAAAAAACATTATTAAGGTGATAGAACAATAAATGAACAGGAATTATGACAAAAGGTAACACTGTATTTAGATTTCTGATAATGAAAGTTGACTGGGAAGCCCGAGGCCAGTAGAGAGTTCCATAAGTGAGAAGTGCGATTGAAGAAACCGTAAGCATAAAACACGGTTATATATAGCCTTTTCAACTGTAAAATAATGAGACATACCTGCCAATCTAGCACTATGCTTAAATTCGTAAAGTCTAGGCACCAAAGAGGAAAGCTCTCCAGAACAATAACCATGAAAGATATTTATAGAAAAGACTCGATTAAGCTACATTGGGTGGGAAAGTGTCTGAAGCCTAGATGCCAGATCAGAACCGATAGTGTTGTGGATTCCGAGATGAAATCCGATATCAATAAATAACAAACGCCAGGAATAGATAAGGAAAATAAATGTATTAACGTAATAATACAAACTGGTAATACGGGTTAGTAGATCCAGGAATGCGGGTTAGTAGCAATAATATATATGTACAGTCTTGGTATTGATGTATCGCCGTATGACTCCTTACTGAGTCTAGGTGCTGTGACGGTGACTCTTGTGTTACCCTCCTCTAATACTACTCTGATACAGACTTCTCGACTATCTTAACGTACTGACGGGTATTCACTGGTGGTAGTATATGTATACCACGGTTGAGTCCATTTGTGTGAAAAGGGAAGACCCCTTAACAGATAGCATTGAAGATTCTTCGTTGAATTTCATCAATTATATCTAAATACATAAAAGATTAGATGAGACAGAAATATTCTCTTCATGAACGAATGGTAGACTTATAATGTGTAAGATAGATTCTGGCGAGAAAAAAATTGTCTAGAACATAATGAACTAAGATTCCTAGAGGTAGATATAGCAATTGTTTCATTATAATCTATTCACTTTGTGTCAGCTGAAAACATTAGCCCGTGAAGAAGGCCCAATGAGTCACTCTCTTGGAGATTAGCATCAGCTATGATGATGGAACGCAGTAAGGTTTCACTAAGACGATTGAAAGAGAACAGTTTCGTTTTGGAGTCCTTAAAATGAACATTTTTCTTAAATTTCTTTAATAAAACATCTCTTCCATAGATTTTTTTCGGTTGATTTTTCAATACATAATGTTACAACATACAAGTTTGTATTTTGAATTCCACATATCAGACCCGCTTTTAATCCTGTTAATTATTTTTTTTTTTTTAGATTTAAAAATGGATTTCTATTAATTTATACAGCTTATAACATGTAACTATATAATAATTTTATCATGCGTTTTTGCTGATATTTTGCTGCTTAATTTAATCTCATAATTCCATGATCCTTAATAATATGTCTAAATGCTTAATCAGCTCTGGTTGTGGAGCCATAGAAGTTCCTATGAATACTATTTAATGAGTATAGCTTGAATATTTCCACAAAAATGAAGAGCCTATTTTAAGCAAAACAGATTCTATACTAAAACATGCTGAATGTACCCTGGGTCTATTTAAGCAAAATGGAAAAAAAATACTTGTATTTAATATTAGAAAGAGATAGTTGAAATTTCTGTTACATGTAATGAGGAAAGAGGGCTTGGAGAATTTGATACTCACAAGCACACCGAAGGCGAGAAGGATAGATGAAAACAGCGAGTAACCTACCAAACGAGCTCGTATAAATGGATGGCAGAAGAACAGGAAGTAGGAATAATGGTAAAGGGTCAAACAATGCTTAGAGATTAAAAATAGGATGATAGGATGTTATGGAGATCCATGAACGCCAACGTCCTGAATGGATATTGTATTTAAAAGAAGAAGAATAGCACGGAAGAAGGAGACCACTGGGTAAATAAACGGTGAACGACATGGAAATAGAAATTGGCTAGCGGAGCTCAAATTCCAGTTAGGTTTCATTTTCGAACAAATACAATGTGTAAAGTATAAATCCATCTCTCCTCCTCTACCAGATATTTGTTAGTAGCAGAGCAAACTTGTAAGAAAATGATAATTGATTTTAAATCATTGTTATAATTTGTGGAGAAAATTGATATTACTCAATGATTTTGCCTCTGTTATCTCCATCTTCTAGCTTTCTCTTTCTATATTTTGGATAGGAGTCATTCCCTTGTTCAAATTTAAATTTAATTTAAATCAAAGGGGGGAAAAATCAGTGGGGAGTTTGTACAAAAGCAGCTGACCCCTTTGATATGTATTTGATGCAATACTTGTTTGAATGAATTGAGCAGATTTCAACATTGATATGACAGTTAAATTGTCGCAACAAATATGAATTGTAAGGCACTACCCACTAATTGGTGATTTCTTGCTCAACTTGTTGTCCATATTGTCTCAATTTGATCTTGCCGGTGTGACCTCCACCTTCTGGCTTTCTACTTCTATATTTTGGATAAAACTCATTCTTTTGTTCACATTTAAATTTAATTTAAATCAAAGGGAAAAATTCATTGGGGGTGCGGGTAATTCGGCTAGTTTTTCTAATAAAATGAGCAACAATACATTTTATAGCAAAATGGGAATCAATGCAGCTCTAAAAAAAATACACAAATAGGTTTTATAGTAAAATTACCAGCAATTCATTTTATGATCTACAATACCTAAGGAACACCTTTACTCTGAACGTATAAAATTATGTACAAATTATATGTGGTTTAAAGCATAAAATTACGTACAAAATATTTAGATTTCGGCATTAAATAACCCATAGAGATGTTCTATATGCGACTAAACAAAATCAACCAAAATCCTAATATAAAGCCAAAGAGCTACTCAAAGGTAGAAGGTTATTGAGAGGTTTTTCAGTAAGTAAGAATTGTAGATTATGAGGATACTATTGTACCCTTGACGTCAAAAATGACGGCAATTGTTATAAAGTTTTAATAGTGAGATGCAATGAAAGAAAAGTCTTCAAATAGATTCAATAAAGAGGAGATAAAGAATTCACAACAAAAATAATGGCCAATAAATCGTTTATTTAATACGTTCCCTTTATATTTTTTTAAGAATTTCAGTGATAACTATGATTCATTGATTACTCCTGCTATTATATAAATCGCTTTTTCTCAATACCTTTTTATATTAAAAATTTTATGTCTTTAATATAACAGTGAAATAGAAATATCTCTCGAAGAAAAAAGACTAAGCAACAGAACGACAAAGCCGCTGACAACAAAGGCTATTTCAGGAATCAAGTTTAAGTAAGACGATCTCGTAATACACAAAGGTATCTGTGTGCCTCGCATGAAAGGCATGAAAAGTAAGACTGCAACGTAAGAGTAAAGGAACTGATTAAGTAAACGGTTCATTTTGCTTGGGAATTAATTTTATCTAACTGCTGATAAATATTTTAGTTGTATAGATTATTAAAACAATTAAGGGAAAGAATCATTCATAAATTTATTAACTTAAGTTGATTTAACTACATTCACACTACAGATCGAATAGGAAATATATAAATACACATTGATAATTATTATATGACTTGCTGTAGGAAAGATAACGGTTGACCCTAGACTTGAACCAATTAAGATTGTAGTGATCGGGGAAACATCTTCTCGGGAGTCTTTTGCACAAAGCACCAGCCCATATGGTAAGATTGGTCTAAGCTGTGAAAGTCTGAACTGGAGAAAGTAAGGAATATAGCTCATCAAAAGATGGACATTGTGATAGAGTAGCTTCTGTTATAAAGTTTTAGGCTGGAAAATAATTTAAGCAAAATACAAGGTCGAGTAAAAGCTTTTGAATTCTGGAGGTTGGAGAGATATGATTGGGCAGCTCCAGGCCTAATGTGTCAGAAATAATCCATTCTTGGTCTGATCTGACACGTGTAAAAACAGAGAATGGCAGGTAAAGTCTAGAGCGGCATGTAGTAGTAAAGAATAAATTTCTGATTTTGAAATTTCGGATAAAGGATACACATATCCGGACGTTTTTTAGTTGCTAACATGACTTGCCAAAAATGGTAAATTTCAGAAAGCAAAGTGAAGGCTCCTGGGTGATGTGCAACTGTTCTAAGTGACCTCATCTGCCCTGGATGGTGACTCTCCAGTCCAGCTACGTAACCTACGTTGGCGCCATTTTTTGTTAGCGATCGTCTTCGTTTGAGGATTATTTACCAAGTGTTTTTCGCTCAGTAAAGATATTATTCAAAATGTCTAAAAGTCCTGCATTTGTATAATTATTGTAAGTGATCATGTTTTTTTGTAAATGTAAACAACTCACAAAACATTATTTTGACGTGAAATCTTAATTTCACCACTTAAAAATCAACGTAAGCATTACATGACGTCATTATCTGTATTTGTATGTACACAAAGATTATTAAAATTTAAATATAACCACATTATTAAATTTTATATAAAACCACATTGAGAGATTGTTATTTATATAAAACTACCTCCTGGGTATATGTATAAGATATGTTCTGAAATATAAAGAGATATCACTTGGATTAATAACAGATTCACTGACATCACTTTGGTACGTGGTTAATTTGTAATGTTTGCGTGTAAATTATCAAATTTTATGTTCGATTAGAGTTTAAACTTCTTTCCTGGTTGCACTCCACAACAATACAGAAGCCAAGAAGAGGCAGGATTGAATAACTTTCTTTAACATCATTGAATAATATTGAATAACATTGAATAACTTTATTTAATATCACTATCTTTCTATCTACGATCGCTCCATCTTTCAGAATGCTTATCCTCATTATTAATTCCTATTTCTTCCTCTTCGCAACTTTTGTCCTTTCTGAAATCCCTTCCGGGCATTATAATTATATTTGCCTACCTGCAAGCGTTTTTCTTGAGAAATAAGATATCTACGACAAACACACACATTCATATATAAGTACACACTCATATATATATATATATATATATATATATATATATATATATATATATATATATATATATATATATGGGTGGGTGTGTTTATGTGAAGGTGACTTCCTGATGTTATCGGACTGGATCGAGGTCGATTTCAGCATGCGGTACCTTTGGAAAGTGCCTAAAAAACATACCACGGGTTGACCCATGCCTCGTGTGTGAAATTTGGTAGCCGTTGATAGCTGTGCTAGCACGAAGCCAAATGTCATTGTGGCCGAGAGCTTGAGCGTGCTGGCCTTGTTCAAATTGTTGATCACGCTTGATAACACGCTCTGTCCCACAAACTGTAACTAAGGTCT
>OZ038476.1:86438003-86453003 GCA_964036315.1 Acanthosepion esculentum
TATATATGTGGGTGTGTGTGTGTGTGTGTGTGTGTGTGTGTGTGTGTGTGTGTGTGGTGTAACCCGAATATAAATATGACCTGAGTATACAGGGTGTGACAAAAGTAACGCCCTTTTCTTACGACGTGGAGTAACTGAGAATCATCAGAAAACCACCCGACTTTTTTTGTGTACTGAACGACCTATTTACAAGCTGAAACCGAAAGGACTTCCTGAATGAAAACAGGCATTTTCTGATATATTTTCTGAAATTAATGTAGAGATGTGTCAAATGGTTTGTAGAAGTGTTACTGATAGGATTCAGCGTTGTATTGAACATAAAGGGAAGCATTTTGAACATGTTAAATAATTTGTTAAACCTAACAAGTCTTATTTTGATGTGACAATACATATAAAGGATGGATTGGGACGTAAAACTGACACTGTACACACATACACACGCACACACACACAGATATATGTATATATATATATACATATATATATGAGCATAGGTTTCAAAAGAAGGTGCTGTATGGATAACTAACAAACTTTTACGCGACAAAGACAAATTGAAAGACAACTTGAAACGTCAGCACTTTGATCTGAAAACCTGGGAAGCCCAAGCATCAAACCGAAAGGACTGACGTATGACATGTTTCATTAAGTTTTGAAGACAGTAGACTGATGCACCGTGATCAGCTTTGTCAAGCTCTGAAGCAGAGACGCCATCAAAATAGTGCTTTAACAAATTTCATCTGTCAGTTTGGCTTTGTCGCCTGCAGCCAGGCTGGGCTAATATCACACTTAAGAAAGCACAATTGAAATATGTCTTTCCCTTACCTGATTTTCTCCACAATAGCTCCTACTAGCATGCATAAGTGTAAAACAAAAGGCACCATCCAATGCTGACCCTCATTTATCGTTCACGATAGAAGAGTCCACTATATATATATATATATATATATATATATATATATATATATATATATATATATATATGTATGTATGTATGTATGTATATAAGTGCATGTGTTTATATATATTTATATGAACAAATTTGGATAAGAATTCGATGGAATAGTAAATATATAAAGCAATTTAGAAAATGATTTTGCTTTGACATGTTTTACCGATCATGGCGCGTCATCCGTAAGAGAATTTTATATCACATGAAAAAATCTGCACATACGATATGAAACGTGACACAAGTTGATCATCTGAACGTTTGATTTTTTCTTTAACTGTAATGAAATTTTTCGAATTCATATATTCTTGTTACAGGTTTAGATTTTAACTAATTTCAGCTGTTTTATCCATTTATTAATTTCATTATTTTCTTTTCATCGTTTCCATATCATATATTGTTTCAGTACTAATTTAGTAAAAACGTTGGATAAACTGAAATAGCTCGCTTGTATAATAACTATCAGGGATTCAAATATCATGACATTTTCACTGCATCGTCGTCTGAGTAAATTATATATTTTTTTCTTTTAAATAAAGACGGCGTTTTCCTAATCTAACTCGTCATCACGAAGTTTTTGGCGGCTAACAAGTGTATAGAATGTGTTGCTTCATCTTATATCTGCTTTATACTCACATATATAATATGCTCTGTTCCTACCACTCTGTCTCTACTACAATAGAAAATGCTCGAACGAATTACGTTCCTTGGTCCCGCCAGGTCTAACCTTCACAGCTAGGACACGTCATGACACATACATAGTACGAAACCACCCACATTCCATCCGTATTCCATCGGCCAGAACTAAGCTCCACTCAAACAGCTTCTTTCCGCGAAATACCGCCCCATATGACAGACTCCCAAGAAGATAGTTCCCCCGATCGCTACAAGCTGAATCTCTTTTCTTTTTTTTCCATCTTCTAACGCTTTTTCGTTTTCTTTTTCCTTCTTTCTCTTTTTTCTTTTGATCTTTCTTTCTTTCTTTTTTTCCTTTTTCTTTTTGCTCTTTTCTTTTCTATCCCTTCACGTAACGCCCTATCTTGAATCTCTTTCCGGGTCTTGTACAGGGTGAACTTTAAAGTAAAAGAATTTTTCTTTTCTTTAAACGCCTGGTTGTTTCAACAATATGACGATAGAGGACATAATTCCTATTCTGTTTTGTAAAAAAACGAATCCACTGACCAGATTCTTAATATACATCCCGTTTCCTCTTGCAAATACAGATATTGTTCCTACGAAATAAAATTATTTTCGAAAAACGTCTGATAATTAAACCTATCAAAGTAAAATAATTATGATTTGTTTTTATATTTTCCATAGATATATTCACATATACACAAGTATATATGGGCTCACACACACACGAGCGCGCGCACACACACAAACAAACACACACACAGACACACACACACACATACACACACACGAATATATATATATATATATATATATATATATATATATTAATAATGACATAGAAAAATCTGTTTACCGACACGTTTTGTCCTCTGATGGACTTTATGAAGACAAGTGTAAGGATTTTATTTTTGCAACGCTTATTTCTAAACAGAAGTAAAAACATTAATTTTTTTAAATTCAAGGACGCTCAAAAATATTCTCATAGTTAACTGTGCAAGTCAAGGTAAACTACAAAGTTTGCTAAGTGATTTTATTTAATTTTTAGACGCACATACACACACACACACACACATATATATATATATATATATATATATATATATATATATATGTATAGACACACATATACTAGCAGGCTTCGTTCGCTCGCTATCGCTTCACAAAATAATATATATTCACTACTTGAAATCTTTGAAATAAAATTTTTAAATGAACATTTCATTCATAAATTGGTTTGTTATAGTTAAGGAAAGTTTTACAAATAGATACCAACTTGTTGATGGCTAATTTAAATGCAAATTCCAAATACTTTCTGCACTAGTTAAGACGTTATTCCTAAACAGAACTATTTTTGCTATGCAAATCAAAACAATCCTCGAATAAAATGAAGGACAGTTAATTAATGAAATAAACTTTTTAAAAATCAATATTAAATTAGTTAAAACTGAAGAGTGATATTGCTTAGAAATAGATAATATATAATACAGATATTGAGCTTTTAGCGTGTAAGAGCTGAGGCTTTTTAATCTCAGGATTCGTGAAAGAATTGAGCTCCAATTTCGCATTTATTCCTATAGATTCCATAATATAGGTTTTACATAATTAGCTATTATGTTCCTCTAAGTCTTCAAATATTGAATGTATAACTAATTCTAATTTCTATTTTCCCATCTTTACACTATATTAATTTTATCTAATAAAGTGTCCCCTGTTCCGTCAAACATAAAATAAAAATAATTGTTTGTACGGAAAATAAAGATCTTCGTACATCAAATCGTCTTTAAATTAAGTGGCAGCAGAAGAATTATCGTTGAACTTTTAACAGATAAGCTTGATCATTAATTCAATGCTTAAATGCAGTGATCAGTTTTGAGTTCTCTGTAATTTGTTGATGCCTATTGCATCTACTCCTCCCTAGCTCTTGTGGAATCAGGAGTCCGTCACAGGAGCTAGCTTAAAGGGAAAATTTAAACTAGCTTTAATTTTGGATACAAAAGGAAATAAGAGTTACTCCCTTTGAACCATGAAAGCAACGATAATGGCTAGTATAATATAATATATATATATTTAACCGCGCAACCCTAAATCTGAGCTCAACAAAAAGCCTTTCCTGCGCCTAAATTTTCTAGGTCTTTTACATGAGCTATGAATCATTGAAATCGGACTAGTGGGAGCGGAGGAATTGCTTGAACGGACACACACACACGCACGCACACACACACACACGCACACACACACACACACACACACACACACACACACACACACACAGAGGGAATATTGAGGTCAAAACCCAGCGGTGTCAGTGATGGCGAGAGGATTGCGTTTAAGCATGAAACAGACTGTCTCCGCAGGGTTTTGACTTCAATGTCCAATTTTATATTTACATACGCTCTGTACCTAATATGAAACGCTTTCGCTCATAAATATAGCATACCAGAAAACTATATTTTTAAAACACACACACACACACAAATATATATATATATATATATATATATATATATATATTTTTTTTTTTTTTTTATTTGATAATTGGTAGCGATAATTCCAAAGAGGATATAAATCCAAAAAGAGGATATAAATCCATGTAAGAAAAAAAGAAAAACATAAAAAACTTATTTTGAAAATTCTGTCTTGGCCTTTTCTGCTTGTAACTCTTTCTTTCTCTATCTTCTGACCATTTTTCTTTTTCCTCTGTTCCTTTTTGAATATATTCACGCTTTTACTTGCCATCAGAAGAATATTCAAGGCAAACCCGTCGGCTAACAACTTAAGAATTTTCTTACCCTTTTTTTCTTTCTCTCACTCTATCTTCCCTCTCCCTCTATATCTCTATATCTCACTCTCTTTCCCTTCCCCCATGTAAAAACCTTATTTTAAAATTTATGTTTTTCCTTCTCGTTTCTGAATCTCTTTTCTTTTTTTCTGTTTTCTAACGCTTTTTCGTTTTCTTTTTTCTTTCTTTCCTGTTTTCTTTCTTTCTTTTTTTCCTTTTTCTTTTTGCACTTTTCTTTTCTTTTTTTCTTTTTTTTTTTTGCTTGTGTCTGGATGAATTTAAAATCCATTTATTGTTGTAAAATATTTTGGTTTGAAGAGATGGTGTCTGACCCTGTGAAATAAATTATTACCAATAGATTACTAAGGACTCTACTTTCATTATATATATATATATATCCAACTCCAAGAAAGAATACTTTGACTTTAGAATTTCAGTTTTTCTGTTTCTGACCAGTCCTGTATATATCGTCTCTTCATCAAACTTAAATCTAATATAAATATGTCTCCATTAACCATGTCCCGATGAAGGTCTATTTGACCGAAACGTCTGACGTCGACAGAATAACAAAAACAAAAACAAAATAAAAACAGTAAACTCACATATTCGGATTTTACTTTGTCTTTTCCACATTTTCATCATACCGTCGGATCTACATCCACACATTTGCTTACATATATATATATATATATATATATATATATATATATATATATATATATATATATATATATATATAAGCAAATATGTGGATGTAGATCCGACGGTATGATGAAAAATATGGAAAAGACAAAGCAAAATCCGAATATGCAAGTTTACTGTTTTCATTTTGTTTTACTGTCGACGTCAGACGTTTCGGTCTAGTAGACCATCTTCAGGACATGGTTATTGGAAACATATTTATATTTAAGTCAACATGAAGATACGATAGACACAAGATTAGTCAGAAACAGAAAAACTGAAATTCAATTTCAGTTTTTCTGTTTCTGACAATCCTTCATGTTGAATTAAATATAAACATGTTTCCAATAACCATGAACTGAAGATGGTCTACTAGTCCGAAACGTCTGAGGTCGACAGTAAAACAAAATTAAAACAGTAAACTTGCATATTCGGATTTTGCTTTGTCTTTTCCATATTTTTCATCATATATATATATATATATATATATATATATATATATATATATATATATATATATATATATATATATATATATGAATTGGAAATTAAATTCGACAGAATGATTAAATAAGAAACAATTAGGAAAACATATTTCGATAACTTTATTGCAGCTTCATACAGGAGAAAGCTACAGAAAATAGCGCAACATGACATATTTATAACCGTTATCCTATATATATATATATATATATATATATATATATATATATATATATATATATATATATATATATATGTGGCGGGGGGGATATGTGTATGTAGAGAGAAAAAGAGTGAGTGAAAATAAGAAAGAAAGAAAGAAAGAAAGAGAGTGAATAATAATGGAATAATAAAGTGAATAATAAGTTAATAAATTAAGGCCAAGTAAGAATAGAATAAAATATTTGGTTATTTTTTTTAAGTTATGGATGGTATGACCTATTGGATGACATGAAAATCCGTATTCAAAATCCCGACTTTGTCTATTCCTAAACACTGAGTGCTGTAACCGGTAAAAAAAATTCACAACTATTTTAACTACCAAACCTAACCTATATTAACAAAACTTAGCCTCTGATGTTTGGTCCATTTCATGATATGCCAACCGTTGTTTGCTTATTCTATGCCAAATCTTGTATGATACACCAAGTGATGACCAAACTCTCTACTCATTAGTAATGGTCAACCAGACTTGCCTCAATTATTAGCATACAACCGAAATACCCTTTTGCATTGCAGTAGTAATGGTCAACTAGACTAACTTCTAAACCTTAGCTTGATGTAATAGGCAAAACAGTGTGATCAGAACTCTCAACACGAATGAAGAGCGTGTGGAACTAGTTTGCTCACAATAACAATACAGAGATAGATAGATAGATAGATAGATAGATAGATAGTAACAGACTAAGATAGATAGTAACAGACTGAGATAGTAACACGCGGAGATAAACAGTAACAAACTGAGATAGATAGATAGATAGATAGATAGATAGATAGATAGATAGATAGATAGATAATGTATTGCCCTGTCTAAAATAGGGAAACTCCGTAAAAATTTGATTATTACAACAGGGATCTAATAATCTGATGAAAATCGAATCTTTTTTTTTTACAGTGACATTAAACCTGTACAAGGCCCAAATGTCATTTGATTTAGACGTTTACAGAGTAGGAGGCAATGTTTACGCGAGGATATAGGGAAGCTAACGGTTAACCTCAGACGTGAACAGATTAAGATTGCAGTGATCGATAAAACATCCTTTGGGAGTCCGTTCCACAGAGCAGAATCTGCTCGAGTGGAACATAGTTCTCACCAATGAAATACAAAGATGGTTCGCTATGACGTGCGTAGCATGGCGGATCTTAGCAGCGAAGGATAGAACTGATGGAACTAAGGAATGTATTCCGTCTGAGAACTTTCCATGGAAATGGCGATAGAAGAGTGAGAAGCTAGCGACATTTCGTCTGTAAGAAAGGGGTTGGAAGGTGGAAAATAATTTGTCATCCACAATGAAGTTTCTAACTGTCCAAAAATCATATATATATTTTGACTTAGCCTTAGAATTTCCGCCATTTTAAAAAAAAATGTTCTACTTCATTATTTTTAAAAATGACTCAAAGTATCACCCATTGAACAAAAACTGAATAAGGAAACCATTGTCAATATATTACGAGGTCGATATTATATTATAAAATTTGTCAATTAGCTGATTAATGTTATACACCAACTCTAAAGGTTGTAGATTAATTTTTTTTGTAATTGTTCAATCCACTCTTCAGGAGGTTTCAGTAAAGCAATCTAGAGACCATGAACATGAATAAACTTAAACTTATTTATATACACCCTATCTCCTATCATCTATAAGCAGTCTAGGGATCATGTCGCAAAATAACAGCAAAAATGAATTTATTGATTGTATTATAACAAATTTTTTGTAGCAAGTTAATATAGCATTAACAATTTTGTTGCTGATAATATTGATTTTAGGCAAAATTCCTACTATTTAATTTGTTTCTGGGAGAGAAGATGTCGATTTGTACTTTTCTCAAAGGAATTTGAGTATAAGCGAATGTAACAGGAATTCGAACTAGACAGGAATTCGAACTCGGCTCACCGATATCGCAATCCGAGCCGTTATCAATTGCATCACACGTGCAGCCAAGCTTACAGCATCTGCTATTCCCAAGCGGTCACCCATCTAGATATTGACCAGGCTCAACGTTTTCTTAAATTCAGTGATCGGTCGAGAACCAATGTTTCAACGTGATATGTCCGGAAACTAACAACGAAAACGAGAAAAGTAAGAAACACTAACAGTCAGGGTTTATACGACATTAATACCAATATAAACTCGAAAGCAATTCAATGTAGAGGCTTACTATGTAAATAGTTCCGAGGAATGAGATATGTGCTACGAATGAAAGAGGAGGTGGTAGGAAGTATTGATGCTAACGATAAGCAGGAAAGGTAACGATTGACATGTGACTTCAACAGGTTAATATTATAGTTAAGATTTACGCTGGGCGATATTCAAGTACGTGTTGATGCTTTATTTTTTTTCAAGTACGGATTGGGGTTTTATTTTTTTGGAGTTGATATTTTTTAAACATAGAACTACAGAAGTGACCATTTTTTATATTTTCTCAGACATCAACAGTTTCTAGGTCCTGCATTGCAGGCATACGCTTTACATGAAATTGCCCATTTCATTTCTGATCCAAAAATTGCGAAGTAAAGTTTATCTTATTCGTGCATTGCTTTCTCGTAAAAGAGGTATTTTTGCTATCGTATATTTATTGGCCTGCAATAAATAAATTTCCATCATGGAATTAATCTCTCCCCATATCATTTATGTTTGGGGACAGATTTAACATATCGATAGCTTTGTTTAATGTTCACAGAAGAATGAACCAAACTGGAAGGAAACTAAATCGGCTGAATATCATCCAGCGGGAAACTGACAGGTGAATCTTTATATTTTGGGGGTTTACATTCTTTTTATTGATACATTTCAAACGTTTGAAGACACCCCCAGAATTAGCAGGGGATGAACTTGACAGAAGAGTGAAAAACAAATGAAATTAAGCCTTTAGAGTCATTGAAAAAAGAATCAATTAGCATACTTATACTTAGAAAATTTTACAAAATTTTTGTGATGCAGTAATCAACGAGAACGGAGGATATTTTGACATGAGCAAAATTTAATCATAAAATGCTTTTTTTCGTTTCGTTACAATAAAATTTCTAATAAATAATAAAAATTATGACTCACTTTTTTCATCATATAAAATAATTTTCTCTTATTTACAGAAGAAAAACAACTAATTTTGGGCCATTTTTAAAAATGATCAGGGGAGCCTTCAAACTTTTGAACTCTAGTGTATATATATATATATATATATATATATATATAATCGGCCTGACGATTGCTTCTAGCATGAAACAGCCTGTCGCCTCTGAGTGTTGACTTCAATGTTCACTTTTATATTTACACACGCTCTATCTCTAATATTGAGCACTTTATCCCATAAATATAGCACACCTTAAAATTATATTTCTTTATATATATATATATATATATATATATATATATATATATATATAAGTGTGGGGGGAGTGTGTTTTCATTTCTTTCTTTTTTTTTTTTGAGTCACGTTGTAATTAGACACGTGACGTAACCTTTGTTGAAATCCGACTCATTGTGTTGGCGGTTCTTAATCATGAAATCCGTAATATTATTTTTCGACAATTCTGTGGCAAATTTTAAACCGAAGCTCACAACTGACACAACTGGAAGCTCTTAGCTTCGGTTTAAAATTTACCACAGGATTGGCAATTATGTATTTCATGTTTAAAAAACGACACAATGACTCGGATTTCAACAAACGATATATTCAGCGTCTAATTACAGCAATATATCCTATATATATGTGTTTTGTGTGTGTGTGTGTGTGTGTGTGTGTGTGTGTGTGTGTGCCCGCGCATGTGTGTCTGTGTGTGTGTCAAGAGAGTGCAAAATGTAGGGAATTATATCAGTAAATCCGTAAAATGATTTTTTTTAATTTTTTAATTAATTCACCTCAAACAAGGCAATAATGCCACTAAGACGCAAGCGGGCTACTGCGAGTGAGAGAGAATGAGAAGATTTTAGAATAAACTGGAAAGCGAATCCTAAACAGGAAACAAGATATAAGCCTTTTTTCTTGTTAAAAAAAAAACAACAAAAAAACAAACTCAGAGAGGATTATGAACTGGACGAAAATGTATAACGACTGCGATAGATAAATTGTCGTCTAAATTAAGCAAAAATAAAAATAATACTGGCATCTCATTTTAACAGATATATTTACCTAAATTACAAACAAATATCTTGAAATACTAAAGACTAAACTTATTGAATCAAATAGCCATTGGCTTCTACAACTGCCTCCAGACGAATTCTGAATCTCCTGTAATTTTCCTGGACGCTCTCCTTTAATTTGGTGAATGCTGCCATAATCCTTTTTCATCGTTGTTCATCTTTGGTGTTATAAGGAGTTTTGTTGTACTCTCGCTTAACTACGTCCCATATAGAATAATCAAGGGGGTTGCCATCTAGGGCCTTAGGTGGCCAGATGTAAGAGGTGATGTGGTCACATAAATTGTCTGACAGCCATGACTGGGTTCTCCTGCTTTGTGGCATGGTGCAGAGTACTCTTGTCAGACATAGGGTTTTCCATCAGCCACTCACTTGACCCAGAGCAGCACTACTTCCTCAAGGCACTTAATGTAGGCCTCCGTGTTGAGTTTGAAGCCTTGTGGAAAGATGAATGGAGACATAACTTCGCCATCGCTGGTGATCACTCCAAAGCATGAACCACATAATATCGTGGAAGACACGCACATGAAGATATATAAATTCATATACACATGGAATACAGTCATATGTCTATATGGATAAGTGTATGAGTGTGTGAGAGAGAAATTTGATATTCGAATTTCTACAAAAAAGTTCGGATAAATTAAGGCGCGAAAAAATAGGGCTGAGATGAAAGATTTACTTCCGAGTCGAGTGACGCAAGAGATTTTGAAAAGATGGTCAATGCGAGGTGAATTGATAGATGAAGAGATTGATCTAAGCAAATTCACCGTACTAAGGAGTAAACAGACTCACACACACACACACACACACACACACACACACAAACACACACACACACACACACACTCACACACACACACACACACACACACACAAATAAATATATATATAAAAAAACAGTTTCAGAAATGAAAATATGAATTGGGTATCCTGTGAGAATTTTTTAGAGTAATAAACATTTTATTTTAGTTTTTACTACATACACAGAGACACACACACAGACACACAGATCCAAACACACACACACACACAGACACAAACACACACACACACACACACACACACACACACACACATATATATATATATATATATATATATATATATATATATATATATATATATATACATATATATATGTATGTATATAGGTAGAAATCCGCTGGTGTAATCCAGGCGAGTCCTATTAACACAACATAGAATTTGAAATATGTTAAAACTGACTCACAAAAGAGCGCTCTATGTTTATTTTCATTAAACAGAGCAAATTTTCTTTACAATTGGAATTAAGATACCTTTAGTAAATGATACCATTTCCACCTACACAATTTCGCAGGATTTTTCAAAACTGTTTGCGCATACAATGTGTGACGCCGATAAATATATTGGTAGACTAATATATATATATATATATATATATATATTTCTGTTCGTTTCTATTTAGCTATCTATTCATCTAGCTAACAATAAATGTCTCTGGATATATATCAAGAAAAACCTTTTGCATACGCTAAGAAATACGCACAAAAATCTTAATCACATACTTAAGTAGAGAGAGAAAATTATTTTAATTTTTATGATACAAGCGAAAATTTGAGACTGTCAGAGATCAAGAAATTTTTTTTACCTATCAACTGACACCCAACCATTAATTCGTATCCACGAATTTTTATTTATGCGTGTATATATACACGATAAAATATAAATGGATGTTTTCTTAATAGGTCACATCGTGCGTTTCATTTGTTGTTTATGCATATCAAATTTACAATAACTCATTTAAAACCATTTCACATAATATATATATAAACAGAGCATTTACTTAAATATTTGTATTTATAAAAAAGAAAGTATAAACATAAAAATGTCTTAAAATAATTGTCAGACTTTGTCCATTTCATAATGTGTGACGTCATATATATATATATATATATATATATATATATATATATATATAATAAATTAATTGATTTAAAATATGTTTTTTTCGCTACACAGTGATAACCATGTTTCAAAAATGGAAGCTAAAGCCTTTGAATTTAATTTTGTTATTAAATTAAAGACATTAGTTCCATTTCCTCCTCAAGCGAATTTTGGAGTAACTTATTTTTTAAATTTACGGTTTTAAAGGCACGGCAAAGCAATATCCTTGGAAACCCTCAATTGCCGTGTGTATGCATATATTTATGGATATATATATTTGTATGACGCTTGCAGGCTCATGGCTTGACTCGTATTTTGACGAATTTTGATCTGACATCTCTAGGAGAATAAACAAAATAAATGTTTAAAAGTTATGCTCCTTTTTTTTATATTTTGCAAAAATACAGAGTGCGTTGGGTAAATTGTCGCCATTTTACATTTTTTTTAATTTTGCGCATGCGCTTTGTTTGTTTTTGCTTTTACCGACTGCTCAGCATAGTGGGGTCAGTTGGGCACCGTCTGTCATTAAAAGACCATCATGACGCAATTCACTCCGCCATAAATTTGGAAACGGTATATTGTACTGCTTGGCATTTGTGTCGGAAGCTCCAATACAAAATTTCAGAATGTTTGGATGTCAATCTGAGGACAGTGTAGAGGATCCGGAAAGAGTTGGTGGAGTGTAATAGTGATTGCCAGTGATGGTGACGTTATGCCTTCATTCGTCTCCCCACGGGGCCTCAGACTCAACACAGAGGCCTACATTGTGTTATGAGGTGGTAGTGCTGCCCTGGGTCAAGAGGGTAGCTGCTGGAAGACCCTATGTCTGGCAACAGGACTCTGCACCATGCCACAAAGTAGGAGAACCATGTCATGGTTGTCAGACAATTTATGCGACCACATCACCACTTACTTCTGTCCACCTAACTTGGTGGGGGTTGCAGTCTGTGTGGCGCAGTTGAGCAAGAGACCAACAAAACTCCTTGTAACACCAAAGATGAACTGAAGGCTAGGATTTGCCGACTTGAATGAGGAGATAGTCTGGAAGAGTTGCAAGAGATTCCGAAGACATCCGGAGGCTGCGGTTGATGTCAATGGCTATTTTATTGAATAAAGTTACTCTTTTGTATTTCAAGATATTTTTGAAGAAATTTTGGTAAATATATCTGTTAAAATGAGATGTCAATGTTATTTTCGTTTTAGCGTAATTTAGACGACAATTTATCCATCGCACACGACACATACATACACACACACACACACACACATACATATATATATGTGTGTGTGTGTGTGAGAGAGAGATAGAGAGAGAAAGAGAGAGAGAGAGAGAAAGGTCATATTTTGTTCCAATGATTGAAAAATGTATATTTTATAAAAAGAAAGCAACTGCAAACGTTTTTGGTTATAATTTGGATTTATTTTAGTGTATATACACTGAAAAAAATCCACATTATGACTCTTTATATATATATATATATATATATATATATATATATATAGAGAGAGAGAGAGAGAGAGAGAGAGAGAGAGAGAGAGAGAGAGATAGATTGATAGTGAGAAAGAGAGAGCGGATTGTTTAATTTAATCGCGGTATTTCCCTTTTCTTTTTTTTTTTGTGTCAGTATTTAAGGTTGTTGTAAGCAAAATGTGCAAGTCTGATATTAGCAAGTGTCTGCCAGAAGATCAGTAACACAGATAGTTCTATGTGGTCACCTGTTCGTGGGGGTCTGCGTTTATGCGGGTCTACATTCGTGCTCAGCAATGTGCGCGCGTGCGGGAGGCGCGCGTGGGTAACAACGACGCAGGAGATGAAACGGGAGGTGTTCAAGTGGAAGAGAAGTAAGAATTTCCTTTCGCGAAAAGATTTATCGATTTTTGTAAACATGGAATTTCTGGATTGAAGGAAAATAAAAATTCCTTTTGCTTTTCTTTTCGTTTTACATTTGTAGGTGCGGAATTACAAGAAAGACGTGTAAATGTGAAAAGGAGAGAGAGAGAGAGAGAGAGAGAGCAATGTGTAAACACGCCGAGAATAAAACTAGCCAGATGGGTTTGCGTTGGCGCACACGCTTGTGTGTCTGAACTTGTGTTAACATGTGTGGAGGAACTGCATGTTTAGGTCTGTATATGTTGTTAGAAATGTCGCTATACACCAATAATTATGCAGCCATGTATAATGTGTAGGTGTTATGTGTGCTATATTTCATTTTCATTTAAATATCGTTTCAGCGTGTTCGTTGTGTGTGTAAGCCCTCCCTTCTGATATAATTTCGTTGGAAAGTTAGAAAATTAATACATATATATATATATATATATATATATATATATATATATATATGCGTGTGTGTGTGTGTCTATATTTATCTAACTATCTATCTATATCTATATCTGTATCTATATATATATATATATATATATATATATATATATATATATATATATATACATGCGTGTGTGTGTGTGTGTCTATATTTATCTATCTATCTATCTATATCTATATATATATATATATATATATATATATATATATATATATATATATATATATATATATACACATGCACACACACATACAAACACTGTACATTTTTCGGGCTGTTGTCCTCATCTTCGTTTCACGAGGTTTCAGTCATTCTACGCTCCGAGCTTCTTCAGGTGATATTTACTGTAATTTAGTTAAACCCCTTTATTTAGTAATTGAGATTCGTAGACGTACCCTCTCTAAATCGCCCCGTACAATCGTCAGGGGATATTTGCAATACAACCACCCACCTACCCACGCACACACACACATACACACACATATATATATATATATATGTATATATTGCATTATATATAAAAACTTTATATATACATATATATTTTAATTTTCGAATAAGATGTATATTGAGATCGACACTGTAGATAAAGAGTCTGCAGTAAATTTTTGTTCTGTTGTTTTTGCTCAACTATTTTCGACAGTCTCAGTTATTTTCAAGAAACATGTGCCACACTGGGAGGGGAGAGACAAAAAGTGACATGTCGAAAACGAGGGAGGCAGTGGGTCAGCTACCTAACGAGTCCATATGAACAGGGAGTGGGGGAAATATTAAGAAGCGATTGCTAAGCGCTAAAATAGGTAAGAAGTTGAGGGATGCCATGATCACCCACGTCGTGAAGAGACACGGCAGATAGAAGACAAA
>OZ038476.1:86458003-86465503 GCA_964036315.1 Acanthosepion esculentum
ATATATATATATATATATATATATATATATGCTTCGATGATCAGTGAAGTGTTGTTTTCTATGTTCAAATATACATTAGTTATTGTGTGACAATTTTCACACGCTCGTGCACACCCCACAGACACATATCTGTCTATCTATATATCTGTATTTAAGGAATTAATTGCCTGTATTTTAAATACATTATTTATTAAATCCTTAAACGTTCTATTTAGTCTGATACACTCGTTTGAGTAGACATTAGTGTTTATTAAAATTTTGTAAATTTTCGTCTACTGGCCTGTGCAGTCGACAGGCTTAATAAAGTGAACGTTCCTTTGGCAATGTTCAAACCGACGTGCGGCGAAAGTCTACTGTGTCTGAGACGTCTAAAACACGTCGGATTTAACGGCTGTTTCCCCTTTCTTCTGGGACGCATGTTCGAACTCTAACGGAAAAGCCGATTTTTAGGTCTCTCTTATGCGCAGGCCGACCTATGCATATTTACAATGTTCACCTGCCTTCGCTAAATATAATATTTAAATAATATTAATAATAATAAAATTTATTTGTGAGGGAGAACTGGATAGACCTCAACCGAACTAACATATCCAAAGCTGTACTCTGACGTTTGATACTGATCAAACCGTGAGAATTGTAGCACCTACTGCATTCTCGAAAAAAAAAAGAACTAATTTTGACACAACTTGCTGTCACTTTATCTCCAATGGTAGACAACTGTTTTCACTGGTGTTAAGAGCCAATCAATGAATTCTAATACTACTAATGTTAATAATAATAATAATAATTAATAGTAGTAGCAGCAGTAGTAGTAGTAGTAGTTGTAGTAGTAGTAGTAAAGTATTTTAATTATTTCCTTAATGATACACAAGAGAGATAAAATAACTTTGCAACACTTCAGCCATATTCATTTATTTCTTTTCATACTGGCGTTTGATTTTCACTGATTTTCAATTCTTTCAACCTATTTCATAGGTTCCTTAGAACCGCCCCTAAATGTCCCGATAAACACGAGCACAATATATATATATATATATATATATATATATATATGTGTGTGTGTGTGTGTGTGTGTGTGTGTGTGTGTGTGTGTGATATAGAGAGAGAGATAGAGATGGAGGGAGAGGGAGAGAGATATAAATAAGAGTTTGTCACTTAGCTGATTGATGTTACTTCCTGCATCCCGACTCCAGAGTTTCGTAACAGACCTGTCCGTCCACTCTTCAGGGGATATCAGCAATGCACATAGATATATATGATATCGATAGAGATATTGATGTCCATGCTATCTTGCGTAAATTATTAATTATAAAAACGTAGTATAATAGTTTTTTTTTCATAATTTTGTCAAATTTCAACACAATGTCCATAATGAGCACCGCATCCCAAGAAAGTTGCTACCCTTTGTAAGGAAGTGTGCATTCTTTTACACACACACACACAGACACAGACACACACACACACACACACACACACACACATATATATATATATATATATATATATTACTTAAACGTTATTTTTAGTAGATGCCCATATTTGAGTAGACGCTCCGTTTAAATTTACGAAAACACACACAAACACACACACACGCGCATATATATATATATATATATATATATATATATATATATATATATATATATATATATATATATTACTTAAACGTTATTTTTAGTAGATGCCCATATTTGAGTAGACGCTCCGTTTAAATTTACTAAAGTTTTCTTTTGCACTCCATACTTCATGGAACGCTTCTATTTGTGTAAATCCTTGTATTATAGTTAAAAATATTTTAGACACCGGGTAAAGAGGAAAAGCATGATATTTTCTAAAAAATAAGTATCGCCTTGCCGTATACGTAGGGTAACAATTTATAAATAAATTTCGATTACAATTCATTTTAGACAAACAACGTAGTCCTCTTCAGAGGTTGGCTGTTTCTTATCGTAGTCGTCATCATTACAGTAGAAATTAACGTTGCTATATATTCTTGAGTTTCCAAAATTCTTCATTAATTTTCTGTAAATCAATGCGATTTACAGAAAATTTTGGAAACTCAAGAATATATAGTTCGTATTGTCTAGAATGTTCGTATTATCTAGAACAGGGGTCCTCAACCAAGAAACTCAGGGTTTCAGTTTTTAAGTTTAAAAATTCATCAACATTTTCTATTGCTATTTGTAAATCTCGTCTATAAAAATAATCCATGTAAATGCATATGCACTAATGCATATGCACTAATATAGGAAAGGATGAAGAGTTTCAATATTTGCATATTATTTGGAATGCAACTTTTGAATCGGACAATCCTGAAAAGGGGGGGGGTGATACTCTGATGTCTGGTGAAAAGGATGCGTTGGGCAAAAAGGTTCAGAACTATTGGTTAGTTTCCCAGCCTTTTTAAGCTGCGCCACACGTAGGAGCGTATGAAAATGTCACGGCACATAGCAACATTTTTAAAGGATATTTAAAAAAAAAAATGAATATCAAAACAAATTATATAGTGGAGTAATGGATAGCGGCTTGGATTGAGGAATCGGAGAGCCGAGTTCGAATTCCAGTCGAATCCATTACATTCACTTACGTGCTAATGCCCTTGGGAAAGGTATGAATCCACTTCTTCTCAGGACAGACCGGGTTCTGTATCCTTCGATGGCAACTGGTCTACCGCATAAAGAAATGGCGACCTACTGTGGGAAAAATCTGTCTCGTCAGTCATGTATCGAAAGATACATGATCGCCTAAGTGTGTAGCACGCATGGCACATAACTGACTGATTTAAAATAACATAATCGAAGAATAGTGAAAAGAACTATTTTTAAAAATGGTTAATACTCATTCAATTATTTAAATACTAACAGTGTACCATTGCACACATGTATACCGTGACAATGTTTCGCGGCTCACTTAAGAAGTGTCGCGGCAGGGAGGTTGAGAATAACTAGAAAATGACTTTCAATTTTAGACAAAATTGTGTTTCTGCCATTTTTAAAATTTTTTATCTAAGTTCCATTTGTGGAAATTATCTTGTTTTTTATACATTTATTCTTAATTTTTACTAATATTCCAGTCATCTTAATTTCTATTGTTTCCCCTCGTATTTTACAGACTGCCATTTCATGATTGCTAATAAGCACAATGGACATGATATAAAGAATATACCTTCAAAGAATTCGTCTGTTATATTTGGGAGACGACCTGTAATGTGATAGCTGTTTCATTGATGTAACTCCGAAGAATAAACGTCTACATTCATCCTGATCTGACCATGCAGTTATATTCTATATCTATGCGAAAACCATTACGCCGCCATCTTCTTCTTCTTCTTCTTCTTCTTCTTCTTCTTCTTCTTCTTCTTCTTCTTCTTCTTCTTCTTCTTCTTCTTCTTCTTCTTCTATGTACCATGTCCCTTCGTAACGTTGATGATCATGGCTCTCTTCAATTTCCTGTAGCTCTTAATAACTTTGTATTTTTGCCATCTCTCTCAAACTCTGCTCCACCATCTTAAACTCCCCAAGTAGGCCGTGCCTTGCTTTCCTCTGGCCGTTTTACCATTAATATGTCCTGTGTGTATCAAATTTTACAAACCCTCTTTCCTCATTATGCGCCCTAGAAATTTCAGCTGTCTTTTCCTGAAGTTGTCCTTTTGTTGTCATTGTCTCTAGAACTTCGTCGTTCGTCGGCTCATTGTATACTCAGCATCCTTCTGGAGAACCACATTTCTGTTGCATCATGCCTTTTCTTTTTCATCTGTGAGGAGTTTGTCCAGCATTCAATGCTATTGGAGATAACTGATGTTACATAATAATTCAGTATTCTTTTCTTTGTTTCTAACGATGTTTTCTTGTTTCTTAATACTTTGCTTAGCTTTTGAAAGGACTTGTTTATACTGGGATTTTTTTTTAAATACCAATACCCTTCAGGTTGTAGTTGATTCGAACTTTGCACAGATTTATTAGCTGTGAATGAGTTCTTCAGGAATAAGGTGAAATGGTTTCGCGGGACATTCTCCGCTATTTAGAATTCCGAATCGTCATTCTCGTAAATTGGCTGCTATCCAGGCCTAAAGAATTCAGTTAACGCTGCTATTTAACCTGAAGCTGGGGAGAGAAATGGATTCATGCTTTTCCCCATTAGTAGGACGATTCTTCTTTCAGCGCCGATAACCTTTATGCTACCTGCATATATGTATAAAATTAGTATTATACCAGAAGCCTGAACTGAATTTTATATATCGAACAAGAAATTAAAAAAAAAAGATTTAATCTGTAGTGACATCCGTATATGCAGTGTTCACTCTAAGAAATACGAAACTAAGTTTTGTGTGACCGTAGAAATTCAAAAGACCTAAAAGCGCCGAAGCTTGACCTAAAACAGTGGTTCTCAACCATTTTTTTAATTTTTTGGCTGTGCCCAACCCAAGCATCTTGATCCACCGTGACATATAAATCTTATTATTCAAAAAGTGACTCCTATTCACATGTAGAACGACTAAAAGGCCATTAACTTTCCGTAAGAATTTGAAACTGTATATATGTAATATAATTTAATTTTAGAAATGTACAGTATATAATAAAAAAGATATATTGTGATACTAATATAAATGCATCTATCATATAGAGTGCATACGTAATTACACACGTACATACATACAAGAAATATTTTTATGTGTGCATACTGTATATGCACCGTATGTATTAAGTTGCATACACACTCATACTCACGCACATTCACTAGAAAGTTATTCTCGAATTGCCCGACCCCTTTAAAAATCACCCCCACAGTGTAGAGCGCGCGCCCACTTCGGGAACCACAGACTGAGAATTTTACTTAAAACGACCCAGTACGGAATCGGGCTGCACCAAAACAATCAAGTGGATCCAGAGTATACACAAACAAGGCAACTGGATAAGAAAAAATTATATAAAGCCCAAGCTGCAAGGACACAAACCTCATATTCTCGCAAAAGAGCGAACGTTCAAAGAAACACTCGAAATCAAATATCCTCGATTCGGTCGATGTTAATTTGACGGAGGGAAATAGTGAAGTGAATAAGCATTTTTTTTAAGTATGGAAAATTTAGTCTCGTAGGATTATTAAACGTTAGCAAAATTACAGAAGCAAAAACTTCTTAGATGAAGCATTGTCAGTTGTTATGATTATTAATTTATTAAATATTTTAATTTTAATTCTGCTTACATTTTTAACCACATATAAATAATAAACAACAACACTGAACACGAAAGTAATATATATAAATTATTCCTAATAATTAAAAATGCTTCATCTAAAAAATTAAAATATTAGTACGCTGTTATTTAAAGGTATTTGATTACAGTATATATTGTTACGTCTGTTGATATTTTTTATGTTCCGTGTCCCTCTAGGACGTGGATGGTCATAACTCTCCACAACTTCCTAAAAGACACATGTCTAGAGTCACATGTTTTTCTTTTTACTATCCTTCCCACTTAGTTATGCTATTCATTTACACAATGGTATATTACTATTCTTTTTTCCCTGGCAAATCTTGCCTTCAGTACGTCTTATGGGTATCAAATTCTCCACGCACTCTTTCCTCATTATTTGCTCTCAATATATCAGCTGATTCTTTCTGAATTTACGTATGTTCCATTTGTTTTCATTTTCTGCTAAAACTCCCTTGTTGCTCCCTCCACGGTATTCTCATTATCCTTCTGTAGAACCACATCTTCTCCACTCCTTTTGTATGGAAATTGTCCAGCATTCACTGCTATATATTGGGATAGATATGACTTAGTAGTTCTGTAATCTCTCTGTTGCTAACTAAATTTACCTATTTCTTAATAACTTGTTTGGCTTTTGGAAGGGAAATTTCGCTGTACCAATGACCCTTCGGATTTCTGTGCCACATTTATTTCAGTATGCACACCAATTTAGAAAGGATGCTGATATAGTCTTTCAAAATTGGTAGGCTTGCTCATAGGTAAAATCGTCACTTTCATTTCTGAAGATAATGTGTATACATATCGAAATATACACAAAAGCATATCACGTAGAAACACCGGTTCTCGTCAGATCACAGAAATTAAGCAACTGGTCATTACCTAGATGGGTGACCACTTGGGAATACCAGCTTGGCTGTAAGCTTGGATGTACAGTTGGTGTAATAGATAACGGCTCGGAATTTAAAATTGGAGAGCTGAGTTCCAATTCCCACCGGGTTCGTTATATTCACCTACGCACAAATACCCTTGGGACAGGTATGAATTCACCTTTTCTCTCTCATTTATGGGTTAAACAGTAGGATTAATATTAGTAAATTATTGCTTACAAAAAAATTCTTACAATTCTTTAAAAATATTGCCAGGCTTTAAATAACCTGCAAAATGTTGATAAATTGTAAAAATAGATCAATCAACCAGTATGCATAAAATCTCACTCTACATGTTAATCGAATATTGATCTGTTTCAAATATGGTTTCTCATTCATTCAACATTCAAACATAAGAGCATTATGAAATCTATTTTGAAGAGATAACGAAACTCACACAGATTTGAAATATTTCAGCTTACTTCAAAATTCTGCTGACATTTTGGAAGCACAAATAACGTTACGTAACCTGGTTTTTATCATATAATATAATTTAGTTCTTTCATTACATCTGTTTAGACCTTTCCAACTAGGATTCGCCATGCTGCATCCACGGAGTTGAATAAGCCTCATTTCCCCCGTATTCCAATTGTAAGGAAGAAGTTCCACTCAGATATGTTTCTTTCGCAAGAGCTACTACATTGTAGAACAGGCGTGTGGACGCTATAATCTTCATTTCTTCAAGTCAAATGCAATCGTTATCTATAATCCTTTTCCTCATAAACTTCACTACCTTCTACCTACTCTTACATTCATATTACACAGCGCATTTAGTAAATCTCAACCTTGAGTGTTTCTCGAGCCTTGTATTCGGGGAAGAAAGTGTAAAGAAGATTTATACTTGAAAATGATATTAGGTTATATACACGTTCAGTTTCTCCGAGTGAAAGTAGGCGAGTTATTTTTTTCCTGAAGATTGAAACATTTTTTAAATTAGAAATCTGGAGTCGCAAGTCATCAAGATATCAATTTTCATTCACGTGAAAGTTTCATAATAGGTAATTCACTTTGGCAGAGAGTGTCTGTTCCAAAGCAGAATCTCTTTTTAAACACAGGGGAGGGTTTATTGTGTAAAGCTCGATAATGAATAAATGTAGATTAAGGGAATAATTATTATATTTGCTTTTAGAGGAGAAGCAGGAAATATGATTCCGCAAAACAATTTGACCCCTCCAAATTCTTTGTTGTATAAGTGATATTTTTTGAGTTATTCAGCTAATAAGAGTGCAGATTAAAATCTTTTAGTGTCAGACCCACTGTCTTCCCAACTCAGCAATGGTGAGGCGAAAAAGCTTATTCAGTGCATCAGGGTTGGCACGAACATTCTTACTCTGGCTTCCATATCGGGTGTTTTCAATGAAAGA
>OZ038476.1:86475503-86478003 GCA_964036315.1 Acanthosepion esculentum
CATGCATAAGCACGCTAATACGTAAGTAAAATCATAGAAATACACTCGCACATACATGCACAATTATATAGCTACATATATAAGTATGTCACAGCAAAGTTTCTCTCGTTGTTTTTGTTTTTTTGCACAACCGATATATATATATATATATATATATATATATATATATATATATATATATATATATATATATATATATATATATATATATATATATATATATATATATGAAATCAATAATATAGTAATATATATTTAAGCAATATATATATATATATTTGAATTGGACATAGTCCGACAATTTATTTAAAGACATTTATATAATATGTTTAACGTTCTTTTTATAGATACAAAGGCACATCACGCGAAATGATGGTTCCGTATAGGATACAGGTTCGATTCCTGTCGGAGAACGAAAATTTTCTATGAAAATTTCTCGGACATTCAGGCCGGTAAATGTTATTTAATACTGTTTATTATAAAACTGAGCATTTGCTTAAATACTTGTATCTATAAAAAGAACGTTAAACATATTATATAAATGTCTTTAAATATATATATATATATATATATATATATATACACACACACACAGGGTGGGATATGTAAATTGTCACCATTTTATATTCTTAATTTCGCGCATGCGCGTTGTTTGTTTTGGGTTTTGTCGACTGCACACTATAGTAGGGTCAAGCACCATGATGCAATTCGCTCCACCAGAAATTTGGAAACGGCATGCAGTACTGTTTGGTATTCACGCCGAAAGCTATAATACAAACATTTCGGAGTGTTGGGTGTCCATCTGAGGAGAGTGCAGAGAATTCGGTTAGAGTTGGATGAGTCTAATGATGATTTCTGATAAGAAACGGACTTCCGAATTTGTTGGTGAGGGCCTCAGTCTCAACACGGAGGCCTACATCAAATGCCTTGAGGAGGTACTGCAGCCCAGGTTCAAGTGGGTGGTTGCTAGAAGATCATATGTTTGGCAACAGGATTCTGCACCCTGCCACACTATCAGGAGAAAACACTCATGGTTTCAGACAATTTCTGCGGTTACATCAACCCTTAAAACTCCCTTGATTATTATGTATGGGGCACAGTTGAGAGAGATACCAACAAAACACCTTTTAACACCAAATATGTGATGAAGGCAATGATTATGGCAGAATTCACCAACTTAAACGACCAAATCGGCTAGAGGAGATACAGGAGATTGCGAAGTCGCCTGGAGGCCGTGGTTGAAGCCAATGGCGATTTTATTGAATGAATTTCGTCTTCCTTCGTATTATTATCACCGATATAGGGGAAATCTCATGGGCAACATATGTATATAACCTATTATAAGCACATGGTCCCAAAAATAGGATGGTAAACATTAATGTTTTATAGGACGAAATTTATAATTAATCAGATAGATAGATAGATAGATAGATAGATAGATAGATAGATAGATAGATAGATGTGGACAGACTGAGATAGCTCGCTAGATTGATAGGTAAGGGATGAACATAGATAAATACATACATAGATAGATTGAGAATATCAGAATCAACACTGTATTGGGAGTGTTGTTATATATATGAACCTATAATTAATACGGTTGGATGTGCGTCGTGGCGTAATAGATGAAGGCTAGGAATGAGAAATTGAAGAGCAGAGTTTGAATTCTAGTCGGGTTCATTATAGTCATTTAGGAGCACATGGGAAAAAGTATGAATCTATCTCTTCTCCTCCAGCCTTGGTTGGCAGGCAGTCTACCGTAGAAAGAAACGGTAAGCCTACTGTGGGAAAATCTTCTGCCTCGTCAGTCATGAATCGAAAGAGACATGATAGGCCAAGCATGTATCAAATATGGCATTTAACTGAAATAATACCGGTTTATTTATTTCGTACCCATAATTAATAGTGTATTTTACGATAGGCATTTAAGGATTAAACATGACACTCTTCTGAAAGATAATTTGAATTCAGAGCTTTTCTTCTTGTAGACTAGCTCCTATAAAATTATGAGAGATCGTCCTGACCTGCTATTTAACCCATAGATTAATGGAGTTGCATTCATCACCTTTTCCAAGGAAATCAAAGCAAGATGATCGAATCAAAATCAACCAAAATTTGAACCCATCTCTTCGATTTCTCATTCCAGACTGATAACTGTTACACCACCCGCATATATATATATATATATGTGTGTGTGTGTGTGTGTGTGTGTGTGTGTGTGTGTGTGTGTGTGTGTGTGTGTACAAGGTGTCCACAAAGTCATTAGACAAATAGAAAATGTATTAAAATTACAACAGAAACGAGGTACTGTTGAAATGTTTACATAATATGAAGTAGATAGTGAAGTTTATATACAAATAGTTAATAAATATCTATATGGACTCCATGGATTTGTGGAAGAAAATCTAATGGTTATTCAGTTCTTTAATTCTAGTAATACTTTAATTTCAGTCTGAAACGTAAAAAATATTACATTAATAAAACTATTTGTATCATTAAA
>OZ038476.1:86480503-86485503 GCA_964036315.1 Acanthosepion esculentum
TGGATGTGCAGGTGGTGCCATGTAACGGATAGCGGGTCTGAATATGAAATCAAAGTGCCGGATTCGAATTCCAGTCGTAATCAGGTATGAATATATGTCCCCCTCTCGATCCGCCAGCTATTGGTTCAAATGATAGGACTTGTATGTGGAAAAATTGTTATTCATCCAAAATGATTATTAATGCAATATTCCCTAACAAAATAATGAAACAGTCTTACAAGCCGAAATATGTTTCAGTCTTAAATATTCCAAAACGGTTGACAAAAAGTACAAAATAAATCAGTCAATCCCAAAGTTTTTCGTATACATACATACATACATATATATTTATATATATATATATATATATATGTATGTATGTATGTATATGCATGTATATATAATTTATTTGTTTACACGTTATTTTTAAATGGAGTCTCATATTTGAGTAGATACTCTGTTTTCCATTTCCGAATATATATATATATATATATATATATATATATATATATATATATATATATATATATATATATATATATATATATATATATCTGTGAGTGATGTACCTGTGCCTGTGTGTGTCTCTGTGTGTGTATACTATATATGTATATGTGCGTGTCTGTGTGTTTATACTACACACACACACACATATATATATATATATATATATATATATATATATATATATATATATATATATGTAGTATATTAAGAAAATTTCTTCAAGTTGTCTGTGTGTGTATACTACTTATATATGTGCATGTGTGTGTGCGTAAACACAAATCCGGTAAATATTCGCGATTTTTTGTTTGCCTCGTTAATAATTCTCTCTTGTTGATTTCTATAATAAATTCCTCATTTAATGAACATTTCATTTCTTGCACTTTCATATTTTCCCTATTTTAGCTCAGGTTTTTCAGCGCATTTCACTTTCGTTTTAGTCTGTATGTATGCATGTGTGTGACTGCCCGTGCTTGTTTGCATGACTCTTTGTGTTATTGTTTATATATGAGCGTGTGTCCGTGCTCGCGTGTGTACATAAACACACATAACCATATACGTATAAATGCATTTAACAGAAAGCGGGGACTGAATTAACGGAATCCCCAAAAATATTTTCTTTTTACATTGATGTTCACTATGTAAAAGTCCCAAGAGCCACTCGCGGTAGAGGTTTCCAGAATAAGAGATACAGTTTATGCGGACATGTGGGGAAGATAACAGTTGACTTTAGACTTGAACAGGCTAAGATTGGGAGTCAGTTCTACAAAGGAGCGATTACTGTTTTTGTTCAAGACACAGCAGCTTCCATCAGAGAGGCATGAATTCTCTTCTCCCTGCGTTTTGTTTCATATCTCCACGTTGAAAAACATTATCAAACTGTTGTTTCATATCTCCACGTTGAAAAACATTATCAAACTGTTGTTTCATATCTCCACGTTGAAAAACATTATCAAACTGCTGGTTACGCTATATGCCTGGACAGGATTCAATGAATTAAGACAATTGAAATTAAGAGCTTACAGGCCAGATACGTGCCATGATATTTGCCTATGTCAAAGTTTTCATTGTTTAATTTGAGAACTGCCAGCATCAAACTTCTGAATAAATGTTACACAATTTTTATTTACTCTATCTTCGTGCCTCAATATGGCTTCAACTAATATATATATATATTCATATATTTCAGTAGGACATGCGTTTATTTATTTATAAACTTTCATATCATATTTTGGCCTAATATGAGATAATGCCTCATAGATTTACCAGTGATATTTCTATATGTATGCATTGGTAAAAACTAAATTTTCTTAAGCTGTTCGTTTTTTTTTATTTTCTTAATAATTCAATTAAAATAATCAGATAAAGGTTCGGAATAAAAGTTTATAGAACACAAAAAAATATACATCTCAAATTGTCAAAACATGAAGAGAAACTAACAACACCAAAACACCTCCATCATGAAAATGGATAAGCAAGTGGCCGAAAGAGTTTGGAAGAATGGACGGTTTGGATAGCTTTTGTACTCCTTCAATCCCAGCAAAGAGGAAAATGGCATTAGGCAGTAAAAACTAAATATCAAAATTAAGAAAAGATTCCTTCTCCATCATATTTAATGAAAATAAAGGTCACTGCCCAAATATGCAATAATCATATATATATATATATATATATATATATATATATATATATATATATATATATATATATATATATATATATATCAATTATGTAGTGCGTATTCAATTTATGTAACGTAAATCATTCAAACGAAAAACAAATACTGAAGCTAATTATATGGCAAGAATCACTCTCGCAAACAATATTTAATAATAAAATACAATCAACTTCGAATCCGTTAATGAATGGTATGATCCTTGTTTATAAATTCCGGTTTTATCAGGTCTTATTTTTTCTACTAGCCGGGATTTCAGTCGTTTCGAACGACCATCATCAGGTAGACATTTCAGTGTGTTTTTACTACCTGGAATTTAACAAAAACACACTGAAATGTCTACCTGATGATGGTCGTTCGAAACGACTGAAAGCCCGGCTAGTAGAAAAAATAAGACCTGATAAAACCGGAATTTATAAACAAGGATCATACCATTCATTAACGGATTCGAAGTTGATTGTATTTTATTATTAAATATTGTTTGCGAGAGTGATTCTTGCCATATAATTAGCTTCAGTATTTGTTTTTCGTTTGAATGATTTACGTTACATAAATATATATATATATATATATATATATATATATATATATATATATATATATATATATAATCACATATCTGAATAGATGGTATGTTTTTATTGATTTATTTATTAAACAGTATATTTACTTTACTTATTTACAACCACGGGCCTTAATATTCGAGAAACCTTGTTAAAAAAGTATGCGTCTCAAATATTCAGAACAGTAGATGTAAATAAGTGAAGTAAATAGACTGTTTAATAAATAAATCAATAAATAAATAAACAGGCCATCTACTCAATGAGTATCCATTTAAAAAATAATGTTTAAACAAATAAATTAAATATCTGCCGGATTTAATTTCCTAATATATATATATATATATATATGTGTGTGTGTGTGTGTGTGTGAGTGTTATAGCACATTAACGAAGTCTAGATTATAGGATTATTGTGAACATCATGAACTTGCATAATATACGCTTTTCCTTCAAGACATTGCTGATCGTGGCTCTCCACAATGTTCTGTTTTTGTGGCTTTTAAAAAATGTTCGTTTTTATTTCGCCTAAACCCCGCTCAGATATTCGTTCACTCAAACTCACAAGGTAAGTTATGCCTTGTTTTCCTCTCTTCTACTTGCTTTCAATATATCCTGTGAGTATCAACATTTCCAAGCTCCCTTTCCTCATTATGCGCCATAGAAGTTTCACCTGCTTCTTTCGGAAGTAAGCTCTATGCCAGTGCGAATTACGGTTTTGAATTCAGAATTGTCCTTCAGAGTTGTCCTTCAAATTTAATCCATAGTAGATTTTGAACTCGGATCGATTGTCTTCTTGTTCCTAGTCGCTATGATTGCATCCGCATATCTGATGCATGTAGTAGTCATTACATCAATATAAATATATACATTTATATATGGACATATTTAAATATACTATCTATCTCTCTCTCTCTCTCTCTCTCTATATATATATATATATATATATATATATATATATATATATATATATACATATATGTACAGACACGTATATATATACAGATACGTACATACACACACACATATATGTACACACACACACATATATGTACGCCCCATATATATATATGTATATATATATATATATATATATATATATATACATACATTCACACACACACACACACACATGTATATATATATATATATATATATATATATATATATATATATATATATATATACATATATATATATGTATATATACACAGAGTGATCTAAAAGTAACTCACCATTATAAAATAAAATTTATTTAACTATAATTTTTACAAGAAATGGATAGGAGAGGAAATTCTTTAGCATCAGGTTTTATTTAAAATTCAAAATTTCGCTACCAGCTTCCTGAGCCGCCCAGGAATCGCGTCAACTGGTTTCATCAGGAACTTTTTAGGTATGGAAGACATAACTTCGTGTATTCGCCATTCAAGTTCTTCCAAAGTCTTGGTTTGGTATAGCAGACTTGCCAAGCCAAAAGAAAAAAGTCACAGGGTCTTCATTTAGGACTCCTGGTTGGCCACTCATACATAAAATAGGGTGTTACTTTTTACTCATCCGGGATATGGGTAAACGATATATAATTATTTTTATATATCAAGAATAATTTTGAGAGAAAGACGCATGAAAAAGTGTAAAAAAGATTTTTCCATATATATATATATATATATATATATATATATATATATATATATATATAATGATAACTCAAGAAAACCTTAAAAATCCATATCGATTATAATTATAATTTATATCATGAATATTCTTATATTCATCTCTTCAGACCGAAAGATTTTATGAAAATTTTTTAAAGGTTTTCCTTGATTTACCATTATATTGTCTATAACTTACATTAAGCTCTCTTTGGATTAATGCCCTCCTTTGAATTATCCCTATCAATAAAAATTGGTATATATATATATATGAAGTATAATCAACTATCATAAAATTCTTCAAATTATTTTGTTAAATTCAACTGAAAAGATATGTCTGTTTAATATTTTATCCTATTTTTCTCTCTTTATTCTCACATTTTTTACAACGCGAAAGGTATCTCTAAATGAGCGTAAAACATTTGGTATTTATAAAAACGAATAAGGATGCGTATATGAAACATGCTTTTCCGGTGAGTGTTACATTGCTTTAACCGTTATGAACGTTAAACTTTAACACGATATCGCTTTGGGTGGCTTCAGTGTAAACGATGGTAATATCTTGTCTAACAAACCAGCAACAACCAAAGTTTCATAATGAGTGAGACGACCAGAAGAAAACAAAGCATGAACC
>OZ038476.1:86490503-86493003 GCA_964036315.1 Acanthosepion esculentum
TTTTGAACGCTTAAATTCACGAAGTCTGGGAACCAGCGAAAAAAGGTCATCGGAGCAGTTACCATGAAAGTATTAAAAAAAGGCAGAGGGAGGCGACAGCACGTCTGTGAGAGAGCGACTGCAGACGAGATACCAGAACAGGGCCAATTAAATTGCATATCCGTCTCTGGATGTTATCAAGAACCTTGAGACAAACAGAAAGGGCTCCAGACGATATATGGCAGCAATACTCCATGCAAGGGCGAATGGTTGATTTGTAGATTTGAAGGATCGACTCCGGCGAGAAATGATCAAGCGAGACAAGCTTGCACGCTATTACACTACGTTAAAGTGCAAGAAACCGCCTTCATATATGTGAACATTTGAACGCACATCTACAATTACATATATACATATTAACCTGCGCCTGTGAGCAAGTGACTGTTGGATATCCTGAATATAGAAGCGCAATCCGTCAGTTCATTTCATTCTTTTGAGAGATCCATAAAACAGACGACTATAATTGCTGGAAATGGCATAGATACGTAGAGCTATAGATTTTGTTCGCTATCAGATTTGTTCGAGCTTGTATCGGCGGTATTTCTTCTATGAGCGCATTCCAGTTTTTATCCATCATAATTTTAATCACGTTTTATGCGTCTTTCGACGTGTGAGCCTCGTCCACAACGCATCGTTTGGTGTACTTACACATTTACGTTGTCACTTTTCATTTCTATTTCTCATCTCTGTCTTACTTTTTTGTTCAACTTTTCAAATCGGAATATCTAAAGCTTGCACTTAGAATAGCATGGTTATCGCACACGACTTCAAAATAAATGAGTAATTTCTCAGCCGGAGGAGCCACAGTGATAGCACTGGTTACTTAACAGCATCCATGATTCCCCTTAAATTTTCTTCCCGAATTATTATGTGTAATTTAATTTTAGTGACGGAACCAAATTAAATTAATTCCTATGTAAATGTGAATGAACATTCTCAGATTATCACGTGCACAATAAAGGTGGATTATTTGTGGTTTTTTGTGGGTTTTTTTAAGGCTAGTGTAAGAGGTGACAAACTTCAACAACTACATAAAAAAAATTCTCGAATAGCATATGACATACTTTGTTCGAATAGCATATGACATAATTTGTTCGGATATTTCAAATCAATTATTAATCATATATATATATATATATATATATATATATATATATATATATATGTGTGTGTGTGTGTGTGTGTGTGTGTGTGTGTGTGTGTGTGTGCATGTTTCACTAAAAACGACAGACAAGGTACTACGATTAAACTTTTTATTTAACTTTTCTTGTGTTCGAACAAGTGCTTTCTTTGCGAGTGTGTAGAAACTGTCCAAATGTAATATAATTCCTAGCGTTTTCGGCTATACTTTTAGCCATTATCAAGGATGCTTTTATTTTTTTCAGTTTAATTGGGTGTGTGCGTTATGTATATGTTTTCAGTGTTATAGAGATTATTTATTTTCCGATCACGGTTAGAACATCGTGGCCTTGTTCGTAGTTAAGTATTGGCTTTTTCTTTTTTATTATTAGGGCTTCCATTATTTTTAGTCTTTTTTTTACAGGTGGATGAGGTTATTATGTTTCTGTTTTCTACTAATATGTTTCGAATGGAGTCTGGTAAGTTTCTGGGTGTGTTTAAATCGGTTCTAATAGAGCTATGGTCAGATCGGTGTAACGTATTGTGTCAAACCATTATATGAATTTCAGTCACTTTCCAACAGTGCTATATGCTCTGATCGTCTCCCCAAATCCGATATTATCAAGATTATTATCGATTGACAACTCGACCATGACGAGATTCGAACTCAGGTCTCATGGTTGGAACTCATACGTTTTATTTATAGTGGGTAGAACATGAGATTTAATATGCATTATAGCCACGCCGTATTAATACTGATATAATTTTTTTAAATATAGTGCTAAACTGCTATTTTGGTTTTTTTTTTACCCGATTTACCCCCCAAACAAAGCGGTAATGCTACTAAGACACAACGGGTTACTGGGTGTGGAAGATTTAAAAAAAGGAGAGAGAACAAAAGGAGAGTAATTAGGAGGAAATAGTTTGCGATTGACATTGCATTTAAATCTTGGAAGATTAAAATGACACCAATCCTTCTATATGGCATTGAAGTCGGGACAATTTCATCACAGTTGAAGCGGGGGTCTTGAGGTAACAAAGATATGGTTCTAAAGGAGGATTCTAGGAATCAATGTGGAAGTTTTAAGGAAAATGGGAACAAAAAACGCACCTGTACGCTCAGAAAGAGAGAGATTATATTTCTGGGACACATAAAAGAAAGAGGGTTTGAAGATTTGTCATTTACAGGGCATACTGAAGGTAAAAAGAGTAGAAGAAAAAATCTAGTAACTTCGTTGGGACCTTAAAAGGGGAATATTGGATCGATTCCTCTCGGAAGTTACATTTTCCTCATTAAGACTTCATACTCTATAGGACGGTAGATAATAATATCACTGATAAA
>OZ038476.1:86498003-86515503 GCA_964036315.1 Acanthosepion esculentum
GACATTTCCAGATTTTTGAGGACATACGGTTATATATATATATATATATATATATATATAGATATATATATATATATATATATATATATATATATATATATATATATATATATATATATATATATATATATATATATATATATATATATGGGTATTTCCATATTAACTGAATGAAACTTTTGGAAATTCCCATGGGCACCATCTCAGATTTATTATAAAACTACTGAAAATACTAAATATCGACTTGGCATCTTCTTAGAATGCAACGTTAGGAAGTGTCAAATTTGGCAAATCTTGTTATTTTGGATAAATTGATACCAAATTTCAAGCGGTCATAACTGAAGAATCTTAGGAAAAAAGGTAAAATTTTAGGGTTTTAGTTTCTCAAAGGTGATTACAATGAAATTTTAGTAAAAATTAAATGAAAATCTGAAGTGGTGCCCATGAAACCATAGGCAGAGTCGATATGGAATTACTCATATACAGGGTAAGACAAAAGCAACGCCATTTTTATTTATTAAATCTATTGAATTACAGTGGTTCAAGAAAATTCATATATATTGTCACATCAAAACAACACGATGACTAACTATTTAACACGATCAGAATGCTCGTGTTCAGTACAACGCTGGAACCTATCAACAACATCTCTACAAATCATTTGGCACATTTCTCATTAATTTCATAAAATTTATCAGGAACTGTTTGTTTCAATTTAAATTAATTTAAATAAAAAAGGGCGATACTTTTGCAGCACGCTGTATACATGAATATATATATATATATATGCACACACACACACACACACACATATGAGTGTGTGTGTAAATGTAGACAGAAAAACAGATAGATAGATAGATAGATAGATAGATAGATAGATAGATAGATAGATAGATAGATAGATTGTCAGGTGTGGGTTAAAATTCTCTCTATGTATGTAGATATATGAAGAATATGTGCAGATGTTGATAACTCTCTACGTATGTATATATATATATATATATATATATAGAGAGAGAGAGAGAGAGAGAGAGAGAGAGAAAGAAAGAAAGAAAGAAAGAAAGAAACAGACTGAGATAGATAGATAGATAGATAGATAGATAGATAGATAGATAGATAGATAGATAGATAGTGTTGAGTCTTGACTCATTGTTGAATCTCGCCTATTGCATGGAATAATAATGCAACACAAAATGTAATGTGATCCTACCACAACAGATAGATAGATAGATAGATAGATAGATAGATAGATAGATAGATAGATAGATAGATAGATAGATATTGTGAGTAAATATCTGTGAATGTTTTATTGTATGCAATTCCTGTTTACGTTACCAGAATGTTATGGATTCTACTCGTGGGATCGTCACAGTGTATCTAAGATTTGAAACCTACACATTGCATAATAGATATTCCAACGTGAAATTAACTTGGCAAAGGTAAATCTGTAATTATTCAATGGAGAACAGAATGTGATTTTTGTCGACTACACAGTATAGTAGGGTCAGTTGGTTACCGTCTCTGAGAAATAGAGCACAAAGACGCAATTCACTCTGCCAGAAATTTGGAAACGGCATACTGTACTGCTTAGTATTCAGTCCAGAAGCTCCAAAACGAGCTGTTTGAGTGTCAATTTGAGAATAGTGAGCGGATTCGGACAGAGTTGGGTGAATGTTACGAACGTACGTCCTGATAAGAAAAGAACTCCCGAATGGTTGGTGGATGTAGCGCTGCTCTAGGTCAAGAGGGTGGCTGTTGGAAGACCCTATGTCTGGCAACAGGACTCTGCACCATGCTACACAAGCAGGAGAACCCAGTCATGGCTGTCAGACAATTTCTGCGGCCACATCACTCATTACATCTTGCTACCTATTACCCCAGACTGCAAATCCTATGTGTGGTACGCAGTTGATCGAGAGACCAGCAAAACTCCTTGTAACAATAAAGATGAACTGAAGACAAGGAATATGGCAGCATTTACTAACTCAAACAAGGACACCGGCCAGAAGAGATGCAGGAGATTCCGAAGTCGTCTGGAGGCTGTGGTTGATGTGAATGGCGATTTTATTGAATAAATTTACTCTTTCGTATTTCAAGATATATTCGTGTAATTTTGGTAAATATATTTGTTAAAATGTGATGTCAGTGTTATTTTCATTTTTGCAAAAACAAATTGAATAAAATAGAAAAAATTACGCAAAATTCATAATCCTGCCCTCCAACACACTTGGCACTATACTCGCAAAAAAATTAGTCATCCCTAATACTAGGATGGTTACCACCACCTCCATGACACCCGGAGATATACTTATTAAGAAAAATAATCCCAACACCGAAAGAAAATGTCGGGATTTATCAAATAAAATGTTTACAATGCAAAAATGTTTATGTGTGGGAGACATCACGTGATCTAAAAGCCAACATCTCCGAACACAAGAGAGACTTGCGTTTGGACATTTGATCTAACTCTCTCGTTTTGGATCAAAACGATACTGGACATAACTTTGATGTCACTAAATATAACATAATACTTTAAGGAGAAAATACATTGAAAAATATAAACATACGCCTAAAACATTAAATTACATTACCATCCTTCTTTCATTCTTAAAGAATCTTACTTACATCTATCTAATACAAAGAACACATTCTTAAAAAGACGACCCATAAAATCAGAATCCTGCGACTACCCGCTGACGATGTTTTAATAAAAGTGAAATATGTTAGATTGATATACGTTTCCTATTTATTCTTTTATTTTATCATATATATATATATATATATATATATATGAACAATGACTTGAAACTACATAATTTTAATAAACCTTTTATATATTACCAATCCAAGCATCTTAATACGAAAAAAGCATCTAAGTAACCTTTAGACAAAGACTTCAATTTTTAATGCAGACACGGAAAGAAATTCTGATTACGCTGACGAAAAGCTCATCGTAACCAAACCTGCTAAATAAAATCTCATAAACCAATTCAAATAAACTTTATTCCGAATAACCAAATTGTAGAAATCATTCAGGATTGAATAATATACAATCCAATAAGTAAAATATATAAATGAAGTCAAACTGGGAAACCTACGCCAAGGTAAAGGAAAGGCTTCAAATTCTGAAATTGAAAGTAAGCTGGAAAATAAAAGTAATCTAATAGGGACTAAGATTATATTTTTTAATATGGGTCGACAATGAGAAATGGTTCTTTTTCAGCAATAACCATAACGGTAATATTAGTCGTTTCATTATAAGGAAACATTCGTTAACCGAGCAGCCAGTGCCACCACCAGTTGAAAAGTATAAAATATTTATATTAAAAATATTTTTCAGTAAAATAGCCTTCTCAATCAAATTACTATTATTGCTTTTTCGACTGTTTTGGGGGTTTCCTTCCTAACCTTTTGTTTGAAGTAGTATGGAATGTCAACATCTTGAGTAAGCCATTATTCTCTGTTAAAATTATATGTGATATCAATTTTAGTTGTTTCTGTTGTTGAAACTTTTCAATTGATACGGTTTCTTTATTTGGGAGAGATCTTTAGATTTTGTAACGCCAGTGCACAAGGATGCTCCTCGCTAAGATCTTGTTACTTCATTCGTTCGAACCCATTTTTTATCATTGATCTGCGAATGATATTGTATACAGCTGGCAGATATTTCTGAACGAGATTTGGCACCATCTATGACGTCTCAATCTTAGAAAATGACAAGATTTTTACGTTAATTTTTTGGTTTTGTAGTAACCTCTGATGTTGTACGAAACGACCTCTAGCACAGACTAATCTATGTTCAATTTCCTTATCTTCCATAATAAATGTGGGATAACTGATCAATACACCAAAATATATGAAGTGTTTAGTACTTATTAATTTCACATACTGATTTTTCTTATGTATTCATGGTACATGTCATCACTGTTTTCATTCAATTCATTTCCAGATCATAATTTCTATTTTGAAAGGTTAAAATTCTTGGATCACTTGGTTGAGGGTGTTGATTTTTTGTTCAAGCTTACTTTTATTCTAAGTATGTATATCTATGTCATCAGCATGGGAGAATCCTTTTTTTCCTGGATAAAAAAGTCTGTATGAAAACATGCTTTCTCAAATTGAAATCATGGCGATAGGACGGGAAATTCTTCCACATGTGGCGTATTGTAATGCCCCAATATAATGCCCAAGAGCCACTTAAGTTGTTGGTTACTGAAAGAGGTTGTTTCCTGAGGAGGAGGAAGCGAGAAATGCAGCTTATAAGCTTAGTAAAGATAACGGTTATCCCTAGACTTGAAGAAGATTTTAGTGAAATACGAAGATGGTTCGTGCCAGTGTACGTGGCATTGCTGGTCTTAGCTTTAGAGGACAGAACTGGTGGAACTAAATAGCTCGTCAGAATATTTGCCATGTAAATAGTGATAGGATTGCGACAATTCGTCTGTGGGAAAGGGGAAATATTTCATCACGCTCAAGGCTGCCGAGACGTTTTTGAACACTTTTATGCCTGGAAAGTGAGGACTGGGCAGACACAGTCCAGATATGGGAGCAAAACCCCATTTTTTGCCTGATCTGTCTATATTCAGTTCATAATTTACTTCATTCTAAACAGCACTTCATGATTTGCTGGCGATTTCTACAATTCCAGAACAATTTTCTCAAGTTAGAACTAGAAATGTGTCATTTTACAAGATATATATATATATATATATATATATATATATATATATATATATATATATATATATATACACACACATTTTACTTAAAGGCGAGTATATATACGTATATACATCTGTGGGTATTTTTTTACACACACACACACACATGCACACACACGCGCGTGCTCACACACACATACACATACGCACACACACACACAGGCATGTATACAGACTCACACCCATATATATAATATTTAGAACGATAAACTGAGCTAATCTTAAAATCCCTCTCTATATATACCTGTCTATCTTTGTATCTCCCTTTATTTACACACATAAACACATACACACGCATATATATATATATATATATATATATACATATATATATATATATACATATATATATATATATATATATCCACATATATATATATATATATATATATATATATATAGTAATTCAATTCATCGAGTCTAGAAGAATAGCATAGAGAAAGCACTAGACGGCCGTTTCGTCCTATTTTTAGGACTCATCAGCAGTGCGCATCCACTTCCGAGATATAACGCTGCCAACTGTAGCAACGGCCTCGATGACGAAGAAGAAACTGAATCGACTCAATACAGCGCCGCTACTCAAAAATTCCGTAGTGATACTCCTCCAAGTATTCATAACCCAACGGATTGTACCCCAAGAGCCACAACTTCCCCCCCACCCGAACCGTTCCATCGCAGCGTATGACCTGGGTCAAGAAAGTATATACAAGTAATAGAACAATATATATATATATATATATATATATATATATATATACATATATATATATATATATATATATGAAGAAATATAGTCTTAAAGTGTGCTATATTTATGGGATAAAGTGCTCAATATCAGAGATAGAGCGTGTGTCTGTTTCATGCTAGATTGCATCTAGCATGAAACAGACTGTCGCCTCTAAGTGTTTTGACTTCTATGTTCACTTTTATATTTATATATATATATATATATATATATATATATATATATATATATATATATATATATATTATATTGCATAATTAGAGAGTAAGCCCTCTTTTATACAAGTTTCATTAAGAAAGATGCGGTTAAGTTTTTTATTTAATTTTTCTTGTGTTCTTATATATTTCTTCTTTTCTGGACATAAAGAATGTAGAAACAGTCCGAATGTTCTGTATGTCCGAGTGCGTTCGGCAATAATTGCAACCATTATCAAGTAGGATTTTATTTTATTTTTAATTCAGTTAAAAGTCAATATAAAGTCATCACAATAAAAGTGAAATAAAATACTTAACCGCAGTACCTTGTCAGTCGTTTTTCATGAAACTTAAATATATATATATATATATATATATATATATATATATATATATATATATATATACGTATGTATTTTTCTATATATAGAGAGAGAGACAGGTAGACAGAAAGAGAGAGATATTTTGATGAGTCGTCATGCTATAAATTTATAAAACAGATTTTATCAGGAAATAGTGGAAACTTTTATCTCAGTCTTTTATTTATACGTTTTCTTTTTTAATAATATCAGCCCAACCAAGGTGATAATGCCACCAAGATCCAAGTGTTTACTGGGACTGAACGCGAATGAGAATATTTAACGAGGAGAAAGGTGAAATAAAAGAACTGAGTTCAGAAAGACAGATGTTGGTGACTGACATTACTTTAAAATTTTTAACAATTGGAGATGAAAGGGAAAAGAGATACCGAAAGAGAGGTACCATAGGCGAGAAGTGCGAGAAAAGAAACTTGTTATATAGGAATGAAGTGTCGTTGCCGAAACTGGAGTTTGAACACAGATCACCAGAGAGAAAACACAGGCGATCCCATTTTGAATAAATAGATCACTTGATGGCAAAGGAAATATGGGAATTAGCATGGCGTCTAACTGATCATTATTTCTTCACTATGCTCTACTACTATTCGGATCACCATTTCTGTTCTATCCTCTATTACTATACGGTTCGCTCTTCTCTGTACTATTCACTCTACTATTTCTCTATACTATATGGATTGCTATTCGGATAACTATTCGGTGATTACTTTTCGACTGAGTATTATCGAGCAGGTACTATTAGTGAAAGTGTTATTCGAAGACGTCTGACACCAGCATTGTTCAACGGCGTTACTATAGTTGTATCTGCGATTACAAAGTCTCTACTACAACGAGCATTACGAAAGTGACAACGAGTATTTGTTGACATCACAAAAGTGGCAACGAAGGTTCGGTGACATCACAAAAAACTACTAGAATAGAACTTACGGTTGCATCTAATCATTTTAACTGGAAAACGATGAAGCCTAGTAGCCAATCAAGTAATTCATGAGGTCGCGCTACCAAGGAAAAGAGCTCATTAGAACAACTGCCGTAAAAATATTTATAGAAAAGGTAGAGGGAAGCCATGTCACAGCGGTGGGAAAGTTGTGATGCCAGGTCAGGACCGATAACATTACAGATCCTTCTAAGGATTTTGTCGAGAATTTATTTATATATATATATATATATATATATATATATATATATATAGCTGAAGCACCAAACCAGATGTGTCATCAATATTCAATTCTTAATCAGATAGAAAATGTGGCTGTGTTTCCTTCCTTTTTTATGGAAGAGTGTACACTGCTGGTGAACTGGAAGTTACCCGGGATTGGACAATAAATTGTCAAGAAGAGTCGTATGGTGTGTAGTTTGGAAGATGGAAAAAGTTGAAAGCTGATGGAAGGTACACAAGTCAATGCCCGATCAGTATCGGCTGGGTAACCGTGGAGAGGAGGTATGATGTTGAAATCAACCGGAGTGTGTTCATTTCTGCCAATCTCTGTTTATATCAAGCTGCTTGTGTATCTGTCTTCGTATCTACGTATCTACCTAATTTTCCCTATCTCTACCGTAGAATACTAATATCTGTCTATTTACATATTTTTACTAATGTTCATTCTATACAAGGCCCAAGGGATACTCAAGGCAGAGCAATAATATTTATAAAAAAAAGTCAGAAGTAAGAAACGACGAAGGGAAAGTGACTGAAGTGAAAATGCCAGCTCAGGACCGATAACATTGCAGACCCATCTTTGAAATTTAAAAACTATCTGGATTATATATATATATATATATATATATATATATATATATATATATATATATATATATATATATATATATATATAGTAGGATCACCAAATCATATATGGCAGCAGTATTAGATGAACTGACGAATGATAGATTTATAAATGTGCATCATGAATTCTGGCGAAAGAAATTGTCTGATGTGTATCTTCGTTATTTTATTTTCTTTCCTTTAAGCTTTTATTGCACATGCGCATTTTCTCTCCGTCATTTCTCCTGCGGAAGTTCTCCATTGCAAAATAAGCAAGTACAATAAAACATAGCAAAACACGTAATAAAACGTTTCAAAACAAAGCAAAACCCTAATTTCTCTTACACGCTTATCAATAATCCTTTAAGTCTGAACTTTTCTCCTCTTTCTTAGCTTCTAGTTGTTTTCATTTTCTTTTTCTTTACTCGCCTTTTGAAATTGTTAAATTCTTTTCGACGGCAGTGCCACCTATCTCACAAAAGGCAAACTAATGCACTTTCCGCAATGAAAGGCCCAAGGGATACTCAAGGCAGAGCAATAATATTTATAAAAAAAAGTCAGAAGTAAGAAACGACGAAGGGAAAGTGACTGAAGTGAAAATGCCAGCTCAGGACCGATAACATTGCAGACCCATCTTTGAAATTTAAAAACTATCTGGATTATATATATATATATATATATATATATATATATATATATATATATATATATATATATATATATATATATATATATATATATAGTAGGATCACCAAATCATATATGGCAGCAGTATTAGATGAACTGACGAATGATAGATTTATAAATGTGCATCATGAATTCTGGCGAAAGAAATTGTCTGATGTGTATCTTCGTTATTTTATTTTCTTTCCTTTAAGCTTTTATTGCACATGCGCATTTTCTCTCCGTCATTTCTCCTGCGGAAGTTCTCCATTGCAAAATAAGCAAGTACAATAAAACATAGCAAAACACGTAATAAAACGTTTCAAAACAAAGCAAAACCCTAATTTCTCTTACACGCTTATCAATAATCCTTTAAGTCTGAACTTTTCTCCTCTTTCTTAGCTTCTAGTTGTTTTCATTTTCTTTTTCTTTACTCGCCTTTTGAAATTGTTAAATTCTTTTCGACGGCAGTGCCACCTATCTCACAAAAGGCAAACTAATGCACTTTCCGCAATGAAGATAATCTTAAGTGGAGAACTAGTAGCTTTCAGCATTTATTATGACTTTTTTTTATATAACTTAATTCATTGTTCTTTTCTAATTTGTTTATTTGCACGTTTTTTAGTACGAGTTTGTATACGTTCATTCTTTTCGATTCTTTCGTCTTCATTGAGTTCTCATTGGATCATTAACAGTTTGTCGAAAGCTTTGTTTGATGATGTCAACACGTTCAGGATATCAATGCGCCGCCCCCCTCCATCCCTCACTGATTTCCTTTTCGCGTCATTATTGCCTTCCCGTTCATTTCCATTGCTATTAATTCCTCGGCGGATTTCTCAGTTTTATCTCTTTTGTTTATTCGCTTTCCTTCCTCTTTTTTTCTTTTTGATTCCTTTTTGTTTTACGGGGTTTTGTTCATATTTTTCTACAATTTTGCCTTTCGACTTTACTTGGCACGTTCTCAGTAGTTTTTATCATATTCTTTGTAAGATTTCTATCTCCCAAATTTTCTCATCTCGACTACCTAGTATACTTGCTTATATCACTACATCCATAGAGCTTCTTCTTCTTCTTCTTCTTCTTCTTCTTCTTCTTCTTCTTCTTCTTCTTCTACTACTACTACTACTACTACTACCACCACCACCACCACCACCACCAAGACCACTTTGCTTCTCAATCCAGTACCCTTTCATTTGTTTTTTTTATTTTCCCCGTGTGTTCTTATTCTCCTTTCCTTCTTCCATTTGCTTTATTATCTCCCCCTCCCTGTCTTTCTTCGTCGTCTTCTTCTTCTACTCCTTTCTCTTGTTCCTTTATCTTCTTTTCTATTCAGTCTTATCTCGCCTTTACTCTTGTCTTGTAGTTGTTGTTCTTCTTCTTGTTCTTGTTCTTCTTCTTTTTCTTCTTGTTGTTGTTCTTCTTCTTCTTCTTCTTCTTCTTCTTCTTCTTCTTCTATATTCTGCCTTTTGTGTTCTTTCTCTTTTTTCCTTGTCTTTTTCCCTTCTCCACCTTCATTTTGCATCCCCTTTCTATTATAATTATTTCCGTATATTTTTCCTTCTCTTTCACTTTCTGTTTCCCTCAATCTTCTTAAAATCTTTCGCCTTTTTTATTTTTTTGCTCTCATCTTTCTTTCATATTTCTTAGTATTAATATTTCCATGGAAATCTACGCTGATATCACCCCTACCTTATATAGCTATAGTTTTTCATAACTCACTCACTCACTCACTCACTCACTCACTCAAACATTAACTCACTCACTCACTCAAACATTCACTCACATGCCGACAGGAAGCAATATTCTCCTTTTTTAAATGATCAGTCCGTGCGATTGGTAATAAAGAGGTTCTGTCTTTACTGCCAAGGGGGGAAAGATTCATTGTTATTGAAAATTCACCCAAGAACTTTAAGTTTCGTTGGTTTCATTGCATCAGTGAAAAACGCATAACCAAGAATCAATTTTTGCTTGTGTTCAAATTTCACAAATCATGTACGACGTCATGGCATTAGGTTCTCCTGGAAAGTATTTAGTTATTTTCTCCATTTTCCCAGGCTACTAAGAAAAATGTTTGTGCACGCGAGCATGTGGGGGGGAGTGTGTTTTTTGTGTGTGTGTGTGTGTGTGTGTGTGTGTGTGTGTGTGTGTGTGTGTGTGTGTGTGTGTGTGTGTGTGTGTGTGTGTGTGTGTGTGTGGACATATTGTATCCACGGTGCTATATTCTCAAATCAACTTCCTCCCAACTCTCTGCCGATTTCAACATCATGACGCGCGGCTGGCAATTCTAACCGGCGGCATCTTTTTAAATAGGGTAGGTTAGGGTCTTCAGCTCCACCATTTCTCGCTGAAACTGAACATTAAACACAAGACTAAATCTGTCTTCTTGGTTTCGATCTACGACAGTGCTATTAAGTTGACTTGTACCATTTTTTTAAAAACATGAGTGCCATTAAATTTAAAAAAATAAATTAGAAAACTTCAGTTGACAATTTTTAACAATACGTTAACTTCTAAAATTTATATATAATTTTTATATGGGGAAAATATCTAGTTTAGGACGTCCTAATTTTATCATCTGATTTCACTCGGCCTATTTTTAAAATTTGAGTTTATGTCACTCTGCTTGCATTGAATGATAGATTGAAACACAAGTCTCTGCAAGTGGTACTGTACTTATATGATTTACTAGGATAACTGTATGTAATGTATAAAATATATGTATCTAATGCATAAAATGTAAGCAAAGGATATATATTAGGTTGTTCGGAAAATAATGCCCAACTTTAGAATAAAACTCTTGTGTTCAAATATATAATTATAAAAGTTGCATAAAAATTTATTACTCATTTTTAGTTATTAAAGTATCCTCTTCGTTATTCGAAAATTTCAGAATTTAACTTAAAATATTACATACCCTTCATCTTGAACATGCAAAACGAAAAGATGCGTTTCATTTTTTTGAGGGAGGGGTACAAATTGAAGGAAATGCTTCTAAAACTGCTGCCAACATTAAGGGAGCATGGGATTGAAGGTACCAATTTTGATCAGTTAGTATGGCACTGGTTACTAAATTTCCGCTGTAGAGATACAAATGTGTCTTGAAGATTAAGGTGGTATTGGACATCCATCAGCAATTGACAACCAACATCTGGAAACGCTAGCCGAACAAAGACCACGTCAAAATGTCAGATAAATATATCAGTTAATCGGTGTCAGCATTTCAACAATATCGAACTATCTCAAGAAAATGGGTAAAATAAAGTAACTCGATAAATGGGTTTCACGTGAACTCAGTAAACGTCAAAGAGTTCGATGTTTTGAAGTGTGTTCTGAGTTGCATCTACGAAATACGAATGATACATTTTGGGATCTAATAGTGACTTTTGATGAAAAATGGACTCTTTATGACAATCGTAAGCGATTGGCTCAGTCTCTTGGTCATCATAAAGTACCAAAATACTTTTCGAAATCAAGGTAACACCAACAGAAGAATATGGTCACAGTCTGGTAGTCCGCCAGTGGCGCTATCCATTAAAGCTTCCTGGGATATAACCTACACATCACTTCTGAAGTTTACTGCAAGCAATTGGAAGAAATACGCATTCAGTTAAGAAAAATACAACCGGCACTGGTTAATCGACAAATCCCAATTCTGCTTTGTGACAATGTTTGGCCACATGTTACCAGAATAACACAGCAGAAGCTCACGGACTTCGGATAAGAAACTTTGTCACACCTGCCATATTTATCTGATCTCCGTACACTGAGTGCTACTCTTTCAGGTATCTTGATAATTCTTTAAGCCAAAATCATTCCATTGGAAAGAAGATGTAGAAACTGCATTGAAAGATTTCTTGATGTCTAAAGCTTTAGACATTTATCGTAAAGGCATAAATAATATTGTAACTTGATGAAAGAAATGTATAGGGTTCCTATTTTGACTGATTTAAACACTTTTTAAATACATTAACCTAAGAATGAAAGCTAAAATCTGATATTATTTTTCGAGCATCCTATATAGCAGTATGTAGATATTTTTTATTTTTATTTTTTGCCTGAGAAAACTATAAGAATAAAAGATAAAAAAGATTTATCCTTATATTATTATTTCCGGACAACCTAATATATATATATATATATATATATATATATATATATATATATATATATATGTGTGTGTGTGTGTGTGTGTGTGTGTGTGTGTGTGTGTGTGTGTGTGTACAGAGTACGGCCAAAAATGAACACGCACTTCAAGAAAAGACAAACTTGTGCAGATATTGTAATACTACATTTATTCAGACACCACGAGAGTAATACAAGTTATCTTTGGACTCGGCAATCACTAGAGTTGCTCAAAATGGTGACCTTTAGCTTCCAGACATTTATTAGTACGATGACTTACTGCTTTTCCAACTTTGCTCAAAGTGTCCAGTGGGATTACTGCAGTGTGATTTTCAATTTCTTGTGTAATGGCAGCCAATGTAGTCGATTTTCTGCGATACAAAACATCCTTTAGGGTCTCCCATAGATAAAAGTCTGGAGGCATTAAATCAGGAACATATCGTACTACAGTAAACAGTGTTATCGCAATTTAATAAAACTACGAAAGACAAGATTTTCCTATCCTGAAGTGAGTATACATTGTTTTGTCGGACTCTGTGTGTGTGTGTGTGTGTGTGTGTGTCTCTCTCTCTCTCTCTCTCTCTCTTTCTCTGCATATATATATATATATATATATATATATATCATTTATTCGAAAATTATAACATAAATATGTTATAAAATCACTACAAAAATAGCCATTTTGTTCCAACACTTCTGGTGTCTTATCAAGTGATGGTGATGAATGTAGTCGATCGAACCCAATATTCATAAGGTGCACTACATTTGTGGCTTTTGCGTAACTACGCCGAAGTTAGTTTATATTGGGTTCGATCGGCTACATTCAACACCATCACTTGATAAGGCACCAGAACTGTTGAAACAAAATGGCTATTTTTGTAGTGATTTTATAACTTATTTATGTTACAATTTTTGACTAAATTTTATTTGCTCTACTCTTTTCCAATATTTTAAGAATAGTATTTTGTGGTTATTGGAATAGCTAGATGTAGTCGTAATTTCTATGCTAACAGTTTATTCTATCGCACTTCTCCATTGTGGAACACTTTTCCGGCTTCTCGCTTCCCAGTCAACTTTGATCTTCAAAATTTAAATGAGATGTCAACTGTTATCGTCTGTCTTCTTAATTCCTGTTCTTTTATTGTTCTCTCTTTTTAATAGTGTCTTTATTTCTCATATTCTCTAACCTTCAGTAACCCCTTGCATCTTAGAGGATTTATTGTCTTGCTTGGGCTGAAATGATTGAGACAATGTATTAATTTTATTGCACTAAATATCACACAACGTAGCAAAGTTTTTATAACTTTCAACCGATTTTTTTTATTAAGATTCAAATTATTAGCCGGGTTGAAATATTCCTATGACATTATTTTCCGAAAAACCTAATAGAATTGTTATCTTGTCTTTTTCTCTTTTTCTCTATAACAGTCAAATCTTCTGTCAAACGCGCGCACACATCATAGGATCGTAAAGCATCACTACTCGATCGAACCCAATATTCACAAAGTGTACTACATTTGTGGCTTTTGCGTAACTACACCGAAGTTAGTTAATAAACATCTGCACACGCACGCACTCAAACATATATTTTTAATCGGCATACATCCCATACAGAGCAGTAAAGCCACTGAGACACAAGGGGTTGCAGAGTATGGAAGAGTTGGGAACAGAAACATTAAAAATGAGCAGGAAGAGAAAAGAGTAATCAAGAGGATAGTAGATAGCGATTGACATTGCATTTACATTTTTGGAGATTAAAGTTGTCTGGAAAGCATAAAGCCAAAAATGAGTTCTACAAGCGAGAAGTGCGAGAAAATAAACTGTTAGCATAGAAATTGCGGCTATGTCTAGCCAGCTCAGCTGTAAACTGATGACATCTCGACGTCAGTCTAGTACTGCGCTTAAATTCAAAAAGTCTAGGTATCATAGCGAAGACCTCATCCGAAATATTGCCATGAAACTATTTATAGAAAAGCGACAGAGAGGCAATCTTACGGCGGTGGGAAAATGAGTGAAGCCGAGCCGCCAGATCAGGACCGATAATATTGCTGATACTAACTTTGGAAAATATCAAGGAGCTCAAGGTAATTTTAAAAATCCACTTCTCCTAGACTGGTTACCAACTAAGATTATCGAGAGCCCAGTCTGTTCTGCGATTAATGCATAGCTGGATAGGGAAGAAGATACCGATTCATAACTTTACGGTGGTATTTGTGTGAAAGGAAACGCAACGGCCTCGACTGGTGTTTGAATTTGGTACGCCATTCCTATTTTGAACGCTAATAGACAAAATGATACGCGCGCGTTTATTTCCTGTTTTCATAGCGGCAGATACTTCATTCTCACATTTCGGCCTTTTTCTTTTTTTCTTTCTTTTTTTCAAAATCATTTTGTCATCACAACATTTTGTTATTAAAAGAGTAATTATAACTTTATTTATAGCTTTGTTTATTCCATTCATCGCTTTCTAAGTCCAGTCTGAGATGTTCAAACAGGTCGCCATGACTGAAATTTGGGTCAGCTGGAGTGGCTTTGTTTTTTAGTATTTTTTTTATTTTATTTTTTTATTTTTATTTATTTATTTATTTATTTATTGTATATGTGAATTTTTAGGTGAAATTGGGTGTGAATGATCGAATCGATTTATTAATTCATATTATTTCTTTTGATGTCATTTGAATTATAAATCTAGGCGCGGAAGAATTCTGACAAAAACGATGAAAGTACAGCGATAGAATTAGTAGCTTAGATGGCAAAGGACTGGACGCAATGTTAGGTTTAAAGTTTTAGAATTTTCAACTGAGTCCACCCAGAAACATCTTATTTCTTAAATCAATGGCAAAAAGTGTCTTTAAAATACACGTGTTACTCAGTCAAGGAATGTTGTTGCCCAAATATACATTAATATATATATATATATATATATATATATATATATATATATATATATATATATATATATATATATACATAAGTGTCCAAAAATTATGTTGTCCAAAAATTATGATACATAAGTGTCCAAAAATGTTGTTCAAATGAGAAAACAAAAAGTAAATCTATCTATAATATATAAGCTCTCAGTTTATTTTATATTTTAAGCTTTTGGCTTAGATTAAGATTTAGATTTTATTGTTAATATCTATATATATATATATATATATATATATATATATATATATATATATATATATATATATATATATATATATTAAATACTGTAGACAAACAAGTTTTAATTCATTTTTATTACGTTTTTCAAGCATTCTCACGTTTATCGGTTTGTAGGAATAATGACGTACAATAGTTTTCCATAATATAGCCATTTATAGCGCTATTTCTAAGTGTGTTTTGTCTTTGGTGTTGTTATTTTTCCTCATGTTTTGACTGTTACGGTATAATTTATTTTTGTGTTTTCAATAGGAGCGTTCATCCCGAGCCTTCACATACATAGCGAAAGAAGTCGCCGTAAGCGCTTGGGACAATGAAATTTATAGAAAATTGTTGTACTCCCGTATTCCTGCAAAACGGAAAAATGCAAGGACGTTCAAAAAAATTAATAAAATCTTCCTTGTTGCCGTATTTAAAGGAATGTTGTTGCCCAAATATACATTAATATATATATATATATATATATACATACATATGTACGGTGTGATTGAAAAGTAACTCTCTATTTTATGTATGATGGACTCTACCGTGTCACTATAATGTTTTACGAGACGTGAGAGTTGATCATACATAAAATAGGCAGTTACTTTTCAGTCAACCCCATATATATGACTGACTCGCCCATTGATTTCGACGCATGAGAATCCGACTACCGCATTTAGCTTTCGTGTCGTATGTGACACTTCAGTCCTACTAGTGATTTGCATACTAGTCCACATATTGTACAACAGCGATGATTTTGGCACATAGTAACAGGAACATTTGTTGACACAGATGTCTTTCGTCATTTAGCCAGTCAATATGACTGATCTCCCCCTCTCTCACACACACACACACACACACACATATATATATATATATATATATATATATATATATATATAATTGTGTATTTGTGCAGCAGTTCATCTTTTATACAACTAGCGTTAATAACGACAGACAAGGTACTGTGATTAACTTTTTATACGAACACGAGAAAAGTTAAATAAAAGGTTAACCGCAGTACCTTATCAGTCGTTTTAAACGAAACTCATATATATATATATATATATATATATATATATATATATATATATATATATATATTAACCCTCTCTCTCTCTCTCTATATATATATATATATTAACCCTCTCTCTCTCTATATATATATATATTAACTCTCTCTCTATATATATATATATATATATATTAACTCTCTCTCTATATATATATATTAACCCTCTCTCTCTCTCTCTCTCTCTCTCTCTCTCTCTCTATATATATATATATATATATATATATATATATATATATATATATATATATATATATATATATATAAACTCTAGTATCTAATATCTTTTCTGACCTAAAACGATCAATGGGGAAAAACTAGCTTGTAACATTCAATACCTCCAAAACCAAGCTAGTATCATTCCGGTAAATTCTTAATGAGACTCTTTGAACGCTTATTGGGATTCCAATTTACTCCAGATCAATAGTCCTGTCTTTACTGATACACTGCAACTAACAGCAATCAGGAAACTAGGTTTTGAGGATCGTAGAGTCACCGATAATTTGCTCTTGTTTCCAGAGCCACCCTAATCCGTGGTGTCAGGGTCCAAGCTAATGGTAAATAGTGACCCCCACCAAAACAAACATAAAAACGCAAGGAAGCATAAAAATACAAAAATAGTATAAATACATATGTAATAAAAATACCAACGATGCATTCTTATAAAATAAAAGCCAACAATACATTATTG
>OZ038476.1:86520503-86543003 GCA_964036315.1 Acanthosepion esculentum
TCCTCTTTGAGAGACCTATTTCTGTTCACTGGGACTAGAAAAGGACATTGTACGCGAAAGCCTACACCTGCGTACTTTTGTCATCAGACACATTTTAACTGAATGTACTCACTTAGCCCCTGTAAGACATAAATGCTACAGGGAAAACAATATGAGAAAACTATTTGAAAATATTGAAATTATCCACATAATGTTCCAGCATATAAGACCAACAATAGATACTCTACAATCTAAATATCTGTAAAATATACGTTTAGCCTGAATTTATAAAATTATGTACAAAATATCTATAATTGAAGCCATAAAATTGCGTATGAAATATTTAGATTATGGGATGAATAACCAATGGCCGATTATATGCCGCTAAACAAACACAACCGGCCAACCATCAATATGTCTGTAGATAGAATTATAAAATTATCAAAGTATATGTAGTTGAAGCCATAATAGTCAGTACAAACAAAATCTCCAGATTTCGGCATTAAATATCCCATAGAGGTGTTGATATGCCGCTAAAACTAACCAAGCCAAATCTGTTCATTAACCTCTCTAAAAATGCGTTCATGAAAGTTCGAATATCCATTTTTCCTTTAAGGTTTGTTTAGATCAAATTAAAAAAAAAAGTTATTTCCCAAATAGCGGTGTTTTCCAAAATTATTACAGATGGCGACGAAGCGTTGAATGATCAGAATTCATTTTTAAAATAGTCTAAAAAAATACGCTCTGCGACAGATTGGATTTTTGATGAGTTAACACGACCCAGTGAGTAGCCAGGTTTTGTGGAATGGGCGGTTTTATCTCATGACAGGCTGCTAGCCAATGCTGAGAGAACTCTCGGACTATCCGTGCAACCGTTGACGGCTTCCAAAATAGCTTCATCTACCCAGTCTTACTCAAAAATCTTGAACCATCCGTAGTACACTTTTCAGGCACTTCCCCACGGTGTTACACACAGAAAACGCCTTCCTAGCACAATATGAAGAGGATTCTAATAACCGACAGAGATTACATTAGAAATGTTGGCGGGAAATCTAACGGTGTCACCATTCTCAACTTGCGTATCGCAACTTTTCGTCAAATAAATTTCAAGGACTCAAGTTCGTTTCATTATATTTGTTGTTGTTAGGGGAATCTGGTACAAGGCCATAGTAATAGTTCAAACGAAACATGTTAATGATAAGCGTGAGGGGCTGTCAGTTTTCCTCATACCGTATTTTGCTGCATGTTTTTCCTTTCAAACATTTCCAAAAATCATACTGCGTCCCATAAATCGAAGGATGTTGACGGGAGTGATAATGTTGGGGCGTGGAGTAAACGTCAGTTCCCCAATTACATCTGATTCTTAGTCTTGAAAGTAAAACAAGTCTAGTGTTACAAAATTAGATTAACATTTAATTTATGCAGTTGAGATACTGGGATATGGACAGGAAACGGAATTCCTGCAACAACTGCTTAAGTAACAACTTGCTAGATTCCCTCCTTTATTTCTGTCTTCCTTTATTTCTTAATTTTTACTGGTCAAAAGAGCTTCGTTTATAGTAGACACTTTAAGAGCAACATCACTGTATACTACACTTTCGTTAGCATATGATGCGTACTTTCGCTTCTTTTCGAACTATGATGAATTTGTCCTGATTAGTCAGGTTTTCATGCTGAAATATGCTATTCAGTGGGTAAAATGGGGTATACTCTATGAAGTACAAGGAAAACACTTTTTCCGATTTCTTCCTTCAAAATTTGAGGGGGGAGTGCTAATGCATCGGCGGGTCCTATAAGCAGCGAAATACGGTAATGCTGAAAGAGATTAGTATTATTCGAGTAACGAATTTTCGCTATTATGTAGTATTCAGTTTAGAATAGAATTAAAACGTATGTCATTGAGTAGTCGGACCAGAATGCTAATTAATGTGCAACTCAGTTCCGACTTGGTTCATTTATCACAATCGCATGCATTATGGAAACATATTCTAGGGCATTCGTCTTTGCCTGACTAGCAAGGATTAGCTAATAATAAATGACAGATACAACGACAAGATATTTGCAATTACATATGTTCATTACATTCGTCTCTCTCTCTCTCACTCTCTCTGTGTCTTTCTCCCTCTCAATCTCTCTCTCTCTCTCTCTCTCTGCCTGAGTGTTCATTGGATTGGTATTCCTGCCAGTTAAGAATGATAATAATCAAAATTATCTCACACACATATGCGTACAGAGGCACAAATACATATGAACCGGTTTATATATATATATATATATATATATATATATATATATATATATATATATATATATATTAACAAAAGGCGCGCTTGAAACACAGTTCCATAATGAAATGCACAAGCACGCACAAAGATATATAAATGCAAGTTTATACATGGATGTTTTAATGTATGTTTATATATATATATATATATATATATATATATATATATATATATATATATATATATATATATATATATATATATAAATCATTGTGAAAGCAAACACCTACTCATCTCTCTTTCTAATTGTCCAGTGGCTGTTGTTTATGTATAGAAAGTTAATTAGACAAGCCATTATTACACCATGCACCTTCCCCTTTCATCCTTTATTTTCTGACTTTTTGGGGGAATCGGCTCCCTTTTTTTCATTTTTATTGAAATACGAAGAATCTATTCGTGTGAATGTCAGTCAGTTCAATAGACAAAATAAATATTATTGTGTTGAATGATGGGGAAATGAAAGAAATAAAAAAAACAGTTCTTTACAATTTTGAGTCAATTCTTTACATTGTGGAAAAAATGAATTTTGCTGTAGATTGAAATGTAAGGCTGCTGACATTCTTAGTTTTTTCAAGTTTCCAAAACATTATTGACTTAAATAAAATATTTTTTTCAAATAAAAATATATTTATAGATGTCTATGTAACTGCATACGTTAAATGTAGATATATTTTATGTGTACATATATATTCTTACCCAAATATATTTATTTTCGTTTAAATAAATATTACTAATATATATAAATAAAAATATAAATATATATATATATATATATATATATATATATATATATATATATATATATATATATATATATGTATATTTATATAGGAATGCATCTGTGAGTATATGTGCGTATTTTCCTAATATATATATATATATATATATATATATACACACACTAATATATATATATGTGTGTGTGTGTGTGCGTGTGTGTGTGTGTGTGTGTGTTTGAATCTTTCAATTCAACCCCACCACGCGCAATTAGAAATATGGCCCTATAAACATATGCGTTTGGTTTAATTTTTTCATACACACACACAAACACAAATCTGAAAACTCCTCAGATGGAACAATCAGGTTTCTTGTATCTATCTATCTATCTATCTATCTATCTCTCCTCTCTCTCTCTCTCTCTCTCTCTCTCTCTCTATATATATATATATATATATATATATATATATATATATATATATATATATATATATATACAGTGGAGGGAAGCAAATATCTGTACACATACAAATCTTTTATTTAATTTATTTCCAACTAATGAATAAACATACTTTTCATACAATTAACTGTACACATGCATAATAACTAAATATGCATAGAAAATAGAAAAAATTTGATTTACTAGAAATAAATCCCATTTATGCATTTTAATGGTTGAAAAAGTATTCGTATAATGCAAATTTCAGATTTTTAAACTTTTAAATTGCGTAAATAGTTATATAGATTATTCAAATGGCATATTCTAGAATGTTCATTTAATGTTATCAATAGTTATTTTTAGCTTCCAAAATACAAACAGAACATTCTTTAATTGATATTCGTGCAAGAAGATTTTCATCATGGCAATATGTAAAGAATTGACAAATTCGCAAAAAGAACTGATTGATAACCTCTGGAAAGAAAGTAAAAGTTACAGGAAAATCTCAGACAACCCGAATATTCTATTTACTACTATTATTTTATTCCTTGCAAGGTATAAAAACTGTTGAGAACAAATGAAGAACAGGTACTTCACAGAAGATTTCTGCAAGATCTTCAAAGAAATTAGTGCGTCAAATCCAATGATTACTCGTCAAGAGTTGCATGATGATTTGCTTTCATCAGGAATCTGTGTCACTAATTGGACAATAAGCAATGAAATTCATAGGAACAGTCTAAAGTCACGTTCCCTTCGGAAAACTCCACTGCTATTGAAAAGAAACAGAGATGCCAGGTTGAAATTCGTTCGTGAAAATATAGATAAGTAAAAATCGTATTGGGAAAATTCTTGAAAACATATATATAGGAAAGATGGCGATGCCTTCAAAGAAATAAACAACAATGTTCCAACAACGAAATTTGGTGGTGGTAGCATCATGGTTTTGGATGTTTTTCCTGCAAAAGGAACTGGCAACATATCAGTAATAGATGGTATCATGAATGCCGCAGCACATCAAAATATTTTGGAAGCAAATTTAATGATTTCTTTTGAAAATCTTGAACTTCCTCCTCATTGGATCTTACAATAAGATAATGATCCTCAGCACACTGCAAAATCTACGATAAAATGGCTTGCTGAAAATAATGTAAATATCCTTAAATTGCCAACTCAGTCCCCAGTTTTAAACTCAATCGAGAATCTGTGGCGTTATTTGAAAATTCAAATGCAACCGAGAATTCCAACAAACATCTCGGATCTGAAGACAATATGCGAAGATGAATGGAACAAAATACTAACTAAAATTTGCAAATTATCAGTTGAGAACTACAAGAGTTTGGTTTCTTCGGAAGTGAATAAGACTATTCTACAAAGTATTAAATGATTATGTATTCTTTTTTGTATTGTACGAATACTTTTTTCACCCATTATTTGGAAATACAATAAATTTAAGATTTGTATGTGTACGAATATTTGTTCCCACCAATACTATATATATAATATTATGTGGAAAAATCTGACGTGTCGATGAACCTTCTTTAGGAAAAGAATGCTATTTTCACAAGGAGAAAATTTGCATTTGTCAAACAAAACGTGAATTATGTTCATCGGTTGAAGCTTTAAATCTATTGTTATGGAAATGATATTTTCACTAACTTAAATTCAGTTTTTATAATTCATTTAGTTAGTAAATTTTTAAGGCTTACGCATCCCACATTGTTCCGGTAGTAATTTAGTAAGAACATGTGATAAATGTAAATTTTCCGGTGGTAATATTAGTTCAAACAGGTATTTCCGTGAATCACGGGTATCACAGGATATATATATATATATATATATATATATATATATAAACAGATTATAATTGCCACACAAGGATAAAATGACCTTAAAAGAGGGATCATATTAATAAAAAAGTATACAAAAGTATCGCAACGATTAAAATTTTAGGTATCTTTCGTTCGGCGCATCTTCAGAAAAAATACTCTTGCCGGCAGTTAAGACGAAGTGGTTGATAAGAAAAATTATCTTCAACAACTGATATAAAAATATACCAAACATTGGGAGGGAACAAATTTAGAGTTTAGGATCGTAGACATGAGCCTTTGTCATCCAAGTGTTCACAGGCTCATGACTTCGCAATCGGCAAGCATTTATTGAATTCCGTTGCTTGCAGGACGGACTATTCTCCCGAGTTCTTCTCTGTCTTCCACAGGGCATGGACCAGACTCAACATTGACATGTTAGAGTCCATTGTTATTAATATACAACGCCCGGCCCGGTATAAGCAGAGAAAATTGAAACACAAGTTAGATCTTTTCAGGGAATCTACTGCCAATTCAACGCCTAACTAAAAAGTATATTTTTTATTGTTCACTCTCACTGTTTGCTATATCTTAACATCAGTTGTTGAAGAAAATTTTTATTATCAACCACTTCGTCTTATTTGCCAACGATACTATTTTTTTCTGAAGATGTGTCGGCCGAAAAGTACCTAAAATTTAAATCTTTGCGATACTCAGTTGGCTTTTTTATTAATAAAATATGATCCCTCTTTTAAAGATCATTATATATACATATGTATATATATATATATATATATATATATATATATATATATATATATATATATATATATATATACACGCCGTCTAAGAATAGTTTTTACTCTTGTCTTGTTATTCATTTTCTTGCTGATACACTCTATCAGGGAATAATTTACACACACACGTATATACATATATATAGATATATATATATATATATTCGTGAAATAAATCGGTTTCATGCTTTGGCACAAATAATCAGTGATATTTATAGCCGAGAACCATTAGGATTTTCGGGTCTTTCAACATCCTAACTCCTCTCCACGATGACCCAATCAATACTGATCGGATATCGACTTGTGCGCCATCCGTCAGCTGCAAGTGTTCTTACAATGCGAGCATCACACTGCGACTCGTCTGGCATTTTATAGTCCAATCACGAACAACTTCCGGTTCACCAGCTTTTGCAGTCTTCCTTAGAAGGAAAGGAAGTGAATGTAGTAACCGTTCCCAAGACAAGAAATAGAAATCAATACTGCATGGTGACTAACAACTTCACGCCACAAGCGGTCATCAAACGCTCTCTCAATACAGCCTTGCGCAGGCTCCATATATACGTCTCTGGATGAGTGTGGGTCGCGGGGAAAAGAGATAAAACGGCCTTTCCTATTTCTTTTGTTTATGGTTACTATTTTTTCGGCGTCCATGGCCTCTGAGATGACTCTTGAAACCAGCATTCAATTTCATAGGTATTAAGCATGGTTTCTCAATCCAGCTGATGATCTGCAGACGTTGTTGCAGACAATACAGGTACTGTCGTTAGGACGATGAGGCAGTTTGGTATTGCTTCTGGTTGTTATGATAACATTCCACATGGTTTACACAACTTGCCCTCGACAATAGCATGCGTTGATTCGTACAACATCTGCAAGACTGCATATTATTTGGCAAATCAGAATGAGCGCATCTACGGAGATCACGCGTGATCTGAGCACACCTGAGACATTCATCCTCAAAGGCGTTGCATCCATCCTTTATAAAGTGCCTGCACTCTGTAGTATTTAAAGTCCGTTCTCCCCAGTGTTGCACATCCAAGTGCAATATATTCAGATTGACTTTAAACCTCTTTCTAGGCTTGAGTTGTAGACGCTTTTCTGGTTGAGGATTATTGATTGCATAATATATTATTGCTAATATTTGCATAATGAATTATTACTTGCATAAATGTTTGCAATTAAAAAGCCGGCGCATTTTGATGTGGTCACTTTGGAGGTAATTTTTCAAAATTTACGTTAAAATAATTATATTTTTTTACGTTCTCATGTTGTGTTTCTTTTTCTTCCTTTGCAGCTTACCCTTCCAAAATGACGTTAGATCAAACGGATATCTGACTCTATAAGCTGTAAAAATTCAAAATGTCTCTTCAGCAAAGTAAGCAGCAAAAATACTATAGAAATGTAATTTTAATTCTTTGACCATGCCAATGATGTTTTCTCTAGTTTCGATCAGAATATTCTTTCGGACATTCCCGTCAAACTGGACGATCAACTTCCGCAGTTACTGAGCTCTTACAAACCGTTTTTGCGGGAGGCCCTAATCAAACCGCTCAAAAACTAACGAAAACAGTCCAATATAAATGTTACAGTTTGATTATAAAACCTCCTCGGAAACACTCGAAAAATATCTAAACGTGGTCACGATATATCAGTGTTTTTCAGCTTCTTTAATATTTAAGCGTAGGCTAGCGAGGGAACTTTTTCCTCTCCAATGATATTCAACGAAAACGATAATGATGAGCTAACACGCAAAATAGAGAATCCATTCCCAAACCAGAATTACACCTCAGAAACGTTGGTAGGATATGATATGTATTGCATATCATGAAGTGCAAAACCAAAATGAAAGAGTTAACGTGGATAACTAATCCTTAATCCCGTATAATAGTGCAAGACCACATATTGCCGAAAACGGACAGCAAAAGATAATATATGATTGTCAGCAAGAGAAAAAGGCCAAGATGCGTGCTCAAAATTCGATATGTCAAAACAAAAGAAGTATAGAATTTTAATTGTCTGGTGAGTGCCTTAGTGGATGGAAAATAAGGCGCATTCGAATAGCAATATATGCTTTACAAAAGCTAAGCAAATTACTAAGAAACAGGAAAATTCGTTAGAAAAAAGTAAAGAGTGCTGAACTGCTATGCCCTATCAAGCGTCCTATATGTTAGTGAGTGATGAAAAGACTTCAAGCAACGGAGATGTGTTTCTTAAGAATGATGCTGATAATGCCATGGGCGGAGCGTGTAAGCAACGGGAAAGTTTTAAAGAAAATGGAAAATAAAATGACATTTGTACTTAAAATCAGAAAGAGACAGTTGAGATTTCTGGATCACCTAATGAAAGAAGGCCTGCAAATGTGACACTCACAAAACATTGAAATCAAGTGGGGACTGAGGGAAACCACGAATAGTCTACCTAATGGTCTTCACTAAATGAATAGCAGAACAAGAGTTGAAAGTATATTCAAAAGGCAAATCTTGCAAAGAACTATAAAGTATAGAAAGTTGTGGAGATCCACAATCATCAACATTCTGAAGGAAAACAGGATATGGAAGATGAAGACTGCCACCCAATACTAGAGATCCAAATTAACTCATTGCGGTGGGAGAAGAGATATGGATTCACACCATTGCATGGGATTTAATATCACGCTGATAACCACTACATGGCAAGCACATCCTAATCAGATAATTATTTATCTGAATAATAGTCTCTAAATCAGAATTCATATATATATATATATATATATATATATATATATATATATATATGTGTGTGTGTGTGTGTGTGTGTGTGTGTGTGTGTGTGTGTGTGTGATTAAATAAATTACAAACATTATGACCGCTTATTTTTGGCATAATCCGTTCATATTCACGGATATTTTTCTGTGTATTACAATCAAATGATGCAAGAAATGCACTGTAACAGTGAAAATCACAGTAATATTCCATGCAAGGAAGGATGGTGGATTTATAGTTTATAAATCTGTGTAAATCGCTGTATCGAATATCGCTGCCACATAAAGTCTGTTTATATTTCTTAGATGACGTATTATGTATACTATTTAAATTGCTGGTGCCACGTGTCCTCAAGGATAGTGGATAAGAACTTTAGTTAGATCCAGTGACAGGACCCAAAGAGTGTGAGTTCAATATCTGGTTAAGGCGGTAGAGAACTTGGAGAGGGGAATTAACAGGAGATAACTGACAACTGACAACTGACATCCATTAGACATGGCACGGGGAACTAGAACAACAGTCTACCCCAGCGAGCGAAATAAAGGGTTCAGTTCGACATTCCAACCACCCGAAGAAGACCGAAGCGTACAACAGCCGAAACGTTGTGATAAATATGGTAACAAAGATGAGGATGATAGTCCGAGTAATGTAAATAGTGCACATATAGTATGTTGCTCTTATTACATATATCCAAAGAATAATATGTAATGTTATCGGTCCTGACCTGGTATCTCGTTTTCAAATCACTTTTCTACCGCTGTCATGTAGCTTCTCCGTGTCTCTTCTATAAATATTTTCATGGCAATTGTTTTAATCACCTTTCCTTTTTGGTATCTCGGCCTCATGAAGTTCAGTGTAGTACTAGATTTTTAACTAGATCTAATCGTTTGACTGTTAAAATAGCTGGATATAACCGAAGGTCTATTCTAATAGTTTGTTTACTCGCACTTCTCGCGTATGGCTTCATGCTATCAATCGCCACGTTTTGACTTTTGCTAAAACATATCTTTTTATTGCCCTGTCTCCACACTAACAGTTTCTCATTTTCTTTCGCTCTCACCATTTGTGTCTTAGTGACCTTGATTATAAAATAATTAACACACACACATACGCACACACATACATACACACACGCATATATATATATATATATATATATATATATATATATATATATATGTGTGTGTGTATATATATATATATAATATATATGTATGTGTGCGCGCGTGTGTTTATGTGTGTGTGTGTGTATGTATTTGTTTGAAATCCGACGAAAATTCCTTGTTCATCCTCATGCAATTTGAATTGCGAATATTTTGGATTTTAATCAAACGTGCATCAATTAAATATTTCCTTCCAAATACACGCAAAACAGGGCATTTGCACACGCATGAATATCCACAAAATAACGTATATATATATATATATATATATATATATATATATATGTATGTATGTATATATATATATGTGTGTGTGTGTGTGTGTGTGTGTGTGTGTGGACTATATGGAGGCACGTTGGATAGTGGCTAGGATCGAGGAATCGGACACACAAGTCTACAGTCGATTTCATTACATTCACTTTGGTGCTAATACCCATGAAGGTATGAATCAATTTTCCTCCAGCTATGGGTAAAATAGCAGGACAGAATGGGTCCAATAGCTTTGCCGAACGGTCTAGGAGATGGAGAACTCTGAAATGAAACCTGAAACTTGTGGCATATTGTGCACCAGTTCTCTGTATTCTGTGAGAAAGGTTTGTTTCTTGACAACGCGTTTCGCCTTTAGTTAGGTAGACATCTTCGGGTGAGAATAAAAACCATATCTTTGTGGGTATTTTTTTTTATATTGAAACCCCTAATGTCTATTTTCTAGGTTGTTATCTTCTGGAATGAAAGAACAAACCTGCGTTTATTTTTTTTTTTTTTGTTTTTAATTTTTATTTTTTTTTTATATTAAAGCCGTTAAGGCTTTCTTGCTAGGTAGGCGACTTCCGGTCATATTCAAATATATATGTATGTATATATGTTTATATGTATGTATGTATGTATGTATGTATGTATATGTATACACGAGGAGTGGTTAAATCATTATCGTCCAGAATGGAGGTGTAAACATATACATATTTTGTGTTGGTGGTTTAAGATGGAATAAGCATACATTTCAATACCATATATTTGCTTGTCATTTGCTTTACTTTAATCAGTTGTGCATGTCCCTTAGTAGAGAATGCACCGTAGCCGGATGTTGAGAATGTTGTTCTTAAATCTGAAGGGTGAATCAACAAAGGTGACTTGGTAGTCACATGTGCATACCTTCAATCGGAGCCTGTCTTAGCGGATTGTGTTATTCGACCAGAATTTATTTTTTAACTCAACACCAACTGCAACGTTATGCGCTGCGTCTATGAAAGCATTTCCCAATAGGGCGTACATTTGAATGCAATGAAAGTACCTATAGCACCCTGATCAGCCTGGATATCATGATGGGTATATTTGTACATTAGTGTCATTTTAGTTGTCTCTCTCAATAATAATATACTGATCCATAACATCGCTTTTGTACAAACAATGAAGTATCCGTTAGTTGTATGCATTAAACTAGACCCAAATGCATATGACAGAGAATATAAATTCCCTGGAGATATAGCAACAGTTTAACCATCACGAGGCAAAGAAATCGTTTAGACTCAAACTAATGTTAGGTGGAGACACGGTGGAGTAATGAATAGCGGATCGGATTGATGAATCGGAAAGCCGAGTTCGAATTCCAGTCGAATCCATTTACTTACATGCTGGTACCCTTGGGAAATGTAAGAATCCTCTTCTTCTCCCCCCTGATATGTGTAAATAGCAGGACAGACTGTATTCTATAGCAACCTGTATCGAAAGATGCATGATCACCTAAGCGTGTATTACGCATGGCACATAATGTTACTGTTCTATGACTGCACAATGTATAGCGATTGCATTATATAAACCAACAGATATGCTCATAAAAACTTCAAAAAAAGTAAATTCTTTCTAATAGAAATGGTCAACGACTTTGATAAAAATATCCCAACCAAAGAATACAACAAACTTTAAAAAGTCTGGAAACAAAAACTAGAACATGCTATTTAAACACAATCAGTATTCCAATAATAACAGGAGTACTAGGTATGTTTAATAAAACTGATAGAAATTTTTAGAAAATAACAGAAAATAATGAGTTCTGTTCTTTTATTGTTTCTTCTTAATAATTTTTTTTCTTTTTCTCATATTATTTCATACTCAGTAATCTCTTTCAGTTTAGTGGCCTCATTACCTTGATTGATGTCAAAAGATTTTAAAAAAACCTACCTTCATTATCTGCGATGCAAAAGATTGTGCTTATATGCATCGCTCACATTTTCAGAAAAAACTCTTACTCAATTTAATATACTCAATAACTTTCTAAAAAAAAATCATCCTTTACCTCGGATCTCAGCTAAAAGACTTGATAAAGAATTGCATGAAATGGCAATTAAGGAAATAATAATTATTTTGCTATTATCTTAAAGTAATCAATAATCAAGCAAACGGAGAAAAAATATTCTGACTTATAAGTGTGATAAAAACAAAAAACAGCACTGCATATAGCAAACAATACTGATGGACAGAGTACGCGCGTGGCCGATTGGTAGAAGTTTAGCATTCTGGCCATGAAACCCGCCTCGGATATCTTTCATCATTGTCGATTTGTCAGTGACTTCTTTATAGTATCCTCCTGGGGAGACAGCCTTAGTGTGCGGCACAGCTGGTAAATGCCTGAAAATCATAACACGGTTTAACCAAAGTCTTGTGAATTAAATTAGTTATTAGGTATTACTGTTCAGAAGTAGACGATAGTTGTACAAGTCGCAAATCATTGTGACCGAGAATTTGGACGTACTTCAAAACTATTTATCAAGCCAAAGATTGCACTCTCTCCCAGAAACAGTAACTAATGTCGCCGATCAGGATAGCTGCAGTATAAACAACAGGTTGGCTCTGTGATTGTTGAAAAACACAACCTTTCCTGAGTAAGCGTCTGCAACAGGGATTAACTAGCCAATATAGCAGACAGGTAGATCCGGACACGAGTGTCTTGCTGTACCGATGAATGGTCGTCTGTAATAACGTATTACTGATAAAAATAACTCTTTTGAGCAGTTTGATGATTATTGTAACCAACTAATCTTAATAAATATTAACTGTATCTATTTGGAGCATTTCTTCTTGGATCAATGGTTACCGAAAAGTTTACGTAAGTAAAGGGCTTCATCACTGGATACTTCATAACTAAATTGCATAATAAATGCCTCTTGCTTTCCTGCTTGTTGGAAATCCTTATCGATTGTTCCAGTCTTTAAGAACTCAGATGAACAGTCCTACTATCGGCCTATTAGCTTATTTGGTAAACTACTAGAGTCCCTAATCAACGCTGAATTAGTTAAATATCTCACATAGCATGTCCATCTTTCAGACAAGCAATGTAGCTTTCGTTTCTCGAGGTCAACTGCTTAACGATTATTACGGAAAAAGCCTGTCAAAGTTTAGATAAGAATGGTGAAACTCGGGCTGTTGCTTTGGACATCATGAAAGCGTTTGGTAGGGGCTGATATACCAGTCTTCTTCACAAGTTGAAAAGTTATGATGTCTCCAGACGAATTTTTGAACTGATTCAGTCTTTCTTAACAAACTGTTTGACAATTTTTCTCTCCTGAATCTATCTTGTATATCTATACGGCTATCATTCGTCCATCCATCGAATAATGTTGCCATATTTGGTCCGATGGTCCTGCTATTTATTTAGAGATTTTTTATAAAATCCAAAGAAGAATCAGTAATATAATTGATCCTGTGCTGGAGTCTCGGCTTCAGTCAATTTCTCACCACCGTAAAGTTGCTTCCTTTTTCTTTTTCTATAAATACTTTCATGGTAATTATTCGAATGAGCTCTTCACTATGGTATCTAGACTTTATGAATTCAAGCGCAGTACTAGATGGCACCAAGATTTCATCAATTTACAACTGAGCTGACTCGATGCAACCGTAAGTTCTCAGTTAACAGTAACTTTTCTCGCACTTCTTGCTTGTGGAACTCTCTTTATGCTTCCAACCAAATTTGATCTTCAAAAAATTTCAAATCAATGTCAATCGTTATCTACTGTCTTCCAGATCACTCTTCTATTTTTGTCGCTCCTTAATAATGTTTCTGTGTCCTAATTCTTTCACCCCCAGTAACTTCTTATGTCTTTACTACTCTGCTTGGTGTGGATTCTGTAACAAATGAATTTAACCATGTGCTGGACTATTCAAACCAGCTGCTGTAACATTGGACGTCGGGTGGTGTAATGGATAATGTCTCGGAATTGTTAATCATAGAACCGAGTTCCAAATCCAGTTGGGTTTTTTACATTCACTTACGCTCCAATACCCTTGAAAAAGTTATGTCACCGCTTCTCCCACAGATATGGTTTAATTATTACAACTTATACTACTAATTCATTATTCTCTCAAAAACAGTTCTTACAATCTAAAGATATTTTGTGGCTTTACATAACCTGCAAAGGGTTGATAAACCGTAGAAAACGAATCAATCAACAGATTATTCAAAACATGATAAATATATATTTTACCTTCGAGCAATGATTAGCACATCACTTCTATACTGTGTTTGAATATCACAAGGTATCAATAATAGATTATTACCAATAATAGATTATTACCAACAATAGATTATTACCGAAATTTCTCGAAAATAATACGCACCCATAAATAATACACACCTTAACAAATGATCCAATAAATTAAGAATCTATCCGTATGTATAATACGCATCTATAAATTTTATCAAATAACAAAAAAATAATTGCGAAGACATTTTGTCGACCCTGAATCTATTGTAAAATGGATTCATGAATCTTAGGATTCCGTCAGTGAGGATGTTATAAAGAGAGGTTTCAAGAAGTGTTGTCTCACGCCAGCCATGGATGGCTTTGAAGATGACATCCTTTGGCAAGAGAACGAAGATAATTTTGAACAGGACGAAGATAATATCGTGAATGATAATTTGTTTAATGACAATCTAGATGTTGATTCTATAATAGAAAGCGGTGATGATGATGTTTAAAATTTCAATAAAATTTTAACTTGATATCCTCTTCGAAATTGAACTTTTTATAGATTTTTTATTTTTCGCCACATAAAAAATGCGGTTACTGATAAACAAATTTATTGACAAAAAAAATGTTACAATTATTATTGTTGGATTTAAAATGAAAAGTGTGATATCTTTCTTATTTTAGAACAATAAGTACGTATTTATTAAAGTTCATGCAAGCATTCTAGTGTTAGAACAAGGATTCTCAACCTGGGTGATATCGCCCACCGGTGGGCAATTTCAATTGCTGGGTAGACGATGAGCAACTGAGCAGATAATGGTGGGCGATTGGAAATGTTAGTGGGCGATATAGGATTTTGAGTATTAAAAATCTATTTCAACATTTGCTACCTGAAAAAAGATTTTTAAAAAGATATGCAAAGAACCTGTATTAAAAAATAACAACAACAAGAAGAAAACAAACAGTAGGCTAAATGGGAATAACTGGGTCACTTTCCGCAAACAAGGAATATTTTAGTATTTCTGTTGTTTTGAGAAAGGTCATTAACATTTAGATATTTCTTCAGAGAAAATAACATTTTTTTCGGATATAAATCAGATGAGAAAAAACCACGAACAACTTTGCCAGAAAATTAAGAAGTGAACCCAGGATAATTTTTAATTAATATATAATTATTTTCAAATGTTGATTTTTTTTAATCACATCGGCCATATTGAATTTGTCAAGGCAGGAAAAATGACCGCTATGACATAATTTATCCACCATTCTACGCTTTTGAATATTTACTATACAGAGGGGCGGGAAATTTTTGCATGTGAAAGTGGGCGATGATGTAAAAAAAGATTGGGAATCTCTGTGTTAGAAGGACGAATAGATACCATTTGGACCTAGGACGTTTTTTTTTTTTTTTTTTTTTAAAGAAAACATCAACTTTGTATTTCCGACTTATTTGAAATTTAGAGTTCGTTCTATATGTTACATGTTACTGTACTTTTAGATAGTTTAAATTGTTTTCTTACTAATTAGTAAGCTTTTGGCGTGGACATTCTAGAATAAGCACTGCTACTAGAACTCATTATTTTCTTTTTCAATTTGTTGATATTGTTATAGCTTAGCATTCCAGATCAACAATATGATTTTTCTTTTATAAAATTTTAGAAAGGTTAATAGGGCGTTCATTTTGCGTTGTAAATTGATCGCTGCACAGAAGCCAAACAGTGCTCACAAGTTCCGTTTTCAAGCAGCTGCGAAACAGCGTTTGATCATTTGTTATTAATGATTGAGCAGACTAGACAACGATTTTTTTAATGTTAAGAAATCACGTTGTATGAGCATATTTTGGGGCTTCCGTATATAGATTAATTTAAAATGAATGTATATGGAAAACTGGATCCATTATAAACTTTTATAAATTTTAATTAAAAAATATAGAATTTTTAATATAAAAAATATGAGGAAGAATTTTTAAAAATTATTATTTCTTATTGCTATGCTTATTCTAAAATGCCCCCGATTTTTTAAACCATTATGGCTTATCTCTGATTATACTTAACACAAGAATTCAATGATTATTTGCAATAAAAGAAACAAATATTGTTTTATATCTCACAAAATTCTTGGAGACTTATTAAATATTTAAAATGTTATTAAGGTGTTATTGACCATTATTGATAAACTCAGTTATTGCTGACATAATTAATTAATTAATTATATTTTTTAATTCATTCTTATAATTTTTTTCTAATTATCAAAGAAATTGCTATATTTTTTTTATACAGGCTTCGATGATTTTCTGCTAATGAAGATGTTTTTTTCCGTTGCCAGGACACTCACTGATCCGAAATCGAAACACTGCTTCCCCTTTGCATACTATTCATATTCTTATAAAATCCTTCGCCCAAATTATAACAATCCCTGTTCTTGCTTCTGTTCTTTTAGAGGCCAATTTGATGCCCATGAGTTTCTATAAACAGAACTTTCGCAGACTCAAATCGATACACTCCTTGCAATCGATTACTGGTCACAGTTTTGGCATGTAAAGCAACTCCTTCTTCCTCAACCCTCAACTTTAAACAAGAGGTTGCCAGCCTACATGGAATGGCGAATCGATTTGAGGGGAAAGTCCGGGTTCAGATCGGCAGGGTCGGCTATCTTCTCTCGTCACCCCTGAGGTCAAACCGCCATCTTCGTTCTGTTCTCTGTGGCGGGGAACAACACACGAAGAGGAAATAACAGCGTGCCAACGGCTGGCACATTGCTAGACTTTTAGTCGACTGGTCTTAGTGTAATTCGGCAGCTGTGAATCTTGGCAGAAGAAAATGGCAATCCAGAGAGTGGCTTATTTGGAGTGTTGGCCAGCAAATGTATACGAAGATAGGTCTAAGAAATTGGGCAGACGTGCTGATATACAAGAGTAGATGTGTTATTTCACTCCTTGTTTGTTTGCTCTCTTTTAAGCATTTCTCTTTTCTTTCTTTTTTTTCTATTTTTTCTCTTTATTTCATTCGTTCTTCCTTTCTTCTCTTCTTTATTTCATTCATTTATACTTTTTATCAAACTTTTCTTCTTTTCCTTCTTTCTTCCTCATTTTTTCAATCTATACTTTTGTCAATCCTCTCTTCTTTCTATCTTTCTTCTATACTTTTTGTCATATCTCTTTTCTTTCCCTCTTTCTTTCATTCTACACTTTTTGTTATATCTTTCTTTTTCTTTCTTTCATTCTACAATTTTTCATATCTTTCCTTTTTTCGTTATACACTTTTGGTCATATTTCTTTCTTTCTTTCAACCATTCTACACTTTTTCATACCTCCCTTCTTTCCTTCTGTCATTATACACTTTTCGTCACATATCTTTCTTTCTTTTTCTTCCTTTCATTCTTTCAATCTACACTTTTTCATGCTTCCCTTCTTTCCTTCTTTCATTATACACGTTTGGTTAATCACTTTCCTTCATTCTTTCTTTCTTTCTTTCTTTCTTTTATTCATTCATTTTTTATCATGTCTCTCTCCCTTCCTTCTTTCATTTTTGCGCAAGGAATCAACGGCGAAGTTTTAGAGGAAATGGAAACAAAAGGGACACAAATACTTAACATCAGAAAGACACAGTTGAAATTTCTAGGGCACTTAAAGATAGGTTGAAAAAATTTATACTGACATGACAGTTTGACGGAGGCGGAGGAAAACAACGCATAACCAACGTAACAAGCTTGAGTAAGTCGATGGCGCAACAAGGATTAAAAAATGAAAAAAATGAAAATCTATTAAGAGCTACAAAGGAGAGAAACTTGTGGAGAGCCATGATCACTAAATTCTAGAGGGACACGGAAAGAAGAAGAAGAAGAAGAAGAAGAAGAAGAAGAAGAAGAAGAAGAAGAAGAAGAAGAAGAAGAAGAAGAAGAAGAAGAAATTGGCAGTTAGGTCCCAGTTTACTGTTGGAATTGCTAAGTGTTACTATAAGTTATGTTCTAATATTTTTTCTCTCGCATGTGAATCTCTTTTCCAGCCTCTCGCTTTCCTCTCAACAACGATCAGCAAAAATTTAAATGCAACGCCAATCTTCATTTTCTGTCTCCTTGAATCGATTTATTTATGTTGCCATTTCTCTTCAGTAAAGTGGAGGCACGTTGGAGTAATGGATAGCGGTTCGGATTGAGAAATCGGAGAGCCGAGTTCGAATTCCAGTTGTAATCCATTATATTCACTTACGTGCTAATATTCTTTGGGAAAGTTATAAATCCTCGTCTTCTCCAACCAGCTTTGGGTAAATAGAAGGACAGACAGGGTTCTATAGCCTTAGATGGTAACTGGTCTACCGCAGAAAGTAAATGGCAACCTACTGCGGGAAAAATGCGCCTTGTTAAAGATACATGATTGGCTACGTGTGTATCACGCGTGTGTACACATAACTGACTGACTGAAAGTTTTCTCATTTTCTTTCACTCGCAGTAACCTCTGGCGTCTTAGTGGATTGTGAAACGGTTACAAAAAGTATAGCAGATGCATTGGTGTTGCTTTAGATTTTAGGTAAGAATGAATATACAAACACGTACAGTTGACAAACATTTTTTATTGTTTGATATTGATTAATTGATCGATTTGTTTTTACAGCCTATCAAATTTTTGCAGCTTAGGCAAAATCAGAAAGTATTTTTAAATTGTAGGAATATTTGGGAGATAATAATGATTTACTGATACAAATCTTACTATTTAACCCATAGTTGGAGAGAAGAGATGTATTCATACATTTTCCAACAGTATTTGCACTTAAATGAATATAACGAGCTTAACTAGAACTGGAACTCAACTTTTCGATCTCCAATTTCGAAGAGTTACATCCAATCTTACTGAACCTGGTAATCTCAAGCGGCCACTCTTCTAGCTCCTGACTAGGCTCTACGTTGCTTAATTTCAATGATCTTACGAAAACACGTGATGTGACCGTAAGCCTTATTGATTGAGAAAACAAACTAAACAGAAATAATATAAAAGGTGCAATGAAGATGCGATTGTAGAGCTATCCTTAAAAGTACGTATGTTTGAAGATCCTGCAAAAGATTGGGAAAAAATATATTTGAGAAGAGTTCTTTATCTGTTGGTTTCATGGAGATATTATATAATCATGTGTGCACTCAAGTGATATTAGGACATTCTATTCTGTGTTATTTTTGATGCAACAAAAATTTCACAGGAGACGGAAACGTGCCCCCCAGAGGCGAAGGAGACACACTTTATTTCTAATGTATCCTGGGACAAAAGAAAACGAAAATGAGACTTTTACGCCCTTTCCTTAAATTATAATGTAATTTCATCAAGAAAAACATTACTTTTATCCGATGAAATCCTAAAGGACGAAACGCATTACACAATTTTCTACACTTTGTCATTCAGTTGCCTAACATTGTTCTGATATATAGAAATTTATATATGATATTGTACCATTGAAATATATATATATATATATATATATATATATATATATATATATATATATATATATATATATATATATATATATGTATGTATATATAAATACATATATATATAAATATATATATATATATATATATATATAGAGAGAGAGAGAGAGAGAGAGAGAGAGAGAGAGTGAGAGATTCATTTTTCTGTTTGATTGCAATCGTAAAAAGGATCCATAGAAATAGCTAAAATTGTAAGCCTTTATGTTGCCACGGATCTCGAGAAATGAATGTTTCTTGTCCTACAATGTTCCCGATACGATCGTTTTTGCTCTAAAATGCAACAGAACGTCCAAATCTTTTTTTATATATATAAACGAGTTAAGATGTGATGTTATAAAAGTATAAAACTAAAATTTCCAGTACTTGGAAAAATCTATACAGACGTGCCAAAAGTGATCGGATAGTTGCCGAGTATCGTTTGCACCCGCCATACCTCTAACATGACTAGTACAAGCAGCCCAATGTGGCATCGTTCCCACATGTTGTCGCAAGACTTCTGCAAAGATTCTTGTCCAAGACTTCCCGCTATTTTTACGTTCACGATCTTGTTGGAACCGCTGTTTGGCCATGAATGGCTCTAAAGGGTTAAAAATCATTGCAACAGGGTCAGTGACATATTCAGTACTAGAATGTACATAGTGACCCGGACACTTTCCACATGGACACTTTCCTCACAGTTATGAAACTACAACCAAACTGCAAAGTGATTTGTTGATAACGGGGTTCCATAGCCACATGGAGTCTGCGCTACACACATACCGTCAGTCTGAAACAATTGTATCGGTGACTCAACAGACCACCAAACCATCAGAATCCACAGGGCAATATTATGAGCCCAGGAGAATAATCTTGTCCAGTGTAATTGTTCCAAAACGCACACACTGAGTAAGGTGGCTTCATTTTCCATATCCAATGGATGCTAAAGAAGTGATCTGCGGGTTATGCATCTTATATGTCCTGCACTGAATGTAGATGAAATGGGAGTGTGTGTCGCGTACCCGTTACCGCAGACAATACTCGCCAAACAATAATTAAGAACATGTTGCAGGTTACAGATCTGTCCGTGGTGAACGCTAAAGCCTTCTGTCAGGTATTCCCACGACACACCTGACACTATAATTCAAAGAATGTGAAATACACTCTCAAATTTAAAAACAAAATTCATATCTGTCTATATCCACTATTATATCCCATCTCAATCCAGTAATTCCCGTCACCTTGCCATAAGCAAACTATCGAGTGTTCACACTAACCAGAATTCAAAGCATTTACATGACATTAAAGTTAGGTGACGCCACCTACCATTATCTCTACACCCGTTTACCCGATAATTTTTGGCACGTCAGTGTGTTCGTATATATATATATATATATATATATATATATATATATATATATATATATATATATATATGTATGTATGTATGTATGTATGTATGTATGTATATCAAATATGAGTAGACGCTAAAAATAACATTTAAAGTGATAAAATCTGTCAGATTGATGAATAAATCCATTACTTTAGAATATACCTAATTTTGATATATATATATATATATATATATATATATATATATATATATATATATATATATATATATATATATATAGTACCTGCCTACAACAACATTACAAAGAAATGCTACTTTGTCTACACGAAAAGGTAGCAATAATTTCTTATACCCAACAAAAGAAATTACTAAACATAAGTTCAGAAATAATTTCTAAATGCAGACATGGAAACAAATGCCTGTTATCACAATTTAGACCAAACAAGAAAAAAATACTACTTCACAAAGAGAAATCACTGACACCATGAAACCATCAATTATTTTCTAGTTCAAACATAATCATCATAATAATTGTAATTAATGTTATTGCCATTCCACCACCATGACTACAATCACTTCTACCACTTTACAATAACTATTTGCTGCTATAATTGTTACTACCATCACTCGCTCCTCCCACCATTACTACCGCATCACAATTACCATTGCCGCATTAGCCCACAATTACCACTGCACCACAATTACCATTACTGTATCAGTCCAATTATACTCACTTCCCCCTACCCCAGCAAAATTAATACCACCGCTTACATACTAGTAAATATTACAAATTAGAGTTTCTACCATTCACATATGCGCAATATGAAAAGAGAAACCACTGACACCATAAAACCATCAATTATTTTCTAGTTCAAACTATCATCATCATAATTATAATTAATGTTATTACCGTATCAACCAAATTATACTCATTTCTCCCGCCCCAACAAAATTAATACCAAGGCATAAATACTAATAAGTATCACAATCTAGAGTGTTTACCATTTACACTCGCGCCAAAAACAAGGAAATCACCGGCTTTACTATAATAACAAAACAATATTAAAGTTTTAAAATAATAGCAATTTTACTTACCGTAGTCCTACACAGACCCCATCATAAAAAATATTCACAGATGGATACTTATGGGAACACGTCTACATACGCACATACGTATGTGCGAGAAAACATTATTCACCAAACAAAATAGACGAACAACGTGCGCGATGACACGCCAACAGACGAAAGACATTCGCCACACAATGCAATATTGAATACAGCGACCAATTGCGTACGTATGTAG
>OZ038476.1:86545503-86575503 GCA_964036315.1 Acanthosepion esculentum
GGTTGGAACAATGATCATTACGGATGGTTTCTGCACTCCCTTAGCCATTTTTTAAATAAAAATGTAAAAACAGAAAAATTGATCGCGATTTTCTAGCCTATCCTCTATACTATTCCTCTATATTGGTCAATCTACGGATTACTATTCGGTGGTTACTATTGGAACAAGTATTACTAGTGCAAGTATTATTCAAAGGAGTTATTATTAGTATCTGGTATCTGTGATTCTAAAGTCTCGACTACAACGAGCGTTAAGAACGAGATAACGAGCATTTGTTGACATCACAAAAGTGAAAACGACGAAGGAGTCTCACATCACAAAACAGTCAATGAAACGTATTAAAAAATAGTTTTGCTATCCAGATATATAATATCTATTTATGCAAATAATTTTATTAAAGTTAAACGACAAGTTAATTTTTTCATTGCATTTTTCAAAATTTTCATATTTGCTCTGTTGCTTTGTTCAAGTAATTTTGAGTGTCTCAATCATTTTCAAAGTACATGTGGTGTCTGTTTGGTAAGCAATATTCGATTGGTTACATCCTGGTATTATTTAGAAAGATGAACGTTAAAACACACACACACACACATACATATATATATATATATATATATATATATAATAAAAAAAGTTTAATATTGATGCATTTATTTTGGTAAAGTATCGCTACCCTTAACCGTTACAGATTATTTAACCGTAGCCTGAAGATTGTGTTTAAGGTCGGAACGCACTATCGCCATGGTGTGTTGACATCAGAGTACGCATTTCTTATATTAATACACGCTCTCTTCTGGATATTGAGCACTTTTATCCTATAAATATTGCATAGGTTAATACTATTTTTCATCATATATAATTTTAGCTAGAGGCAACCGGACGTCTAGCCACACTGAAGAGCTGTGAAACAGCGAAACAGCCTGTCTGTGGATGACATTATATATATATATATATATATATATATATATATATATATGTGGGGGGGGGTTATTATATATATATATATATTAATATATAAATATATATATATATAAATTACACAGATATACGCGCACACACATATATGTATGTAGATTCTTCTTTGATTTTGTCAAGAACCTTGTTCTACATTGCTTCATTAAACGAAATATATATTGTGAATTGTTGGTTGTAATGTGTATGGCGAGAAGATAGGTAACAATGGGAAACTTTTCCTTGACCATATAACCTGTTTGTCACTTCAAATTGCGTAACATATATAGTTAACTGTAAACCCAGGTGCACGAAAGTTGGGTGGCTTGAAGCCAGCATATGTTTACTATAGCTAAGTGCAACGGTTATCGTCTTGGAAAAAGAAGTCTCCGATTTCGAGTTCGTTACGTTAATTTTCGCAAAAATAACCTTGCTAAAGGTATGAACTCATCACTTCTACACAGAGCTATGGCTAACTAATAGGATTGACGGGGCTCATTTGCGTTGGAATGGTAACAAGTCTAGGAGAGGGAATATAACTGGACTATGATGGATATGAATTGATGGAGTCTAATGTTGAAGGGGACGGAACATTTGGAAGCCCATTCAAGTCAAATTCTGTTTTGTCATCTTATCTTTTCAAACAGTCTTAAAATATGTACGCTATACATGGGATTAATCTGTATGAACGAAATGTAGCTGGACTTTTTTTTCTACTAAGACTAACTTAGTTTAGGAATAAAGCCAAAAATATGGGATACTCTGTGAGGAATGAAATCATTCCTCAGTAGTAGGCGTCAACTATATTAGCTCGCAAACCGTTACTGCACGTCAAGATGTCTATGAACGTTATGAGCTGAAAAAATAAAATGTTCGTTTGTTGTAAATAAATATATAGGTTAATTTCTTTTATTATAGTATATGCTTTACTCTTGGAATAATCAATCTCTTTACAATCGAGTGCGTAATCTGAATACTTTTAAGCTAAACCCAGATTTTTTTTAAATCTATGAAAGATGAGAGATTAAAAATAAATCTATGAATAATCAAGAAATTTCAATAAAATAAATTCTGCAAATTTCAATTTAAAATTTCCAGAATTTATTCATTAATTAATAATTGTTTATTTTGTAAATATTGTTTTATGAGTTTCATAAGATAACTGCTTCAAAGCCGCACTTCCTGTGAACTTTTAAGCTGGCACATGCCTGAATTCTGCAAATTGTTTTCCATCCTGGCAAGGTAGCATCTTTGGCTCCAAATGAGGTTATTTCAAACAGTTATTGTAGCTTCTGATGTGCTGGATGAAGTGTTTTGATTCAGCTGAGTTCCCACCCAGAAGTGATAGCAATGGCTCTGCAAGAACTGCTAGATCTTCCAGCTCAATTTTTCCTTCGTTACAGCACATCCCGTCTGGTTCATCCTTGAATCGGAGAGCATTACAATGCTTACATAGAATGCAATAGATATCTTTGGATTTTTCCTTTACTTAACTCTGCGCAAACTGAAATAAGAAAAATGTCGATTTAGCAAATATTTACATTTCTTTAAAATAAATTCCCCGCGCTGTCAAATCAATCAAAATTTGTTTCAATATTGCAAGATATTACATGAAAATATAGTGCTAATATTAAATAATGCAATAAAACTCAAAATTACTTATAAGTCCTTAATCGCTTTTCTAGAAAGTACTAGTAGAAAGTTGTTAATTGCTTTTTTTTAAATATGTAGAAGTCTTTCAATTGCAATAGGCGTGGCTGGAAGATAGACAACAATAGAGAGCAGGTCATTGGCTGGATATCTTGCCTGTCTACACCAGATGGCGCAATGGAGATAGCTAACTGCACTGTCAGCTGCTAGAGAAGGGGATGCAAATAGACCAGTATATGTACCTAATGAACTGTACTAATGCTTGCGGTCAGCACGATATGACAGATGATGAAGATGAATGGGTGGAGACTGGTGTTAAACATAAGGGAGCCTAATTCAGGACAAATTCTGGTTTGGCATCTTAACTTTTTATGCAGTCACAAAATATACACTTTGTGTTGGAACTGAAAGAGCAAAACTTTATCCAATTACGCCAGTTTTGGTCACATCAAAAAATCTCGTTTGTTGACAAGAATTTTGAAAAGGAAGTAAGCATTAAGACCTTCTAATTAGCAGTACATTGAATAAGCGAATAATTCCTCTATAATAATTTATAACAGATATAATTGAATAATTCATAATCGTTTTCTTACATACAAATTAGAATTATTTCTGATTTTTTATTAATTTCTAATATATTTTCATTTATTTTCGATTGTAGTTTTTTCTGAAACGGTGTTGCTAAATTGAAGGAATTTTTTTTCAAATATCCTAACTCAAGAAGAAATGGGATAAAGGAAAACGCCTTTAAATGAGTACCTGAAGTAGAAAGAATTACACTTTCTTGACTTAAGAAGGTCAAAGTGTTTGCAAATTCTAGCATAGCCCTAGTTAAGTAGATAAATTTAGGCCAGTGTTTCTCGCTTACGAAAATGATTTGATCTTGTGAAAAAGAATACGTTGAACCAAAAGTCACACAGATTCGTCATAGGAAAGATTACTAAATCCTTATGGAATAGTGATTAAATCCCCAAATATTAACATGTAAAATGATTTGATCTTGTTAAAAAGAATATGTTGATTCTAGAGTCACACGGCTTCATTATAGGAGAGATCACTAAATCCTTACAGAATGATGGTTGAATCCCAAAATATTAGCATGTATTCAACATGAAGTTCTGAAGATGTGTATATCGTTGTCTTACTCTTCTTTCTATTTTTGTCAATTCGTTTAAGCCACTTTCTTTATTCGCCTGTCAGCTGTTTGCTCCCTACTGAGGTTACGGATTATTGGAATATCTTTCCATTGTAAATCAAGCTCTTCTAGCAATTTAAGTGGTTCTTTGTGTCGTGCATTAGCAAATGCTATGAAAAATAAATATAGATCTTTCTGCACATCTTGATTATAGAGTTTAATTACTATTATTTTAATACTAGGTCCTTTCAGGGCGTAGGTGATCATGGTTCTCCGAATTACTTATTATTATTATTATTATTATTATTATTATTATTATTATTATTATTATTATTATTATTATTTCCTTGGATTTCTGTTATACGTGCATTTCCTCCCGGGTTCCGACCAGAGACCTAAGGTCAGAAATGGCTTCAGGACATTTTCCACTGATCATTTTTGTAATAAAAAAAACTTAGATCGCACATATTTCTCATAGGTAAGGCTCTTCGTAATGCGTGAGCCGCACTTGTGAGTGTAAATTTTGTATTTCTTTAAGGCATGGGCTACCAGAAATCCCTTCAACGTGTATATCAAAACCTTTTCCCATCAATCCGAGGACTCTAATCACAACTGGAATTACTGATGTCCTCATGTACCACATTTCTGAAATTTCCACTTGCATTTTGATAGTTTTTAAAAGATTTTCAAAGATACATTAGAATCTACAGGAACTGCTATATAAATAAGAAAGCACATTCTGTTATTGGGGTCTTTGATCATGATCTGTGAATTGTCTTGGCTTCTTGGGAAATATAATGAAGTAGCTTCCCGTTGCCTTCTCGTCGGATTTTTAATTCTGTCCTTCTAAACTGCTCGTCGCTTAAAATACAAGTTTCAAGTCTACCATGCTATTTAACCTGAAGATAGAGTAGAAGAAATGGATTTTGATAGGGTTTATTTTTTCAAAGATACATTAGAATCTGCAGGAACTTCCATGGGAATAAGAAAGCACATTCTGTTCTTGTGGTCTTTGATCATGATCTGTAAATTATCTTGACTTCTTGGGAAATGTAGTGAAGTAGTTACCCGTTGCCTTCTCGTCGGATTTTAAATATATCCTATTTCAGGATCATTTTGTGACTATATGTACTGAACATGAGGGCATGATGTTTTATTCATTCTAAAGCCAGGCTTCATTGACGTAACAAATTTTACCAGTGTTCCAGAGACCGGTACCATATTTCTGCCATATAATTATATAATAAGGTTCCATGAAAATGTTATTTGAACATTCGCTGTATTACTTATTTATACCAGAAAAATACAATGAATACAATATATGTTGCATCATTTGTTTTATTTTTATATTGATTTTTATGAATATGTGCCCAGGAAAATGGTTTTCGGTATTCCTACGTGTGGTCCCCACACAGTCACACGCATCATCAGGATGGTGCTGTCATACGTATTTCAGTTCACTGTTCGACTGTTCATTATATCGCATTCGTTAATTGTATAGCAATGAATTTTAACATGAGTGAATAATTGAAAAATATAACCATGATAAATATAAAACTAGAATTAAAATATAAAAAAAAACGAGCTTGATATCCCGGTAGTCCCACGTGGCGTGAAATGTGACTACCGTTTCTTTGTTTCCTGGAAACACTACGCGTACCGACAGACGATGGCTCGCGTACTAACATCGGTACGCGTACCACACTTTCAGAAGCACTGTCGTAGACTATACTAAACAGGTTCGATCCTCACCAGTTACCGCGTATTAGTGGCATTGTGCCAATACTAAGCTATAAATAGAAGTAAACGTGTGCCTGTATGATTCTGTATATACGAATACAATGTCATGTAGTAGTTGGGTGTATATTCGACCTTGAGTATGCAACCATATGTTTTCGCTTTTCATCACGCCTATTTTAAATGTATCGCTTTTCCTCTCCCTTTTTTATTTCTTGCTGACAATAAACATCGAGTTGCAGCCTCTACCTCTAAGAGACGATGTCTTCGCAATCCTAGTATTATTTTTTACATCCCAGAACTTAAGAAATAGAAAAAATATCGTCTTCAGTGAAAAAATCCCCCAAATATAGATAAAAAACAAACTTAATCGGTCCTTTTCTGCAAACCTCTGATTTTTGCTTTAGAATAAAAAAAATAATACAATAACAAGTAAAGAAAAAAATCTGATTTGTTTTATCTTAATTTCTTTCTATTTTTCTATTTCTTCTTTTCTTTTTCCCTATTTTAAAAAAAATGGGAAAACACATCCTCTATTTCCTTTTCGTTTTTTCGTATTTCTTGCTAAAAAATTAATTCTAGTCATTTTTCTATATTTTATTTGTGTTTATTATCGGTAGGAGTAGATATTCGGATGTTTTTAACAGCAATCTCAAAGAATATTTTTATTTATATATTTATTTTCTGTTGCAGGCGCAGAGGCAAGCGATTTCTTTTAGCGAACTTTTTTCACTCTTCTTCCCATTTGCGTAGTTATTCGTTTTCTTTTGTTTGCATCTTTTAAAAATGTCTTTTTAAGCGTTTTATTTTTATAGCCTTCCGAGCCTAAACAGTTGTTGGGCTTGAATTTAAAGTAGAATTCTTTCGTTTTGTATTTGTGATAATGACTTGTAAAACAAAAAGAAAAAAAACATTCCCTCTAAAAAGAAACAGTTTAGAAAACGAATTAAGGAAAAGATTAAAAGAAAAGAAATTGAATATATTTGTGTCTACTTAGAGGTGTGATTCTATATGATACAGTAGCAGCATATTTTAAAGTGTGAGATTTTCATAACATTCTGCTACTAATCAAATCAAAGGAAGATCCGATTTTGTGTAAGTCTATGAAACTAGCGTAATTACTGCTAATGTAAACGTTTCCAGTCTGCATAAATATACGGGTATCGAGTCATTTCGAGGCTTACACCACGGCCAAAGCAAAGATGAATTCTCTCACTTGCCTCTATTTCTCTCTGACTGATACATACACAGGCATCTTCATACATACATACACACACACACACACACATATATATATATATATATATATATATATATATATATATATATATATATATATATATATATATATATTATGAAATGGACAAAGTCCGACAATTATTTAAAGACAGTTTTATGTTTAACATTATTTTTATAGATACAAGCAAATGCTCTGTTTATAATAAACAGTATTAAATATCATTTACCGGCCTGAATGTCTGAGAAATTTTCATAGAAAATATTCGTCCTCGACAGGATTCGAACCTGTATCCTATACGGAACTATCATTTAGCCTGACGTGCCTTAACCGTTTCGGCCACTAAGGATCGATCGGTTGGCAAGGTCGAATTTACTGCTTATAAACTTCAATCTTCCATAAATCTTTCACGTACATTCATAACTACTCATTGTGTATCAAATGTAAACAAATGACGTCACACATTATGAAATGGACAAAGTCCGACAATTATTTAAAGACATTTTTATGTTTAACATTATTTTTATAGATACAAGTATTTGAACAAGGCTAAAAATGTGGAGCATTAAGTGACACTAGAACTCACTATTCAATCGTAATTTATCTAGCGAGACAAGCGTGTTAACCATCACACCACGGCGAAGTGCCCATATGATTTTTCTAAGCATATTTTAGATCTTGAAAGTCAGGATCGAACTTACTACTCAATCGCAATTGTTCTAGTGACACAAGCTTGTTAACCATCACACGAAGTCGAAGTGCTTTAAGTTTGTAAAATAATATCTGCGGAATACTCGCGAAATTTCCAATAAGAGAACCAAACGTGAATCAAGCTGGAATTCAATCCAAAAACATCGGAGACATAAAACTTTAATCATAACTTCAAGTTTCACGCTATAGTGTTTCTTTAAACTTTCGTATAATAAGGAGGAGGAGAGTGTTCAGTATCAATAGATATAGTGATGATTCTAATGTCCACTCTCTCTCTCTATCTGTTTATCTCTCTTCCCAGCTTGTCTCGCAACTACTCCCATCCCCAGAATGAAAAATTACCAAAAATCAATGAGTTATTCACATTTCATAAGTGCGGGTGATGTTGGATGTACTTACAAGACATTTTAAAAACATCTTTTTTTGGTTTGTTTATCGGGGTGAGCGCGAACATAGACTCCACACGTAGATATAGCGTACCCGAGTCGCCGACATTAGAAAAGACAGAAGATACATTAGAAAAGATAGAAGGACACACATACACACACACACACACACACATATGTGTGTGTGTGTGTGTGTGACGTGACGTGGCTTCCTTCTGTCTTTTCCAATGTAATATATCTTTTCTAATGTATATGTGTGTGTGTGTATGTGTGTATATATATTGAAAAATTAAAAATAGACAGAAAAGGTAACCCTAGAAAAATGTTAAAGGAATATGGATTTTGCGCCTCAAAACACTTCGTCCGAACGGGCTTAACCACAAATCTAACAGCATAGATAGAATTAAAATATAACCCAATAAATCAAGCCGTACCCACATTTCACAACCAGATATAACGGACATTGCAGAGGTGTAGAGGTCTCTAACTTATATACACACTCATACTAATATATATGCATACACACATAAATACACACTCGCAAAGAACTAAAACATAACATACACTTAAATCACACTTTCCCTTCCTAGCAACCAATAAAACTGTCAAAATGACCAAGGAGAAAATTCTGAGACTCAGGAATCTCCCAGCCTCGATCTTAAAACCAACTTGAAAGAGGCTGTTTAACTAATACAAGGACTGACTAAATATAAAGAAAAAACAAAACAAAAACAAAGACAAAACAAAACAAATGAAAACTACAGATAAAATTAATTTTCTTCAGAGAGTCATTCACGCCTGTAGTTCACTGCTTCTATCAAGCAGGGATTTATTTCTCCTGATGATGGCCATGCTGGCCGAAACGAGTCGAGGAACCTAACTGAAATAATAAAACAAAAAAGTATTAATATACAACGCATTGTGTCTGAAAATGTTAATTTTTTAATATTTTTATTGTTCAAAACACACACACACACACACACACACACACACACACACACACACATGCACATATATATATATATATATATATATATATATATATATATATGAAGGAATATAGTTTTAAGATGTGCTATATTTATGTGATTATGTGCTGAAAATCAGCGACAGAACGTATGTAAATATAAATATAAAAGTGAACATTGAAGTCAACACTCAGAGGCGACAGGCTTTTTCATGCTAGACGCAATCGTCAGGCCTGACGATTGCGTCTAGCATGAAACAGCCTGTCGCCTCTGTGTGTTGACTTCAATGTCCACAATTATATTCATATATTAGATAGATATGTGTGTATGCTATATTTATGGGGGAGAGTGCTCAATGATAGTGACGGTTCTAGATTCTTCCTCTCTCTACACACACACATATATATAGATATACAATGTCCATATATATATATATATATATATATATGGACATTGTACATATATATATATATATATATATATATATATATATATATATATATATGTATATGTACAATGTCCATATATATATATATATATATATATATATATATATATATATATATATATATATATAAATGCTGCATACCATAAAATTATATATATATATATATATATATATATATATATGGAGATAGTTATTTTCATATACACAACCATACACACACACATATATATATCTATATATATATATAGAGAGAGAGAGAAAGAGAGAGAGAAATATGATGTGACGAGAAGAAACCTCAGAACTTTTCGCGATCAATTTTATCTAGGGATACAAGTCTGCCACTCCGCTGAACAGCTGTATTATTTTGAAGGAAGTGAACTCCGACCCAAGAAACTATTGATGAATTTCACCAAAGTACCTATCCACGATGCAATGCTCCATAATATAACGGGTTGATTTGGGCGGATGAAGCCTTTAAATCTAGCGCCATTTCTTTACATATGAGAAGCTCTTTTATAAAGCACATCTCTGACCCCGTACTACTCGGATGAGTTATAAAGACAATGTCTTTTACTGCTTTCACTCGTCTTCAATTTCAGTGTTGACCTTCAGTTTATTCTTACTTTCACCACATCTCTTCCCTTTGCATTTTAGCTCTGTTTTTTCCGTTCGTAGACGACGCCAACCTTCCAGCCAAGGTTATGAAACACACCACATTTATCCAGAATGAAGCCCTTCCATTGCACTCTGGCTGTGTTTACCTTTGCGATCGCCCTAAATGTGGGCAACTCGGGGGAACTATTTCAATGTGTGGCGTCTACGTTCGCGCTCACCTGGATAAACAAACCCCAAATATTTTTTTTTAAAGTGAACGAATTCCTCGTAAATACCTAGAATATCATCCGCACTTACAAAATTTGAATAGCTTCCTGATTTTTGGAAATTTTTTCCCTCTGAGAGTGCGAGTTGTTGCGAGACAAGCTAAACAAATTTTGATTTTAAATTTATAATTTCTCGGGTGAATTAATATTTGCGGTAAGTAACTTTACATTATTTGGGGTGAATTAACAGAAAAGATCACTAATAGTTTCATTTCTCGCACTTCTCGCCCGTGTAAATGTCTTTCAGTTTGTTGCTTCCCTGCCACATTCGTTCTTTAAAGTTTTAAATGCTTCGTCAATCGCCATATTCCTGAATGCCGTTATCAGGTTTTCTTCTCCCTTCTAAAGTCACATCATTGTCTTTCACTTCCAGTAAACTCCTTACGTCTTAGTGGTATAGCCGAATATGTTCGGTTCCTATCGGAAAGCGCAATTTTCCTTTCGTCGGATTTTCCAATCTAAACCAGTTGTTATTAATTTCAAATCCAAGAAATCTCACGATGTTCAAAGCTGAGTGTTCCTTTTGTTTGCTTCATAGTTTCTTTGACAATTCGGAAAAATTAGCAAGTTACATTTAACAGGAGCAAAACTGAAATGTTATGTATTTCCCAAGTTTCAAGGGAAACTGTATACATCATATCCGATCACCTTTTTTGGCCTCTGGTCACATCACATTAAAACACCGGTTCCCGTACGATGACCAAAGTTAGCGTTAAGCCTAGTTAGTACCTAAGTGGGTGACCGCTTGTGAATATTAGGTGCTGTAAGCGTGGACGTGCGGGTGGTGTATGAATAATGGCTCGGAATTATTAATCGGAGAGCCAAGTTCCAATTCCCGTTGCGTTCGTTATATTCACATAATCGCAAATAACCTTGGGAAATATATGAATCCACCACTTCTCCCACAAGTATGGGTTAATTAGTAAGACTTGTATCACTAAACCATTATCTCCCTGGCTTTAAATGACCTACAAATGGGTGATAAGCCGTCGAAAACGAATCGATCAAACAATTTCGATGCGTATTATATTCCATAGTTTTTCGGGGGGGGAGGTATCAAAGGAGAATTTACATTTTGAATTAATTATAATCGGGGAATATTTCAAAGCAAATGCCATTTTCTGAGCTCGTAAATAACTATAACACTAAATAGTTTCTGGCCGACATGTTATTATTCACAACATCATAATCAGGTTGTTAAGTTTGGTGGAGTCGTTATGTTGGAAATATGCTTGAGACATGACACGACGCTTTTCTGTAATCTGGACTGATTAGTAGTCGATAGTTATGGGATTAGAAATTATTCAAACTTAGAAATCCCTTATTCACATATCATCTAACATTTTTCTATTTGTTGGATTTAAAATAAAATAGACTGTGCTAGGTGTAGTTTCGCTCAATACCTCAAGTAGTGGCAAAACCAATATATTAACCTAAAAACCTGAGCTTGAATAGCCTTGTCAGATGGGGACCCTCATATGAATGCCATCAAGAGTTAAAGGATTTGTTTTTAGTCCATTTTCATTACTTCCAAAGGTTTTATAATAGATAATTTGTATTTGAAATAGACCCATTTTTATTTTATTTTATTAGACAGTGTGTTTTTACATCTATCGGACTGCACATACGAGCCACCTACAATGAGAGACGCTGGTTCGATCTCTGCTGAGGAACTGATTTTCATTACTTGTATTTCTTGAATGCGCTGGCCGACAGATGAATTACCCACTGTTTGATAAATACGAATGGGACGTCTATATCAAATATGATGTGTCCACTATAGTAACGTTTGAAGTAATACATACTGATGTCGTGCATGATGCCAAACTCCTTCAGAAATATCTAAAGCAGGAGTGACCAAAGAGCGGCTCGCGAGACACATGTGGCTCTTTGTCCTTCAATATTGCGGCTCGTGGAAGATGTTGGCTGAGTTCCTTTTTCCCTCACAGTTAATAAAAAAGGGAAAATAAGAAAAAATTCAAGCTTCATAATTATTTACTTGTAATGAACTGAGACTTCATTGGATTAAAACGTAAGTATAATGTTAATGTGTATGGAACAAAAATATGTGTAAATTAAGTTCATGTCTGGCGGCTCTAAATCATCTGAACTTTGTATGCGGATTTTACATTATGCAAGCTTGGCCACTCCTGATCAAATCTATTAAGTATATATAAAAGCTTTTTTAGATCAATGACGAAAATGGCTTCGAGCGAATGAACTTTGCAGGTTTTATCGAGTAGCTTACTTTTTTGAGCTTCGGAAACTGCCTCTATACAAATGAAGAACTATACCAACTAGCAGAAAACACATCACTTGAGGACTTTCAAAATCCTTCAACTAAATATGATATCACATATAACTCGACGAGAAAATAATGACATAATCAAAAAGTTAACATTTCACAGTCAGTTATGTGCCATGCATGATACATGCTTAGGCGATCATATATCTTTCGATACTTGACTGACGAAGCAGATTTATTCCCCGCAGTATGTTGCCATTTCTTTCTCTGGTCGACCAGTTGCCATCTATGGCTATAGAACCCGGTCTGTCCACCTATTTACCCATAGCTAGAAGAAGAGGATTCATACCTTTCTCAATCGTATTAGCACGTAAGTGAATGTAATGGATACAACTGGAATTCGATCTCGGCTCTCCGATTCCTCGATCCGAACCGAGCCCCTATCCATTACTCCACCGTGCCCCCTACATTCCGCACTACATCAAACAAAAGTTTAGGAAGCAAGATCCAGTCAATACTGGAAAGAGCGATGACAGTTCGAGGACATGAGAAATCTTTTTTCCTACAGGAAATTGTTTTAATAGAAAATCTTTTATAAATATCAACCGGAAGTAGCACTGGTTGCTCGGACAATGAATGCCAAATATTTCCTTATAAGGAAACAGCTAATATTAACATTAACATTACCATTCAAAGACAATTATATTTTTATTTCGCAACATGTAAAAAGAATACAAGTGTAGGAAGTTATATTCTATCATAAGCACTGCTGTTCCTAATTTTCATCAAGGACCTTCCTGATGACATCAGTTTTCAAATCGGTGTCTATGCTGATGACACAACTATTTACTCCTATCTTAATAGTAAGTCTGATCGAATCAATAAGATCAAATTGCCAGCTGACATAAAAAATTACATACAAACGGTTGTTAACTGGGGCAAGAAGTTGCTTGTTAATTTTAACGCATCCAAAACAAATCTGCTCTATTTTAATCGTCTAAGAGAACCATTTTTACAATCAGTATGACTGATGCTAACCTTCATTTCGCTTATTCGGACAAATGTTTTCCGCTAACATGGAGCGGAACGAATTTATTGAATCAATTGCTAGGTCTGATGCTACAAATGCTGCTTCCCTGCGTCGTTCATCCATGCACTGAATATTGCTAGTACTCCTGCTATGTATTTAGAAATTCTAGATTAAATCCAAAGAAGAATCTGCAATATTATTGGTCCTGGCCTGGTAGCTCGGTTTCAGTCACTTTCCAACCGCCATAACATAAAGTAGCTTCCCTTTTATATAAATACTATCATAGTAATTGTTCTGCTAACAGTTTCTTCTATCGCACTTCTCGCTTGTGGAACTCTCTTCCGGCTTCTTGTTTCCCAGTCAAGTTTGATCTTCAAAAATTTAAATGCAATGTCAGTCGTTATCTTCTGTCTTCATAAACCCTGTTCTTTTATTGTCCTCTCTCCTCAACAGAATTTTTCTATTCCCTAACACTCAGTAAACCCGTCTTAATGGCTTCATTGCCTTAAATATAAATCATTTGCTGTATTTTTTGCGACAACCGAACAGTACATGGAAAGTGCTTGGTAATAGTAATTTTCCTAAAATTCGGGTGGATATACGGGTGGGCAGGAGAAGAACCATATGTATATATTTGCACCTGAAGCCACCTTTGCATTGAACAAAGAGACAATATTACTTTTAATTTGCATTTTGTGTTTAATTTTTTATTTATAACATATTTATTGAGGTGGTAGTATGCTTTTGGTCGAGAAAAAATAAATTCTCTCCTTGTCTCTAGACGACAACAGTACATTTTCATTTAAGCTTTTTTTTTTCTTTTTTGCTGCTTTCTTTCTTTTCTTTTCTTTTTTTCTTTCTTTTTTTCGCCTGGCAGGTAGACAGACAGGATCCCAAATATGTCAACGTAGGTAATGTACCTGACGTCATGGGTCGCTGACACAAGTAAAAGTGGGGACTATTGTTTGATAAGCGAAAGTTGTTCACTGTCTCATGAGAAAGAGAACACCATCTTTTTCCGCTTTGTTCTCCCGGCTTTCATTTATTTAAACTTTTTCTTCTGTTTTATTTCTATATGTGCTGCTGGGTGTTTTTTTTTTGTGCGTGCGTGCGTGCGTGCGTGCGTGCGTGCGTGTGTGTGTGTGTGTGTGTGTACGTCTACACAAAAGGATGCATATATTAAGTATATTCCTGTATCCAACAAACTCTCTATAAGCAATTATAAAAAATATGTAATATATATACACCAACAGATATATATGTATATATATATATATATATATATGTGAATGCGCCATTCTCACACAATATTTAGGTGTGTATATTCAGATCTGATATTTGTTAATAAATTCATTAGATTTATCTTATTCCTTGAAGAGCGGGTTTATTTATGTGAAATTCGGAATCGGGATTTAATCTTTGAACTTGTTATTAATTTACTATATATATATATATATAAATATATATATATATATATATATATACATATATATATATATATATATATATATATATATATATATATATATAGGCATATATATATATATATATATATATATATATATATATATATATATATATATATATATATAGGCATATACATATATATATATATATATATATATATATATATATATATAGGCAAAAAATGAAATTGTTACAAAGATTCTGTACAAAAAATTGTTGTATAGACTAAAATAAGAATTGGGAAAAATGCACCTAGTATTTATATTTATTTATAATATATGTATTATTACAGAGAAATATTAAAATTAAAACTTTTGTTACTACATTTCAGTGTCATTTTTCCTAGACACATAATTTGTTGTTTTACTGTTTTTTACTTTAACTGGTCTCGATTAGCTTTTCAGAAAGTTTTAACTTTATATCTCGACGTGTTGACGCTTATGCTTTGAACACATGAAAAAAATAAAAACATCAAAAGTATTAATACTCTCTCTCTCTCTCTCTCTCTCTCTATATATATATATATATATATATATATATATATATATACACACACATATATATATATACACACACATATATATATATATATATGATACACACTTTACTATATATATATATATAGTTTGTTAAAGTATTTTTATATACTCTGTATATATATATATATATATATATATATATATATATATATATATATATATATACAGGGTGTATAAAAATACTTTAACAAACTTTGGGGAGGGGTTCCTGACACCAAAACAAGGTAAATATCCATATATGCACATGTCTAAAAGACCAATTCAGCTGAAACTTGATGAGACCATGTTGCCAATCTAGCACTGCGCTTAAATTCATAAAGTCTAGGTAATATAGAGAAGATTTCATTCGGACAATTACCATGAGAGTATTTATAGTAGATGCACAAGAAAGCAACTTTACAGCTATAGGAAAGTGGCTGAAGTCGAGACGCCAGATCACGACCAATAATATTGCAGATTTCATCAAGAATATCTAAATAAATATCAGGGGCACCGGAGTAAAGATTGCAGCAATATTTTCAGCATGGATGAATGGTAGACATACATATGAATTTTTTAGAGAAAATTTGTCTAACACGATACAGTGATGCACAAGCTAGCCAACCTTATTCAAATTTCTCCGGCTTTTGTTTTTTGTTTCTATCACTGTTTTTAGTGTCCCACATTGCAATAGCAATAATATTAAGAAAATTAATATTGTCTGTGAACATGGACGTATATTTAACATAGAAAGCTCAGAAAGTATGCCCTTTTAATATACTTCCACCGTAATAAATTATTTCCCTTTTATCAAATGTGACAATGTGAAAAACTTGTTTGTGCGACGCGTTTCGCTTTACGCCTTCATCGGTATCAAGGAATGCTTACGTTGATATGATTACACATGCGCACACAGAAGAGATGGTGGACATCTTAATGTAAATTTTTAAATTACAAAAAATGTGTTTGAGTATATAATTTAACCTATTTCCTTTATTTTCTTTTTCTTTTTGTTTGTTTTTATCACATCTGTTATTAAATATTCTACGTTGTAATAATAGAAGATCCGCAAATCCATTTTATCATAGATTTTCCTAAAATTGTTCTGGTATATAAACATTTACATATCGTTTACCCATAACCGTATATGTAATACGGCATAACTATTTGCGTAGTTTCCATTTGACTGAGGCTACTAAGTGGCAGTGGAATATTTACGAAGCTGTGTTCATACATATGTACGGCTTACCCAAAGTGCATAAAGACAATTTGCCCCTTGAACCTATTTTACCTATGGTAGTTTCCGTAAAACATTGGGCAAATGGTTGGTTGAGTTACTTCAGCGCGTTTCCGAACTGTTTTCCGCTTGTAGCATTTCTAACTTATTTCAGTTTTCTAGTTTCACTAGAGACATTGATTTGTGTTTTGAAAGCAAACTCATGGTGTCCACTGATATTGTCAGTTTGTATACAAACGCCCCCACCACTGTACCAAGGTTCATTACAGAGGTCACCTGGGTCCTGCCTTAATTCCTGAAAGTTTGTTTTTTGGAATTTATGCGTTTAGCAAGAGGAGATGAAATTTTGTATGCCCAAGCCGGTGGGGTTTCGATGGCAGTTACCTGGGTCCGGTATTAGCTAACATTTTTGTGGGCTTTTATGAAAGCCTCTTATTTGAGAAATATTGTAAGCCCCACGTGTATATAAATTATGTTGATGACACCTTCTCTATTTTGATTCCATCAACAAAGATGAACCCTTTCATATCCAATTTAATTCCCTTCATCCATCCCTTTAATTTATCATGGAAGTGAAAATGGTTGTTCTTTGCCTTTTGGGGGCGTACTGGTTGAACCCAAATGTGATTTGTTCATTACCAGTGTTTATCGGAAGTCTACATTCGCATGTTTATACACCAACTGGAATTCTTTTGTTCTTAAGTCTCGTAAGATCATCCTGATCTCTACCCTGGTTCACTGCGCGTTGATGATTTATTCTCTTTGTAGATTCGATCAAGAATTGCAGAACGTTCATCGTTTTTTTCGTGACAGGGGTTATACTATTCATGTAATTAAACGCATTCCTGAGTGTAAGATTAAGCGCTTTAAAGAACCGGTGGTTTTTGGTCCCAATCTGTGCCCCTTGTATTTAAAATTACCGTGGTTGGGTGGGAAAAGTCAGACACTGGCTCACAGAGTGTCAGCTTGTGTCACATAATGTTTTTCTACTGCCAGGTTACGAGTCTTTTTTTTTAACTAAAAATGGTGTTTCCTTCTTTTGTCAAAGATGGTTTGAACTATTTTCAAAATAGTTCTATCGTATATAAATTTCAATGTCAGTGTAAAGCTGAATATATAGGGCAAACCAATCAACACATGGAAGCTCGAATTGGTCAGCATGTTCCTGCTACTATGAGACTAGGTAGTTCTAGTCACTCTTTGAGTGTATCTCAGTCTGCGCATGAGTCAACTATTGGCCAGCACTTACTTGACAACCGAGACCAGGCTAATAAATATGTGAACAATTCTTTTGACAGTTTTGCACAGAAAGTCTCTATCTGACTAAACTATTAAGTACATGACTCAGGTTTTCAGTTTAATGTTTTGGTTTCGTAGCAGTTTACGGTATTGTGTGAAACTACCTCTGGCATAGCCTATTTTATATTCAATTTCTTTCTCTCCTACACTAAATTCGTTATAACTGAGTCATACACAGAGTTATTTGAAGGTTTAGTATTTACTAATTCCACTTCCTGATTTTTTTATAATTAATTCAGGGTATATATTATTAAATCTTTTATTCTCATTCCAGATTATGGGTTCTGTTTTGGAAAAGTACTAGTTAAGAAAATTTAACTGATGAAGATTATAATTTCTATGATTAGAGAGATAATCTGACTGACTATTACTCCAGGTGGTCCACGAATTTCGACAGAGTTCTGTTCCTACGATGCATCGTAATGGGATTTTCCATGTAAGTCAGAACGTAGCCGCGATTTTCCGTGAATAAGTAAAGCACTTACGCTATTCACTTACGCTAACGGAAAAATTAAAGTAATAATGTAGGACATATCAACACATTTCTATGATATATGTTAAGATAATTAGGACCGAATATACACATAGGACATAAATATAATGCATATAATGAAATGAAAATGGTACATATAATAAAAGGAAATTGTTTTAGCTGCTTGTATACTTATCGCCGGTGATGTCATTGGCCCTAGCTAGATGAGAAGACGAAGCATATGATCTTGTCTCTCTTGCAGTAGTTGGAAGCAGCAGCAAATAAGGATGAGAAAGATGAAGAAATCAATTTTTTTTTCTCCTTTTTATGGGGAATACATTAACTTATATTTAAACAATAATATATCCTTATTTCAAACATGGAAACTCAATATGTGTAGACATATGTACATGTTTTAAACAACAGTCGAACGATTTATGCCAATCAACCGCGCCCAATGTTTGACACTGTTTCTCCCTTTTCAGAGTCCTTAACAATGTCTAATTTCACTTCCATGGTGATGGCTCTGCTTTTCTTCGAAACACCGCTAACAGAAGAGTTTACACTATACTTGTGATCCATAATGAAGGGCAATAAGTTACCAAAAACGAAAGTGAGTGAACGCACAACAATCCAATATGGCGTACAACCAGGAATTAACCCACGCCGCCTTATGTACGAGGCAAATGGAATGAGTCGAAACAAGATTAATGAAGATTGTGTTGTAAACACGAATCGTCGTAGGTCGGATCTGTCGTACACCCGAGGACCTACTGTATTGTATGTATATTGAATTAAATCCAACTTCTTTCCACAAAATTTGCGGCCTTGTAGCAAATTAAAGTAAGTTTTGTAAATGCAAAAAGTTTTCTTATTTCCATGGCAGTTGTTATTTGATTTAGATAATATTTCCGATTAATCTTTCGGAATGCTGAGTGGCGTAAAGAATTGTTGTTGTGTATTAAAAGTCCGATATCTAGCTCAGCCTGCTCACCATTTCCGTCTCCTGGAAGCAATTGATATCAAGTTACATCAACCGACTCTATGCAAACAGGAGCACTTCATCCGCTCCCTCAATGCCTTAGGGGACATGTGAGCAATATTTTTTCCCATTTTTATACTCACTTGGAACTATATATTTTATTCGTAAATCATTTTACAATAAATTTATTTTAATTGCTGTTCCAACATTTCCCATCTGAACTCTCCATTATCTTCTTTTTTTCTTCCCTTTTCTTTGTGTGAATTGTTCATTTCTTTGTTATCGTCAAAAGTCTTGCCAACGTTCGCTGAAAGGATTCCTTAAGGAAAATAAAAGTACCTTTGTGTATTTTTATAACTATATATATATATATATATATATATATATATATATATATATATATATATATATATATATATATATATATATATATACATGGAAAAGGTTATAGTTGTTCCAACTATAGAAAAATGTATGTTTTTAAAAAAAGTGAGAAACCGCAAACGTTTTTGGTTATAATATGGATTTGTTTTACTATATATATTATATATTATTCTTGAAATTTCTGCTACACGTGTTTTCGTCTTGTGACCTTCTTCAGGCGAATAAAAGGATTAAATTTTTAAAGGAATAAATTTTCCTTATGTTCTTTTAGTGTTTCATTTTTCGTTTTCTGTATTTGCTAGTGAGTCCTGATTTCCCTTCTGGGCCGTTAGCAAAAATGAATTTCAGCCTAAGTGTTAAAAAAACATTAGGTTTGGCATGAGAGGCGGTGACGATAGATATGTTGATGTGTGATGTCTTCCCATCTCTGTGGGCGTGCGTGTTCCTGTTCACCTGCATATCCATGCATATATATATATATATATATATATATATATATATATATATATATATATATGTAGAGAGAGAGAGAGTTTAAAGAGAGGAGCAAAACCAGAGCCAGGAGCACGGTGTAATAATGGATAGCGGCTCGGATTGAAGAATCGGAAAAGTCCGAAGTCCAAGTCGGAATAGTTAAATTCACTTACCTGCAAATGCCCTATGGGAAGGTATGAATCCATTTGTTCCGTCCCCCAAGCTATGGATATATAGTAGGACAGACAGGTTTGGAGAAGGACATTTGAATTTAAAACCTGGGCAGGATCGTTTAGGGAACTTGTAGCAAACTATGCACTAGTTCTCTTCGTTCTGTTCTTCATGTGGAGCCTTCACCGGTTTAATCAAATAATATGTGCTGGACCATCATACTTCGAAAAAGATGACGGGTCTTTCTTCCATATATATATATATATATATATATATATATGTATATATTAAAAATGAAAACTTACATTAAAAGAAAAAACCTAAAACCGAAACAATTACAATCGTATGGGCTAAATATTTGAGCAACGTGGAAGTTTCAAAGAAAATGGAAGCAAAAAGGACACTTATACTTCGAGTTAGAAGAAGAGACATAATGAGAAAAGACGGTTTGCAGAATTATACACTCACAGGACATATTGAATGTAAGAGAGACAAAGGAAAACAGTGAGTAATCTAACTAACGAGCCTGTCTAAGTGGATCGAAGGGATCGAGAAATGGCAAACATTAGTAAGCGCTACAAAGGATGGAAAGTTGTGGACAACTATGATCACCAACGCATTGAGGAGACACGGCATATAGAAGAAGAATATAAAGCCAAAACTTAAAATTATCTGTAAATGAAAAATAAAGGGCAAACATGGATAAATGTTCTCGCAATAAAACGGAGTTTCAACAGGAAGGGTTTTTTTTCCCATTACACGGCTTTTTTTTTAACTCTCTTCACTCATCGACAATGTTTATTGGTTTAAAAAGCAATGAGTAGAATTGGGGATAAAACTTAGATCAATGAAGAAAGTCAATTTATACATTTTGTCCTTGAGAATCTACAACAAAATATTAAGCCATTTATTTATTAGATCGTTTATTTATGAGAATAATTTTAAATTTACTGTAATCTAAAAACTAATCCTTTTAGAACTAATGCATTGCAATATTTATCATTTACAAGTTCATAAAGAAATAAATGCGAATATAATTTTTTATTCATAAATTTATAAAAATTTACTAAATTATTAATATATGTGAACCAACAATTTACCATTTCATGAAGTTTGAATCATTTGGCAATTAGCCGATGTTTTCCCACCCATTCCAATAAATAATACAATAAATAAATATTGTAAATAAGCAATCTGATAAATAAATAGTGTTTATTATTTTTGTTATCAATTCTCAAGAACATAGAAAATGTCTAAATTCACTTTCATGTGTTTAGGTTTTATTACAATTTTAATAATCGCTTTTTAAAACAATAAACACTGCAGGAGAATGAAAGTAGTTAAAAACCGGTGTCATGGGAAAAACCGTCCTTTTAAAAGTCCGTCTTATTGCAAGCACATTTATCCATGTTTCCCAAATAAAGAAAGTAGGACACTTAGTCGTGGTATAATGACTAGCATCACATCGCCATTTCGTATTTCCCTGCCTACTCCATAATTGTGTTCTTCATAATATATGGCAATTCTCACGAGTGAAATAGTTTAAAATTTTTGCTAGAGTTTCCTAAAGTCAAGATTTTAAATGCTGATATTCCATTTAGGTAGGCCTATATGTAAGATTCGCATTACACATTCATATTTATATTTCGCTTACTTCATCTTCTAAGAGACTCTTTGTAAATATTGCGAAATAAAGAAAATGAGAACTTCGGAAACACGAATGAGAAAGAAAGAAAGAAAGAAAGAAAGAGAAGAAAGAAATGAAAAAACTGTAAAAATTGTATTTTGGTGGGCTATGAGAAAAGTATTTATGTCTTCGTATTCATAAGACAAAAAGACTTAGTCCATTAGCGTGAGAAAAAAGCAAGGAGAAATGAGAGAGAAGGTAGACGAATCTCAAAAAGCAGGAAAGTAAAATAAAATAAATTTGCGCATGCGTCGTCGGGATTTGACTATAATGACGTCTGACCTGGTGACACAGACTGGTGTGAATTTTTCCATTGGTACGCAACACTGACTATCACAGAATGTATGTGATGTGTGTGTGTGTGTGTGTGTGTGTGTGTGTGTGTGTGTGTGTGTGTGTGTGTGTGTGTGTGTGTGTGTGTGTGTGTGTGTGTGTGTGTGTGAAGAATATAAAAACACATAACTGGATATTACTGAAACCACCCATAACATTTTTAAAACTTGTTCTAAAATATTTAGGCGCTTTCTGTTGGGAGAACAATAGTATTTAAAATCACTGCTAACGTTTTCTTAGGGATATATATATATATATATATATATATATATATATATATATATATATATATATATATATATATATATATATATATATATATATATATATTACATGAATCATTCATACAAAAAGCAGATAGTGAAGTTAATGATATAAATGGCAAAAATCACTCTCGCAAACAATATTTAATAAAATACATTAACCTCGAACCTGTAAATGAATGTTATGATCCCTGTTTATATATATATATATATATATATATATATATATATATATATATATATATATATATTACATGAATCATTCATACAAAAAGCAGATAGTGAAGTTAATGATATAAATGGCAAAAATCACTCTCGCAAACAATATTTAATAAAATACATTAACCTCGAACCTGTAAATGAATGTTATGATCCCTGTTTATAAATTCCAGTTGTATAAGGTCTTTTTTACTACAAGCTTTCGATTGTGCATACAATCATCCTCCGGTATGGAAATAGATATGTCTTTTTTACATCCAGTTAATAACAGGACAACGAAAATTAAGATGTCCTCCGAAATATGTTTTTTTTTAGAAATGTGTTATTGTTAACTATGAGAAATTTTCGGAGCATGCTGTCGCAACGCTGGGGTTGAATTTTTTTGTTTTTTAAATTTTAAATTGTGCGTTTATGTACTAATATAGTAATATGAGAATTCTTTTGTAGAGATTGTTTTTTTCCAGTCAATGTGGCATGAACTAAATTGTTCAATAAATAGAGGAATGTCGCCGTTATTATCAGACATTTGCATGTCGGATCAGTTATTTCAATATCAAGTACGTGGTGCAGTTCAATTTACATTACATGAATCATTCATACAAAAAGCAGATAGTGAAGTTAATGATATAAATGGCGAGAATCACTCTCGCAAACAATTTTTAATAAAATACATTATCCTCGAACCTGTAAATGAATGTTATGATCCCTGTTTATAAATTCCAATTGTATAAGGTCTTTATTTACTACAAGCTTTCGATTGTGCATACAATCATCCTCAAGTATGGAAAGAGATATGTCTTTTTTACATCCAGGTAATAACAGGACAACGAAAGTTAAGATTCATAACATTCATTTATAGGTTCGAGGTTAATGTATTTTATTAAAAATTGTTTGTGAGAGTGATTTTTGCCATTTATATCATTAACTTCACTATCTGCTTTTTGTATGAATGATTCATGTAATGCAAATTGAACTGCACCACATACTTGATATATATATATATGTATATATATATATATATATATATATATATATATATATGGTAAATCAAAATGAGACATTCGTATCGAAAAAACGTATAAAAATTGCAATATAAAATATTATGCAATATTTTGGGGCACCATTCAGAATCGATATCTCCATACATGCTGATAAAATATTTCTCAGCTAATGCAGCTGTTAATACTGAATTTGGCATTAAAACTAAAATCGCCATTCTGCAGTACACCCACTAAATTGACGTTATCTATAGATGTGAATGCATTTTGTAGAAAGCGATCTGGTAAGTGAACGCGTAATTTTGCATTTAAACTGGGATAAAAGATGTTTTAGAACGTTTATAAAAACGAAACACTTGATGACCAAATTACCATAGTAACTTCATATTAAACCATGTTACTTTGAACATGACGCTTGCAAAAGAAAAAATGCATTCATGTTGTACTAATTATGTCTATCATGTTAAAGAATTTAATTCCGAAAATATTCTACATACCTTCTTGTATTAAAAACGATACTCATTTTGCGACGATTAATTTTAATCATCGAATTTTCCAAATTACGAATAATCTTTCTCAGAGAATGTGAAAATGTCATCAAAAACTGCTCTTTTAAGAATCCATTCTCAACAATTTTATATTCAGTGTACTCCGTCAACCAAGGCTAGAGAGCTTACTCTACCCTATCATTTAACTCGTAACAAGGATGACGGGGGGGAGGTGGATTCAAACCGTTTCCAAGAGAACAAAGTGAAAGCAATAGACTGAGCTGAAATTTGATCTCGACTCGTTGAATTCAAATTTCCGCACCCATAATTGTTCCACTAGGCGCACACCCTATCTACTATAATATGCGCCGTATTTACTAAACTTAGTTGAGTACAAAACGAAACCAGGATGGGGGAATCGCATCTAGATATGTTGCCTTACGTCAAATAGGAATGACCGGGGAACTTGTTTGCCTAGAAATTCACCATTCGAAGATCTGGCTTTCATTTCGGGACAGCCATCGATCTTTGGTAACGTGATATAACGCGAAATATGATAAACTTTGAGAAGCAGTACTAACAATGTTACCAGTAGTTCTAGCATGAAGAAACAAAATAAGTGATGAGAATCGAAATGAAAATAAAGACATTAATCGTCTGGCTTCCGAAGCCTAATTGGCGAGGCGTTTCTATGCCGAATCCTGTGTTATCTGACGCCATTTTGAATCTTGTCAGAAACAATTTTTTGCTTCTGTATTTCTGTAAATGAGATGAACGTTTCAATATTTAATTTAATTTTCTTTTGATAAAAAAACAAAACGTTTTTATAAGTTTTAACTAAGCTGATCTTCGGCTTAATTAAAACTTGCCACATTGGAGACACTCAGTGAGAAGATAGTTTATACAGTATTAACGGTAAGAAATTAAATTTTTGAATAGGGATCCTCGGTGGGACGCTTGAAGTTTGCTTTACATATATATATATATATATATATATATATATATATATATATATATTTGAATTGGACAGAGTCCGACAATTTATTTAAAGACATAGTGATATGTTTAACGTTCTTTTTATAGATACAAGTATTTAGGTAAATGCTCTGTTTATAATAAACAGTATTAAATAACATTTACCGGCCTGAATGTCCGATAAATTTTCATAGAAAATTTTCGTTCTCCTACAGGAATCGAACCTGTATCCTATACGGAACCGTCATTTCGCGTGACGTGGCTTAACCGTTCGGCCACAGAGAAGGGTCCGGTTAGCAAGGTCGATTTTACTATCTTTAAACTTAAATCTTCCATGAAACTCTTCTATTCATATCTGCTCTTAGCGTATCAAATGTAAACAAATGACGTCATACACTGTCCAATTAAAAAATGTATGACGTCATTTGTTTACATTTGATACGCTAAGAGCAGATTCAGGCCGGTAAATGTTATTTAATACTGCTTATTATAGACAGAGCATTTACTTAAATACTTGTATCTATAAAAAGATCGTTAAACATATCAAAAATGCTTTTATATATATATATATATATATATATATATATATATATATATATATACGGGTAAAAAAGTGAATACTAAGGCCAACAACAAGTGAAAACAGTCTGTTTCATGCTTGATCGCAATTTTCAGGCCTGTCGACCTCAATGGCAAATTTTATATGTTCTGTATATTCAAGCGTTATCTCCTATTATATTAGCGATTATAAAGATTTTTTTTAACCGTTTATTTAATTAAACAGTATTTTTATTTTATTACATTTACCGGCCTGAATATTGGAAAAAGATTGTCAGAAAATATACGCCTTTCGACAGTCTTCAAACCTAGATCCCCTCATTAGATCTGATGTGCTTAATCGATCAGGCCACGTAGGACATCCGGCTAAATTAAGTATAAATAATGTTTAATCCATTTTATAATATATATATATATATATATATATATATATATATATATATATATATATACAGTGTAACCCGGATATAAGAGAATTGTCGGGACCGGAGAAGAAGTATCTTATATCCGGGTTTCTCTTATATCCGGGTTTGGTCTATTATATATACATTAACACAGACTCTAATTTTGGACCAGAGAAAATCTCTCTTATATCCGGGTTTCTCTTATATACGGGTCTCTTATATCCGGGTTACACTGTGTATATATATATATATATATATATATATATATATATATGTATGTGTGTGTGTGTGTGTGTGTGTGTGTGTGTGCGTACACGGATATGCAATGCGATTGGCCCTGATCTGGTATCTCATTTTTATTTATTTACTCGTGTGTATTATGTCTTTCAGCATTCGAGAAATCTAAATGAAGAAAATGTGTTTCCAGGGCCGGGAAGTTCTTTTTAGCCAAGCGGTAAGACACACCTCGTTCCACCCATCCAAATCGTTGACCTTATATTGTCTACGATATCAGAGAGATTTGTCCAAATCCTCTCTAGAGTATGGTGTTTATACATCTACTGTATTACGAACTTTTTACCAATTGCAAGCCAGGTGCAGTTGGTCTGGTCACGTGAATATGCATTCAGCGCCCAGAAGGTCTCGACAGGTCAACCCTGCTCTTAGTGAGCAGGGTTGACCTGGTGTAACACTGAAACCTATTCTGGCATGTGAGGTCATATTTTACGTTACTGGAAGATGTTGTGATTTAATCCCATCACCTCAGCAGAGTAGCTCGCTTAAGACATTATCTAAGTAAAATGCAGGAGGTTTCTGAAAAACAACAACAGGCAACAGTCATTAACATTTAAATATAATAGACGCAATGAAAACAGGATGGAAAAGTTGAAATGAAGAAAGCTTTAATAATAATGATAATAATAATAATAATAATAATAACAATAATACATGAATACAGACAGAGCAATCAAACTAACCTTCGTGACATCGTTATTATAGACCACAAACAAACAAAATTACCTTCTTATTGTTATGGCAGTCCCTGCAGACTGCAATGTTTCGATGAAGATCTTCAAAAAGCTATCAAAATACAAGGACCTTGAAATGGAAATCTAAAAAATGTGACACATAAGAATATCAACAATCTCTGTTGTAGTTGGAGCCCTCGGGGAGGTTGGAAAACATTCCAATAGACATATTGAAGTAATTCCTGGTAGCCCAGGCCTTAAAAAAAATACAAAAAAATGCTCTTACAAGTATAGACCACACCTTACGAAGGGCTTCATCTATGTAAAATATGTGTTTATTTTTCATTTTTATTGTTTGTGTGTGTGTGTGTGTGTGTGTGTGTGTGTGTGTGTGTGTGTGTGTGTGTGTGTGTGTGTGTTTTAGTTGTTCAGCGGAAAATCTCATGAAGCCATTTCTGAAACTTGGTCTCTGGTTGGGACCTGGAAAGAAATGAGTACACACTAGAAATCAAAGGAAATAAAATAATAAAAAAAAATAGAATATGAAGTAGAAAAAAGCGAGATATAAGGTTGCGAATACCACGGGTATTTGCAGACTTAGTTTTTTGGGAAACTTTTTTGGACGACTCGGTTAGACGGTCGAACTCTCTGCCTCTGGGCAGAGAGGAACCCGGACGAGGCTCCGCCGAAGGGCAGAGCCTCGTTCGGGGAGGTTGACCAACCCGATCCCGTTTATACGGATTCTACGGGCATTTTTTGGCCGAGCCTACGGGCTCGGGAATACCCATGATAAACTCGGCCTTGTGCCACATCTATCCCTCGTGGGTGGGACAGTAAATACTGTTCAGTTCAGAGTTCAGGTCAGAGTCAATCAGAGACAGAGTCAGACGATTACTGTAAGACAGTGGAATAGTGATACTTGTCGAGAAAACATAGTTCATTCTAACCAAATCTGATATTCATTACTAATACTTGTACTTCTTTGTACATATTTCTGTTTGTAATATATCTGTATTATTCCATACCTGTGTTCGAGTTATTCTTCATTGGTTCTACCTTGGACCATCACCGTGGTACAAGGAACGTAGACCATAACACTTAGCTTAATTGTCAAGATGGATGTAAAGAAGAATTGGTCTCACGTGGAGTCGTCTAGGGCAGCGAGGCTAACAAGGAATGATATCTCCTATTCATTCAAGGATAATAGAAGACAGATGTGATTCACTCTTGTGTCTTCTAAGACTTAAAGTGAAAAAGACGTTTTTTTTTTGAAAAAGAAACAAAAACTGTAAAAAGAAAAAGTGAAAATAGATCTGTTTCCGTTTAGTATGTTCAAACTGCTCACACGCGCAAAAGAGGCAATTTGCTCGTCCGCCCAAGGCGCACACATGGCATACACAGATTGGTTGAAGAAACTCAGCCAATCCGTGAACCGATGAAAAGTTGTCATCAAAGTTCATTACAATTTCGAATACTATGAAAGCCTTCTTAGACATTCTAATGATTTCCTTGGACGCATTTCCAAGTTTCAAGTCAAATTTTATAAAATGTAACTGTGAATGCAAATATTTGAAGCAGGTTCGAATTCACCACAGAAGTAACGGTCTGCGTGACGAGTTGCACACTGTATGCAAGAATACATATTAACAATATTTAATTAAGAATATATATAAACAATATTTACTTAGATATTAACAATATTTAACAATATTTACGATACAAGACCCCAAGACTTGACCACCCACAATGACTTAGAAAACAACGACGGGTAAACTAATGTTTCGGGTTACTTTTGTAGATAGTACAAGTATAACCTCTTAGAAAGTTGCAGATAGTGTAATGATAAGTGCAAGGGATTCTTGTAATTTCATAGTATTTTCATGCAAAACAATACATAAGCTCAGTGAGTAACTTGTCAATAAAAACAAAAATAGTTTCTTGTTAATCGTTCTGACAGAGGATGGTAAATGCGACACTGGGATCCGTAGACGTATTGGGATGGCCAAGGACGCATTCCAAAAGCTGGTCAAAGTATTTCGAGACAGGAGGATATCTTGGTAACAAAGAAAAGTAAACTGTGCTGTTATGAGACATCTGTCCTTCTTTACGACATCGAATGTTGGACGATTTCCTTAAAGATGAAGAAGAGACTCGAGTCGACGAAGATGTAGTTCTACAGAAGGATGCTAAGGGTATCACGGACCGAGTGCGTGAGCAACGATGAGGTTTTAGAGAGATGCAAACAAGGAGGAGGCTTATACTTAACATCAGGGAGAGGCAGCTGAAGTTCGTAGGACACATAATAAGGAAATAGGGCCTGAAGAATCTGATACTCACGGGTCGAATAGAGGGGAAGAGAGACAAGGGAAAACAACGCATGACATACCAAGCGGCTTTAAGCAAGTGGATGACAGAACAGTGGCAGAGCGAGGGAACTTGTTGAGAGATACAAGGGATAGACGGAGGTGGAAAGCCATGATCGGCTACGTCCTCAAAAGACACGGTACATAGAAAGAAAGATCAAGTTATATCGAGACGGCGGAACCGGTTCTGGATATTTTAAAAATTGCTGGCTACTTTCCCTTAGACCTCGTAAACATACGTATGATTTTGTATGTTTTGTCTGTGTAGAAGTACGCGCAATTAATTGGTTTTTCTTTCAAAATTCAGAAACAAACCTCAAATGTTCTTATTTAAGCTGTAATCTGGATATATGACGCTGAC
>OZ038476.1:86580503-86593003 GCA_964036315.1 Acanthosepion esculentum
ATATGGATTTATCATCAATACTAATTAGAAAAATAAAATCCATAGACATTGGACGAACGACTATAGTACAGATATTATAAAAGAAAATTGAAAGGACTATAAATAGGATTCGATCTCTTCCCGTCAAATTTTGAAGTGCCTCGAAGACTGGTAACACTTCTATGAGCTAACAAAGGACATGGAGCTTGGAAGATGAGTGATCTATTACGTATTTATAAAGTCCCTGAAGATGAGAAATTACACTGATTTGCAGTAGAAAGAGATCTCGTTATGATAGCGATAGTCTGACGAAGTTTCTTAGAAATTATTTCTTTAGCATTATATATATATATATACATATATATATGTGTGTGTGTGTGTGTGTGTGTGTGTGTGTGTGTGTGTGTGTGTGTGTGTGTGTGTGTGTGTGTGTGTGTGTGTGTGTGTGTGTGTGTGTGTGCAGAAAAATAGGAAAGAACACGTTAGGTAAATAATCCGGAGTTCCTTAGTATTTTTGCTTTTATTTTTAAAAAGACAGTGCTCCGTACAGAAGTAGAGTTTATATTATAATATTTTTTTAAAAATATGATTCCTTCGCTACATAAGAGTTCTCATGTTTCAAAAGCGAGAGCCGAGACCCCTAATATAATTTTTTAAATTAAGTTGAATTAAGGTGTCTGGTCACGCTTCCTCGTCAAGCGAGAATTTGGGAATAAGCTATCTTGTATGGTCTCTTGCAACATTAGTTACTATGGAAACGGCTAGGGTCGGCTACATTGGTTAGGTGGTCTAAGAGTTAAGAATTAATTTTTTATCTACACACCAGTCCCCTTCGAAAAGTTTATGTCAGGTTATATTGGGGTGCCTATTTCAAGTCTGATAGTAGCGGTCGACGTCTAGTTGGTCAAAAAGGCATTTTTATGGCTTTGTGGCAGGTCGTTAAGTATCTAGAGGATTCTGTTTCATTATTATCTGTCTATTAATCTGTTTATTTATTTGTTTATTCAAATGGGTATTTTTTTTACAAACGTGTTGAAATGGATTAGAATTTGTTTTTTGTTTTTTTGCTTGTCTTTTTTTTTTTTTTTGCGACTCCACAAAGGGTTTTTCTATTTAATGATTGGGCTGAGCTTTTAAGGCTTTTATTAAACTATAGAATTTATTTGTTTCTTTTTTTTTTTTTATTAATTATTTAATGCAAAAATTTGTTGATGTCGGCAAAAAACCGTTAACTCCTGTCTATGGTTTAATAACTTTTCATTATTTAGAAACTTTTCTAACGGTCCGGGTTCGATTCTCGGTAGTGGATGCGCATTGCTGATGAGTCCCAAATAGTACGAAAAAAGCTTTCTGCATTCTGTTGAGGATTCTCCTAGACTAGATGAATTACTATAATGAATATATATATATATATATATATATATATATATATATATATATGTGTGTGTGTGTGTGTGTGTGTGTGTGTGTGTGTGTGTGTGTAGTAATCGATTCCACCCCATGCATGGCAGTGAAGCCACTAAGACTCAAGGGTTTACTGGGTGTAAAGAATTAGAAACAGAAGCATTACTAATTAGCGGAAACATAAAAAGTACTCAGGAGGACGGGAGATAGCGATTGACATTGCATTAAAGTTGGCTGGAAAGTATGGAGCTTGAAGGCCGTTTCACAAACGAGAAGTACGAGAAAAGAAACTGTTAGCATAGAATTTACGGTTACATCTAACCAACTCAGCTGTAAGTTTGTAAGATCTCGACGCTAGTCTAGTACTGCACTTAAATTAAAAAAGTCAAGGCATCATAGCGAAGAGCTCATCCGAACAATTACCGTAAAATTACTTGTAGAAAAGACATATGGAGGAAACCTTGTGGCGGTTGTAAAGTGGCTGAAGCCGCCAGGTCAAAACTGATAATGTTGCTGATTCTTTTTTGATTTTATCAAGACACGAAAGTTAAATAGCAAGGACGAATGGTAGATATAGATATCTATAATACACACACACACACACACACATATATATATATATATATATATATATATATATATATATATATATAGTATCAATTGATAAATAGAATGGGATAATTCCAAGGAGGACATTAATCGAAAGAGAGCTTAAAATATTTATTTTTTATATATTTTTTTTATTTTTATTTAACTTATTTTACTTTAACTTTATTGATGTCAAATATTATTATGATTATTATTATTATTATCAATTTGAAATTGTTATGATTATAATGCTATGATGATGATGGTTTCGCTGTTGAAAATGAAGTGACAATTCAATGTAATTATTTTTCTTTGCATAGAGATGGTATTATATTAGTGTTGTCCACAAGTATGTTCCGAAAAGGCTAAAAATAATGGAAAACTTATTAATAAAAACAAACAAGCCAACACTTAATAATATTAACTTTGAACATGGACATAATATCTTGACCGTGTTTTGGAACAAAAAAATGAAAACATTTTATAAAACATACATACAACAAACTATTTCTTATTTTAACAGTTAAAATATAATCCTTGAAAATGGCTAAATTTATAGCTGAAAGCGCTCGAATAAAAAGAGCCTTCGGACAGTTTTTATATAATTTATCATCCGAAAAGAAAAAAATTATTAGATCGCATGAGAAACTGTATAAAAAACTAAATAAAAGCACCTTGTCTGTCGTTTTCAATGAAATGTGCATGAAAGAAGGATTGCTGCCTAAATACACAAATTAACCCACTCTGAGTAGATCAGATTTTTCCTCTGATTTGTATACCGCATTGTGCTACTAATATTTTTGCGATGATAGATAATATCGTATATGAGCCCGGTTTGAAGTTGAATGTGGAGAATTTGAGATCAGTTCACATGACCGACGATCCTATGAAATATTGCATATAAGATCTTGTGGTTCCGCTTTTGAAGAATGGCAGCTGTTATAAGTTGAGAATGAAATGCAGTCTCTTCTCCCATGGAAGCTTAATTGAAAACAGTCTTAAAAACAATTAGAAAATAAAATGCGCAAAGAATTTTAAAACATGTTGTTGTTTTTAGCAGATAACTGAAAGACTTTCTTGAATCCACACAATTCAAAGATAAACAAAGATTTTAATTATTTACGTCACTTATATCGTTCAAAGAGATAAGATTGAAAATAACTTGCAAAACATAATTTCGCCAGACGATTCAATTTGAAGCCGAATGTAAATTACTTATAACAAATTATTAATAAAGACATCAGCTTCCTGAAGATTGTTTTATTTTATTTCTTTGATATATATATATATATATATATATATATATATATATATATATATATATATATATATATATATATATATATATATATATATATATATATATATATAAATATGTCTGATAAGCGTATGTAGGTAATGTAATTACATGGATAATTATATACTGAGGATATGCGAGCAGCGTAGTAATTATCGGGGTGGAACTTTGTATCGGCCTGCCGAGTTCAAATTCAGACTGAGCTTGTCTCGTTCAGTTTGCATTAATGCCTTTGGAAAAATTCCCCTAGCTGTGGGTTAATTAGCAGGGCAGATTGAACTCTTTTGTCTTGGGAAACAGTGTAGGTCAAAGAATACTCTGAATTTCAACTCAAGGAAATAACTTTTGTACGTTAAACAATCAAGAAGAACAAAAAATTCAAAACCAGCCTGAAGAAAGATGGGATCCAACTTTCCCTTGACCCACCCACTATCACTCACAGTGCCCGTAAGACCTCTTTGGCCCCAGGCTATGTGGGTAATGCAGCGGTTACCTTCACTCCGTTCTGTAAGTATCAAATTTCCTAAGCCCTCTTTCTTCATTATGTTCCCCAGAAATTTCACCTCTCACTTCATGATATTAAGTATATCAAATGTCCTTTTCATATAAGTGTCCTTTTTGTTGCCATTATCTCTAAAAGTTCCTTGTTACATGTTCGGTTCAGGTTATTGTCAGCATTTACGGTAAAACCACATAGCGAGTCTTAATTTCTGTTGATCCGGGAAGAGAAGCCCACAGAAAACTGAACTGTTTGGCCTTAGTCTATGCGAGTAGTGCACCGGTAATCGACGCGGAAAACGGAATCAAAGATCCGAGTTCAAATTCCAATCTCTACTTCTCCGTTCACTTTCGTACAAAGGCGCTTAGGAAAAGCATAAATCTATTTTTTTTCTCCTGCCATTCCGGCTACGGTAGATTGATGTCTCTAACATTTGGCGATAACTAGTCTAAGAGAAAAGAAAACTCTAAATTCCAAACTTTGGAGAACGCAACAAGAAGCCAGTCCACTATCTTTCCCAAGGATGAATGACAGTTGAATTATAATAAAGAAAAATCTATGGAGTGGCATAACTATCTACAACCTGGTGTGACATAGCATTTAAAAAAGGCTACAGCAGTGAATCATACTAACTTAATTGTCTAGAGAACAGCTTTGTTATTCATTAGACCACAGTGAATCTACTCGTTACTCTTACTTAATATGTGTGTTTGTGTCTGTAAAAGAGAATGTCTTTATTAAATCTGTGCATGCTACAAATATATTTACACGTGTTTCATTTTATGCACTTGTCAGCGCATACGAAGAATTAATTCTTTGATTGGTCATGTGCTGCTTGAAAAGGAGTGACTGCATATCGTTAGCCATATTTACGCAAATACATCTGCAGAAATTGAGAGAACGATATTTATGAATCTGTTTGCAGCTTTTTGGTTCTCCTATCAATGTGATTATCTCGATTTGGGATGCGATCAGTGCGTGTGAATGAAACAAAGTGTAATTTTGTGTGAATACTTGTCTTTTCATGTTTGCACGTGTGTAGGACGGTGCAGAAAATGGAGAGCGGCAGAAGATGAGAGACTCGTGGGCTGTGGGTTGGTGAAAATGAAAAAAATGTGTAGGCATATCAAAGAGAAATAAACAGGTTAGATGTGTATGAGAATAAAAAAATAAACAAAAGGTGTGCGTAAATCTGACGTATAAAGTCGCGGTGTTTGTGGCTCTAAACTTATAAACGAGTTGCTCGGAAAATCTCGTTCAAATTTCATGTGAATACAATAATAACACAACAATAATAATAACAATAATAATAATAATAATAAAATAATAATAATAATAAAATAATAATAATAATAATCTTAAAGAAGAGCGCGATTGAAGAATATAAAAAAGTAAAGACACTGTTTAAAAATGTTTAATAATATTTCGACAGTATGTCTAAGTTATATATAAAAATGCATACAGGTATAACAATATTACAAACAGTCTTTCTTCAACCATTGTTTATCTTGTGAAAAACGGTTTCCATCCTTCAGATCTATAAATCAACCATTCGCCCTTGCATGGACTACTGCTGTCATATATAGTCTGGAGCCCCCGCTGTTCGTCTCAAGGATCTCGACAAAAACCAGAGACGGATATGCAATATGATTGGTCCTGATCTGGCATCTCGTCTACAGTCGCTATCTCACAGACGTGCCATCGCCTCCCTCTGTCTTTTCTACAAATACTTTCACGGTAACTGCTCCGAGGAGCTACTTTAGCTGGTTCCCAAACTGCATGAATTTAAGTGCGCTACTAGGTCGGCATCTCAGTCCCACCCTTTCACTGTCGAAACTGCTAAGTGTAGCCGTCTCTTCTACTTCAATAGCTTCATGTCTTGCACTTTCTGTCTGTGGAACTCCCTTCCGATTAATTTCTCCCTGATAGCTATAATCATCTATTATTCAAATGCAATGTCAATCGATATCTTCAGATGCCTTGATCTAATTCCCCGTCCTTTCCTCTATCACACGTCTTTACCCTTGCGTGCTTGTGGCACTCCTACATTGCTTGAGATTAATTGCTTTAAAAAAAAAATCTAGTAATCAAAGTGACGAAGTGAATGGAATGAAGCCAGCGTGGATGGAACATAATCGTTAACATCAGTCTCATGACCGTGTGTAGTTGTAGGGGCGATGAACAGCTGAGAACCTGACTAGCGCCCTTAGATGCCTCGGATAATCTTCAGCTTCACTCAATTACGTTGTCTGCCTATATTTCATCCTATATTGTCCTTTTGCCTTAGCGGCAACTTGTAGGAAACCAGTGGAAAGATTGTTGACTTGTATCATATCTCCATAACATTACAAATTTCTTCTCTTAAAGGTAGTTAGGAAGACTTCCAATATGCCTGTTTTTTGTTTGATGGTAGCGTGCACTATGTCATTTTCGATGCGCTCTACGAGAAAGATGCCTGGAATGATTCTGTTGAATCTCATTTCTAATGCTTGGGTTCTTCGTTGGAATGCTGCAGTTAATGTCCAAGATTCGCAGCTGTAGAGAAAAAGAAAGCCAGTAGTCTGATCTTTGATTTCAGGCATTTAGTTTTGTTTTTCGAATTGTTTTATTAGGTTTTCGAAAACTGTCATTGTCTTTAAATTATTTCTATGCACCAAATATAATAGATGTAATTATTAAAGTTACAAAATACTAGGGAGACTTAGCAGCATATAATTTGTTAGTTGGCCATAAAAAATCACTGTATCCCGTACAATAATGTATCATTTTTAGCCGTTCATTCTCCTATTAATGACATTTGTTAATTCTCAAACACGTATTCAGGTCATTGAAGCCTTTTGCAAGAAATGAAACAGAAACACACACACACACACACACACACATATATATATATATATATATATATATATATATATATATAAATATGCTTTTTTCTATTTTTCGATTTGTTTGTCAGGATTTATTTTATAACTGAGACATTCAGCACATTGAAGGGTTTTGTTGATATACAATCTCGTGCATTGCGTCATCACGATTTCAAAGCATGAATACTTACCACAGACCTAGAAAATCTGCAGATATTTGTCTCCTTCCTATTGACCAGCGAGCCAAAATCCTAATGAGTCAAAATCATTGAAAGTCAAGCAAGTTAAAAATATCTACACCCATTAATTTCAGTTATGCGTTCTCGTTTATTTCATATACACATTCTGCTATTTATTAGGTCATCCCATAAGTTCTGTCCGAATTTTAACTTTTTGTTAAAATGAACGAAATTTAAAGAGTATTTTATAATGTCTAATGAAGCTGAACATTATTTTTATGTTTAGATGCATTTAAACTCATCAAATTTTATTTCAGAGAACAATAAAATTAAATTTTGTTTGATTAAAACCCTGCTAACATGTTAGTACCCAAGAATCATTTGAGGCTCATAATGCTTTATGATTTCAAGAAAGGAAACTCAGCAGCCGAAGCGGCTAGAAACATTCACTCAGTTTATGGAGAGGAATGTGTGAATGAAAGAACTTGCAGAAGATGGTTTGCAAAATTCAGAGGTGGAGATTTCACCCTTGAAGATGAAGATCGAACCGGACGTCCAGTTGAGTTTGATGAAAAGCTTCTTGAAGCAGCCCTTGAAGAAAATCCTGCTTTATCAGTTGAGGAATTAGCAGTGGTTCTCAGTTCAAACCATACAACTGTCCATCGTCATCTTCAACAACTTGGAAAAGTTCCAAAACTTGGAAAATGGGTGCTTCTTGAATTGTTTGAAAACAACCTCAAATCCTGAGTTGACATCTGCTCTTCTCTCCATTCTCGCCAACTTGTTTCACCTTTTTTGGATAGACTTGTAACTGGCGACGAAAAATGGATCTTTTATCGAAATGTTAAGCGTCGTAGACAGTAGTTTGGAAAAGTGGAAGGACCCCAGCCACAGCCGAGAAGGTTCTTCTTTCAATCTGGTGGGATTGCCAAGAAATAATCCACTTTGAATTCTTACCACCTAATGGAACAATTAATGCTCAAATATACTGTCAGCAATTAGAGCGTTTGAACCAAGCTTTGAGGAAAAAAAGACCTGCTCTAGTGAATCGAAAACGGGTGATGTTTCATCAGGACAATGCGCGACCACACACAGCAAGAATCACGTCACAAAAGATCGAAGAACTTGGTTGGGAGAAAATTCCTCATCCACCTTATTCTCCCGACCTTGCTCCTTCAGACTACCATTTGTTTCGTAGCTTACAGAATCATTTGGAAGAAACAGCTTTTGTAACACAGGAAGAGGTTAAAACTGACATTTGTGAGTTCTTCGAATCAAAGCCAAAAGAATTTTACAGTAATGAAATTAGTAAGCTTGTTAATAGATGGAAGGAAATCATAGATAATCAGAGAAAATAAATTGTTGATTGAATCTGTAATTAAATGTAACATTTGGTCATTTGTTTTCTATATTCAAAATTCGGACAGAACTTATGGGATGACCTGATATATAGAGATCTACCATAAAATCCAATGAAGAATCCGCAATTTTATAGGGCCTGGCATAGCATCTCGGCTTAAATTTCTTTCCACCACTGCAACATAGCGCTTCTGTGTGCCTTTTTTGTCAATAATTTCGTGGTAATTCTTCCGATGAGATTTACTATTTGGTATCTCAACTTTACGAATCTCAGTGCAGAACTAGATTGACAGATAGATCTCATAGAGGAAATTACTACATGTAGCTATAAGTTCTTTAATAAGAGATTCTCCTCTCGGGCTACGCGCTCGTGAAACTCTATTCCGGCCTCTTGCTTTCCAGTTATCATTGATCTTTAACTATTTCAATGCGATGTCAATCGTTATCTGTATTGTTAATTTTTGTTCCTTTACTCTTCTCTTTCCTTAGTAACGCTTTTTTCCCCTTTTCTATCATTCTTTCTCACTGAGAAACCCTTTGTCATAGTGGCTTTATCGCGTTGGTTGGAGTGAAATGATGTATATATTATATGTTTGATTAAGACGGATTATACATAAGGGTGTTTCATTAAGACGTATCAAAGTCAGCAGTAAATGAATCAGTGTTATTGGTAAATATTTATTTATTTCTCTATTGCAACATGTTATTTAAGTCATGGGAATTATGTGTGAAAAATAATATCGCCCTAATGTCCGCCAAATCTGAAAGAAAAAGAAAAAAATCATTAGACTTTTAAACTTAATTCACATTTAAAAAAGGTCCAAGTTATTGAAACTCCCGTTATATATATATATATATATATATATATATATATATATATATATATATGTTGACTTGGATATAATAACATTCAATACGTTCAACTCCGAGTTTTCTCAGTTACTTATAGGGACTTTCGCTAAAGATGATTGCATTGATTACACGCGCATATATATATATATATATATATATATATATATATATATATATATATATATATATGCATATATATATATATATATATATATATATATATATGCATATAGATAGATAGATAGATAGATAGATAGATAGATAGATAGATAGATAGATAATAAAATATAAGTAAAACAATAGGCAAACGTTACTTCTTTATGCGAATTGAAGTTTCATGGAAACACTCCAGACATTATTGTTTGTTGTCTCACAATCATCAGGTGGTAAGAGACCCAAGAGACTCAGTCCCTTATTAATTGAAAAAAGCATGAAACAGACTGTCACCACTCAGTGTTGACCCCATTGTCCACTTTTATATCTATATACGCTCTATCGATGATATTTTGCATAAATATAGTATATCTTAAAAAACTCATTTTTATTAAATATATATATATATATATATATATATATATATATATATATATATATATATATATATATATATATATATATGGAGTCGAATCCATTACATTGACTTACGTGCTAATACTCTTGGGAAATAATCCTCTTCTTCTCTCCCTGGCAGGACAGACTGGGTTCTATAGCATTGGATGTCAACTGGTCTAGGAGAAGGACAAATCTGAATTCAAAACGTGCGGAGAGTAGCACCAGCTCTTTTCATTCGCCTGTTCAAAAACTATGGTTGGTTCTGCACAAAACCATCACCACTATAATCAAATCATATGTTGTCTGGCAGTCGGTTCTTAGGAACTATGGTGCTTGACCCTCATACGTTGTAAAAGCATCCCCCCCCCTGTAGGCGCGGGTCAACAGTCCGGGTTGATCAACGACGGGAGAGTCCACGATTATATATATAATCAGCTTTCCCTGACGATCCGTTTAGGTGAAACCTTGGTAGGTTTGTCTGGCTCTCTTGGTTTAACTATATATATATATATATATATATATATATATATATATATATATATATATATACTAGCAGGAGAGTAAATGTAAACGTTATCCTTACTCCCGACTCGGGAGCAGCCTACGTAAAGTTGTCCATGGGCGAAACACTGTTCACCTAAATGCAGAACCACGACGCTGAGCGGCTGTCCTTGCGATTTGGCCATTGTTGTTGAGCCGTGTCGCCGTACCCCAGGGCTTTCTGAGGCTCTGGCAGACGCAGTAGATCTGGAATTCCTCAAACGACGATTAGCAGTGTGCACAGGACTTTCTAAAGCTCTGGCAGACGCAGTAGTGCTGACATTTCTTAAACGACGAATAGCGGTTTGTTGAGGTTGTTCCGAAACCCTGGATGTTGCTGTAGCCCTAGCATTCCTAAGACGACGCGAAGTGGTTTATTCAGGGCTTTCTAAATCTCTAGAACATGCTGTAACGCTGGCATTCCTTAAACGCCGAAGGATTGTCTGTTGGGGAGTCGGAAGCTCTGGCTCGTATTGCGTCCTGAGAATTCTGTACTAAACGCTCTTCGGTTGAAAGTCTAGCGCGTCGTGATGATATAACTGATGCTACTGATGCCAAACTTTCAGTCCGTTCAACGGTACTTACCGTGGAGATGCGGGAAGCAGAGCGTGAGGCCATCTGAGAAAGGCGCAACGAAGTTTGCTCTGTGGTTTCACTTGCCCTTGCTGCTCTTGTAGTGGAGGCAGCAGCCGTGCGCCGTCCAAAAAGTTTTCTTCACTCAAGCAGCATTTTAACCAATTTTAAAAGGGCGAACGTAATAAAAGATATGTAGTTTTTTGAGTGCAAAAAATACGTGTAGTCTAAACGTAGACAGGTTAGAGGGATCCCAAAACTGTATGTAACTGTATCAAAAGGGGATCGAAGACAAAAAAGTGAAGTTTAAAAAAATTCAACTAAAGCTAAAACGGTAGTAGGTAATTTGGGAAGTAAATTCGATAAACGCTGAAACGAATGGTGTTATAACTAAGAAATAAAAAAACAGTTTGGATACGAAATCAACAACTTGCGCTTTCCGTAAGAAGCGAATGAAGTGAGCACGCGTGCGAGTTATGGTATAAAGAGGCGGTTGGCCGGTTGACCTTGAGCACTCATACTAAGGTGATGTACGTACGCACGTGCACACGCGTGCGTAAGAGAACTGCTCGTGTGTATGTTTGGATGGGCCCAAGGTTAAACGCTTGAAACCGTGCCAATGAGCTCGCAGCAACCTTGAACAGTTGACGCGATTGGTTAACCTGCAGCTGGGTTAGTCAAAGCAGTTCACAGTGGCGGATGACGTTTCAAAATAGTATCTGGCGACTTTATTGTATCGTTTTTTTTTTATTGATAAATATGAAACTATGTAGTTCCTTATCCCAAAATAGGCATTGCCTTTTTGATTTACGTCGTCACCGATGTAGCGCAGTCTCTCAAATTCAGACAATCAGAAAATGGGATTTTCAAGCTTCATTTTTCTTTGAAAACTTTGAACAACCAGGAGATATGCGGTAGTTCTATTGATCAAAAGTTGAAAATACAAGCGTTTTTACACTTTCTACGAACAAAATTTGAAGCAATGTTAATTTCGTTTACTGATGGAAGATGAAGGCATTTAAGTAGCACGAATTTAGATGAAAACTTGCGAGAACTTTTTTTGGAAGCGATGCGCAGTAGTAAAATTATAGCGAGTAAGTGCCTTTTGCTACACGTAAACGGCATGACAAGACATAACAGTACCCCGGTTTCCCCTCGAATGAAAAAAATGCAATCAAATGTGAAAAATTGGACAATTGGGGGGAGCCGATTCTGTCCACTTAGCTTAAAAGTGGTTGCGTGAAGTGGCATGAAATGTGTTAGTGATTGATCACTGGATTCAATCCTATGTTTTAGTAGGCTAAATTGGCTACAAACTCTTAAAAAGCAGCAGTTTCACCTTGTTTTTACTGATTTTTCTGGTAAAATTTGACATGTAGCTCTGTAAATTCCTTTTAAAATGGCCTTGACGTTTACTTTACTGTGCAAATGCAGAAAACATGAAATGTAATGCATGCCTGCATTGAAAAATTAAGAGATCCTTTTTAAAAACCATGGTATGAGAGTTAAATCCTGAAATAAAAGTTGGCTACCTGAAACCTCTACGCTGTTTGGGATGCTTGATATGCGCAGTGTGTCAAACCCGTTCACACACGATCTCGCATGACCCCGGAGCGGGAATAGGCCAATCAGCAGCAAGCATTACGCATCGCGCGAGCCACGCGTGACTAATAACACTAATCCGATTGGCATTTGGAGAGCAAAGTTCGGCTGTAACAGAAATTCTTCATTGGGATAACTTTTGCATCCGAAACCAAAATATGACCATACTTGTCCTTTCTTATTCCCATATAAGCATTTGAATCGACTTTTTT
>OZ038476.1:86598003-86640503 GCA_964036315.1 Acanthosepion esculentum
AAGTGAGAAAATGAAAGAAAGAAGAGAAGGTAGAAGTGTTTGACGTCTTCTGCCAATATCTCATAAATAACAGACTATTTCGTTTTGATCGCGTAAGAAAGAGGGGAAAGGACAGTAGCTGGTTTCAGTGAGGTATGCAAGAAAGAAAGAAGGGAAGATAGAAGTGTTTAACGTCTGTTTCAGTGAAATAAAGAACTTTTCAGTTTCAGATCTTTTCATTGTACCCCCTTACTTCTTAAAATAAAGAACCAGCCTTCATATTTATGATTGTTATTGCAATATATTATTAAGATAAGCTCAAATATTTAACGAAGCGATAAGGGATTTCCGACGGATAATTTATTGTCGTAGAAGTCGCCATGAACTTATTCTATTAGTAACTTATCAATTAAGAATTCATCAGAATGTTAAAATAGGAAAACCGTGAAATTTTCACGGGTTAAAACTAATAAGCTACTATTCTTGCGTTGATTTTTGGCATCATTTGGTGATGAAACATCAATACCGCTTGTTTTCTTCATGCTAAAAATCAGAATTGATTGGCACGAACAAATATTTGACACCAGCACCCACTCGCATACATATATATATATATATATATATATATATATATATATATATATATATATATATATATATATATATATATATATATATAGGCATTTCTGGAATAAATAATTATAATTATTTACATTATTTACAGTCGGACTGATATCCTCATCTTATTGCTATCACAATTTTTCGACTGTTGTAACTGCTGATCTTCTTCAGATTTCCCTCGATATATGAGTTTATTATTATAGTTTGTAATTGTGCAATGGCTGGTCGCTCGTATCCAAGTAACACTGTCTACTAGGTCATCTATTGGTCTTGACATGGAGTCTCGGCTTCAGTCACTTTCTCACCGCCGTGAGGTTGCTTCCCTTTGCCTTTCTATAAATACTTTCATGGTAATTGTTCGGATGAACTCTTCGCTATTTTTAGACTCTTTGAAATTACGCATTATCTGAGATTCGAAGTCGTATTGCGATGAAAAAAGACGCATTCCAAAAATTAAGCAGAATATTACGAGACAGGTACGTTTCGTTGGAAACAAAGAAAAGAGTACTGAACTGTTACGTGATATCTGTCCTCCTGTATGACAGCGAATGCTGGACATTCTCCTTAAAGAGGAAGAATAGACTCAAAGCAACAGACATTTGGTTCTACAGAAGGATGCTAAGGATGCCATGGACCGAACATGTAAGCAATGACGAGGTTTTGGAGAGAATGGAAACAAAGAGAAAACTTATACTTAACCTCAGGAAGAGGCAGCTGAAATTCCTGGGACACGTAATGAGGAAGGAGGGCTTGGAGAATCTGATACTCACAGGACGTATAGAGGGAAAGAGGGACAGATGAAAGCAACACGTGATATAGATAATACGCTCTGAAGAGACACGGCACGTAAAAATGTTTAGACTGGAGACGAGAGCTCACCAAATTACAGTTGCGTTGGATAGGTGTAACCGTAAGTTCTATGCTGACAGTTTCTTTTCTCGCACTTCTCACTTGTGGAACTCCCTTCGGGCTCCATGCTTTCCATCCAACTTTACTCTGCAAAAATTTAAATGAAATGTCTAACGCTACTTTTCTTTTGTTCTCGCTCGCTGGCAATGTTTCTGTTTCTAATTCATTCACACCCAGTAACCCCTTGTGTCTCAGGGGCTTTGCAGCCTTGCATCGGGCGAAGTCGATAAAAAACTAAGATCTTCAAAAATTTAAGTGCAAGTTAATTTCTACAGTATTTACATTAGTCGGACTATTGTCCTCATCTTTGTCGCCATTTTTGTCACAACGTTTCGGCCGTTGTACGCTCCGGCCTTCTTCAGGTGGTTGGAATTTCGAACCGAACCCTTTATTTCGATCACTGGGGTAGACTGTTCTAGTTCCACGAGCCATGTTTGATGGATGTCAGTTATCAGTTATCTCCTGCTAATTTTCCCTCTGAAAGTTCTCCACTGCCTGAACCGGGTATTGAACTCACACTCTTTGGGTCTGTCACTGGATCTAACCAACGCCTTTATCCACTGTGCCATGTTCAATACCCGGTTCAGGCAGTGGAGAACTTTCAGAGGGAAAATTAGCAGGAGATAACTGATAACTGACATCCATCAAACATGGCTCGTGGAACTAGAACAGTCTACCCCAGTGATCGAAATAAAGGGTTCGGTTCGAAATTCCAACCACCTGAAGAAGGCCGGAGCGTACAACGGCCGAAACGTTGTGACAAATATGGCGACAAAGATAAGGACAATAGTCCGACTAATGTAAATACTGTATATAATACATCATCTCAGAAATATAGACAGAAGTTAATTTCTATATTTTATTGTTCTCTTTGTCTCTCCTACATCTCTCTCTTTCTCTCGGTAAATCCTGAGGAAACGTCAGCTGAGGTGAGACTAACCAGAGAGATGACAATATTAGACCAAATGTAAATAATGATAAATCCTCATCCTATAAATTCAAACAGAAATTATCGAATTGGCACTGACCCTTTCTAATAAAGTAGAGACGATAGGCCAAAATCTATCAAAGATTGGCACGGTTGTTAAACAATTAATATTCCTCTGCAGATAGAGGTACCTATGGTTATTTCAACTAGGTTTGTCTATCAATACATAAGTCAGTAACAGGGGAGGACAGAGGGTAACAAAATAATGACATTTGTTCGATTGTAAATAATATAAATAATAATAAATCCTCATTCCATAAATCATCACATCGGTACGGACCCGATGTGATACCTCAACGGTAGTGATCGGAAAAGAACTATCGGAAATTGGTACGGATAACAAAGCACCTGAAATTTCTATATAGATGTAGAGACCTACAAGTAAATCAATTAAAACGTCAGTTCCAGGAGAGCAGAAAGTTACCCGGATCGACAGACACAGGAAGAAGACCGGTGAGAACAACAGTCGAAATATCGAATCGGTCCAGATTAGAATTTGGTCCACTGGCGATCTTAGTTTTAGTCATTTCATCCCAAGCAATAAAGCCACTAAGATGCAAGACGTTACTGTGTGTGAGAGAATATGCGAAAAAGAAAACCATATTAAGAAGAGAATACAATAAAACAACAAGAATTAAGAAGGCAGAAGATAACGATTACCATTGCATTAAAAAATTTTAACGATAAAAGTTGACTGGACAGTAAGTAACCGGAAAAATATCATAGAATTTATAGTTACATCTTTTGCCATTTCAGCTGTAAAATGATGAGAACTAACTGCCAATAGAGCTCTGCGCTTAAATTTGTAAAATCTAGAAACCAAAGAGGAAAGTTCATCAGAACAATTAACATGAAAATATTTATAAAAAAACGCACAAGGAATCTATGATACGAGGTTGGAAAAGTGGCTTAAGCCGTGACGCCAGGTCAGGAACAACAAAATTGCAAATTCTTCTCTGTATCTTTATCAAGAATCTCTAACAAGATCATATGTGACAGAAATATTCAATTGAATTCGAATAGTAGACTTATAAATGTGCAAGACAGATTCTAGCAAATCTGATAGCGAAGAATCATGACAATAATATTTTTTAATCACTTCACCCCATGCAAAGCGATAATGTCACTAGGACGCAGGGGGTTACAAGGAGTGAAAGAGAATGAGAAGACATTAAGTGAGGAGAAGGGAGGAATAGACAATAAAGGACCAGGGTTCAGGAGGACAGAAGATGGTGATTGGCATTGCATTTCATTTTTTGAAGATTGTACGTGACAGGAAAGAAAGAAATCGGAAGCGAGTTCCACAGGTGAGAAAAGAAAATGTTAGAATAGATGTGGCAGTTTCATGTAGCAATTTAAACAGTAAAGCGGTGAGACCTGTTTGCCAATTTAGAAGCACGTTTAATTTTCATGTAGTCGATGTACTAGGGATAAAATATCATCACATCTGTTGCTATGAAAATATTTGTAGAAAAGACAGGGAGAAACAACGTCACGTCAGTGAGAAAGTGACTGATGTCGAGATTCCAGTTCAAGATCGCTTACATTACAGGCCTTTGTTTAAATTTTGTGAAGAATATCGAAATCTACAGCTGGAGTACCAGACCAGTATTCAGTGCACGGACGAATAGTAGATTTATAAATGTGCAAGTGTCAAGAAGATAGAAAGAAATGGCACCAGTTCTCTTTTGATCAAAGAAACTAAGCAAATTCGAATCAAAGCAGTACTTAGATGAAATCAAAGGAACATGATTTGTTATAAACAGCTTGTACATGGCCTTGTGTCAGAAAGAGCAAAGCTTAGTAAATAAAACAAAAAAAACGGTGAGGTAGTGCTTAATAGCAAGATTGGACTATTGAAAATCAAAAGGAAAAGATGAAAGAGATAAGATAGAAGGACATAGAGAGAGAATGAAAGAGATTAAACGAGGAAATATAAAGAAGAAAATAGTGAAGATGCCTGAATGTGAAAAAAGAAAACATATAGAATAAAAAATATTGCGAAGAGGATTAAAAAATAAAATTAAAAGTATGCGAACTAAACGCAAGACACAAAGAACAAGAGTGTTGAACTGCTATATAATATCAGTATGGCAGTGAATCTTGGACAATGTCCGCACATATGAAGAGGTGAGTTGAAGCAACAGAGATGTGTTTCTCCAGAAGGATGCTAAAATTCGATGGCTGGAGCATGCGGGCAACGAAATTTTAAGGAAAACGATATACCGCAGGAGCACCAGACCAGAATACTCGAACTGCATGACTTCATTTTATACATATGACTAATGAAGAAAATACTCGTGAGTAAGAAAGGTTTGGGAAGTGAGTAAAAAAATGGCGTGTTACATCAGTTTGATCCTATTTTATAGCCTCTCTTTGCTACCTTGTAAACTATTCTAACTTTAATAAATATCCATACGCCATAGAGTGAACCAATGCTCCGCGTAAATCAGCGAACGCCAACGCAAGTAAGCAGTTGAACTAAACTAGCAGTCAACTCATGAGTACTTATGTAAACTCCCAACTGCATATTTTTAACGAGTATATGCACATTCGCATGCAATAGTGTACGCAATCGCAGATACATTTAATCCCCACTCATTTTTTTTCTAACTTGTAGGCACTTAAGAGGCGTGCGTGTAAATCACTCCTTTTTAACGCACGCTTAGACGACAAAAATTCCATGTTGCGCACGAAGGAAAGCCACAAAAATGCGTCCGTGTTCGTCTCGTCTATCCGAAATACATTCCTAAGAAAACCCTTGTTCGTATTTTATACTCAATCCAAGTGAAGCACCGAGGCAGGGGTACGACTGTTGTCGCATACTTGCCACGTAATAAGTGAGCCAGGAAAAAAAATCGATTAATAATTCAGGTCAGTGGGACAGGCCATTTCAACTCCCACATTCGCAATCGCTTTCCCTGTCTCTTTACACTCAATGCTCTTCATTCCACCCTGCTCCCCCCCGACTGTACCCACGCTATGCCTCACTTTATTTCTCCTCTCAATCCATTGCTTTCAAATCCACTCTCCTGACTTTTCTCTTTTCTTTCTACTTTATTTTCACATGTTCTTCTTTTCTTACTCTACTCTTCCTTTCTAGCTCTTTCATATCCCCGATTCTCGCACATCACTTCCTCTCCTCCTCCTCTTCCTTTCACTCCATAATTTACATATTTGTTACTTTTCTGTACATTTTACTTCTTTTTCTTACACTGATAATCTATATTTATATTTTCTTTCTTTCTTTCTTTCTTTCTCCTACCCTAAACTATCACTTATATGTTTTTTTCATTCTTCTCTTTACTGCTTTTTTTACACAATTCCCTTGTCTTTCTTTTTCTTATATTTCCTTCCTCCATTTATTTTTCTTTCTTTCTTCGCTCTGATTCTCATTCACAACCAGCTTAAACTCGTATATACTCGAGTTTCGGGCGAGTTTTATTTGCTTTTTTTCTTCCCTCTACTTGTTTTTTTTTTTTTTTACAATCTTTCTTTTTACTTTTTCTTTCTTTTTACTTTTTCTTTCTTTTTTTTATATTTCCTTCCTTCTTTTATTTTTTACTTCTTTCTTTCTTTCTCTTTCCTCTTCTTTTTTCTTTCTTATTTAATCTTCCTCGATGATTTATATTTCCTTTTTAAATTATTGCATTTTTTCTTTTCCTCACCCTTTGTTCACCTTCTTAATATATTATTTGCAGGCTACTTTTCTTCTCTGGATGTGCAGGTGGTGCAATGTTATCTCCGAATAAGAAATCGGTGATCAGTCGTATGCACTTTTTTTTTTACTAATGCCCTCCTCTTTTAAAAGGTTAAATAGCCGAGCATACTTGGCTCTCTTGCCGTAGTTAGCAACCAATATAGGAGAAGAACAACTCTGACTTCAAAGCCGTATATGGCCTTACTTAGTTACATACTTGAACTGTAACTAAGGTTCGCTCAGCATAATTACACCACAAGTTAGTTCCGTGTAAGAGAGCCAACCGGTGGTTTATACTCAAAGGAACCTAAGCAGATTGGCATGCATGGCTGAGAAATCTCACATTATTTGAAGCACAGCATCATGTCAAGACAGATCTGATATTGATGATTCTCTTTGTTACTGCACACAATCCTGGACAAATGTTCTCACTCCGTAAGAATAATAGATTTTTCATGATTGTTTTACTATTTTCGTTTTGTTTATTTTTATTCAATATCATTGACTTATCTCCCTTTACAGCATTCTTTGTTTTCTTCATTAAAGTGGCTTTTGTAAATTGTGGAATCGTGATTTATTGGAAAGACAAGTAACGACGTCCTAGATACAAAATAGGAAAAAACTCTTTTCTAATCTCAGTTTAAAGCTTCCGCCAATCGGTTAATGCGTCCTTGCAAATTTAAAATTGACCTCGATTTATATGAATTGAACCGAGAAGAAACAAAGAAGGAAGAAACAAAGAAAAAATGACAGCGTAGCTTCTGATTCAAATAAATGAAAAAATTCCATTCACTTAAATAATTACTTATGCAATAATAATTACTTAAATAATTAACTAAATAATTACTTATGCAATAATATCGTAAATACCAAAATAAACGAGGATCTGCTGAGAGATCAGCAGCCTGATACACATTTTTTTTTTTTTTTTTATTAAAGCTTTTTGTTAATCCGGAAACTTTTCATCGACCAAACGTATGAGACTAATGTCGATGCCAACATCTTTGGCTGTAGATATTTATATTACCGTATATACCCGAGTATAGGGCGAGTTTTGTACGCAAAAATAGTGGCGTACTATAAACAGGTCATTATTCACGAGATTAAAAATCATGCATTTTCGTTGACATGTTGCCCTATACACAAGTAAATCTTTATGGAGGCATTAAAATTCATGCAAAAAAATCAGGAGTCGTACTATACATGAAGTCGACTTATACATGAGTATATACGGTCATTAAAAAATGTTAATTTGATAATTACTTCCCGTTCGAGAGACAAGCTCTATAAACTGTTATCTTCGACGGTGTATTTATAGGATAAAAGGTATTTTTTGAGCAACTCCAAGAAGAATTTAGTATGGCCGATTCTTGGTGAGTGTCGGTCTCGAGGTAAGAGGTTCAAAAGGCGTTTGGAGAATAATGAATGAAAATCATGATAGGAATGTTTGGTGCTGAAAAGTGAGTTTTGCTGATTTAACAACCGAATTTTTCAAATTGTTTTTAGCAGAGTTTGGCACTGAAAGTGAACGTTTTGCAGAAAACATTACGAAGAATGGAATTGCCAGCTGTCAGCAATTCAAGAATTACTGACAAAGAAGGGGCAATTATATATCGTAGACGCTTTTATTCTCTATTTACTTTGTATTTTCTTTTGTATATTTTTCCTAAGCTTAGTACAGCAAATTCTAAATCTGGTGAAAATGAGACCAGAAAGATTATAGTGACTCAGTCATTCAGTTTGGGAGAACAGGCTTCATATTCAATTGTGCGTTCAGGTACTTGGTTTCTTATGTAAAAACTTCAGCTAAGAAAAGCTCAGTATGTCAGTAGGCCAAAGGAAAACGTGGGAAGATTATTATGCGCCAGTCTTTCAATTAAGGAACGCTTACAACCTCGGAAATCAGCATTTAAAATTATGGTACATCTATTAAAAATGGAACAGATTGCCAAAGAATCCCCTGCAACGAATCTTTTACCTATTCAAGAGAATCGGTTTTATTATATTCGTGTTACAGTGTAACCCGGATAAAAGAGAGTTGTCGGGACCGGAGAAGAAGTCTCCTATATCCGGGTTTGGTCTATTTTGTTTAGGTAAGTATGGCTCTAATTTGGGACCAGATAAAATCTCTCTTATATCCGGGTTTATCTTATATCCGGGTCTCTTATATCTGGTTACACTGTATTTTTTAAATCCTCTTTTTTTTTCTTTCACTCTCTGATTCTTTCTTTCTCTCTTTTAAACCATTTCTTTTATTGTGTATTTTTCATTTCCATTGTGATTTTTAAAAGTCTTACATATTTTTCGTTCTACTTCTACGGATTTTTTTTGTTCTTCGTCATATTTACTGACTTTAGTGTATTCTGGCATAGGAACGAACAGAAGAGAATCAGTCGTGTTGCACTAATCTACCAAGTTGAGAGACATGCCTGCCTTGAAAATCAGCATTACAATCCTCAATTTTAACTGGGCTCGAACACAAAGTTCTGACATCAGTGGCAGATAAGCAACAATCTAACAATATTCTTTCTTTTCGTCCTGCGTAATAAATTACAGCCAACAGCAAGGCCTCTGATCGGGAAATTTTGAGGAGCGTGGAACCACCTCTTTATTGCTGTTGTTCCCAGGTCCACTCTGATCTGAGCTGGTAGGACTTATTTGGGTCCCAACCATGGGAAAATAGTGCACCCCAAAAACTGGGGTCAAAATACTATGAAAGTATAGAAATACATTTTTATAGTGAAAGTGTCAGCAATACATTTTCATAGTAAAAGAATTAACATTAGTATGTTTTTGTAAAAACAATATAACCAGCAATACATTTTTATAAAAGAATTACTAATGGTCCCAAGAAAATTAAATTTTGGCATTAAATGATCCATAAAAACTTGATATGCCGTTAAACAAACAAAAAAATTATTTCTTTCTGTATTTTTTGTTTCTGGTGGCCAGCTTCGGTAACAGCTAAAAATCAATCAAGTTCCCAACTTATATTTACAATAATTCTCCTCTACAATCTTTCTCAGTTCGTTCTTTTTTCCGACCTGTTTTTGTTTTTTGTTTTTTTTGTTATAATAAAACCTTTCTGTTCCAGAGAAAACAGACAGACAAAAACGCAACCTACACATCATTTTTCCTATTTTTGTAATAACTTACGCTTGTTCTTTCTTTAATCTTAGGTCAACTTGCCTGTATACAAACATTACTATGACTTAACCAAAAGGTTTGTGAAGTTTATTTTTCAATTTTGTTTTCATTCACTGGGTTCATAGCGTAACTAATTCAATACTGCTTATGTGTTTCTTTTTTCTGATACAATGCCGGTGAAAGCCTATACAAGTAATCGAAGCATATTATATTCAACACATGTTCCCAGTTGGTAATCACCAATGCTTACTAGCTAGACTTTAAGTGTCAAATATCAAGTGACACTATTCACTAATAACCTCTCGTAAACGAGTTTTATAGTAGGATCCCTTCGACTTGTAGTCTTGTATTGGGATTAACAAAAGAATTCCATACAAGTCAGACTTTGAACCTAAAAGACCTTCATGAAGTCGGAAAATTGGTTGGTTTGATGTTTTTGTTTAGCGACTTATCAAGCTCTGAGTTATTTAATACCGAAATTTAAATATTTGTTCGCTATTTTATTTTTTGGAGATAATGGTGTTAGTAATACAAGTTTTACTAATTAACCCATGATCTGGGAGAAGAAGAGATGTATTCATACATTTCCCATGGGTATTTGCGCGTAAATGATTATAACGAACTCAACCGGAACTTGGCTCTCCGACTAACAATTCTGAGCCATTATCCCACTCGAACATCACTTACAGCACCTGGTATTCAGAAGCAGTCACCCATCTAGGTACTGACCAGGCTTAACGTTGCTTAACTTCTGTGATCGTACGAAAGTCGGTGTTTCAACGTGATGAGGCCGTAAGCTCTCAGAAAATTGGTTCAACTAATCGAAAAACTGTCAACTTTTCTTGATAGCTCACTATTTTTACATCTTGTCATTCTTTATGTTCATCGCTTCATTCTCTTACGCTTCACTGTCTCTCCATTCTAGCGACTCCAATTCGTTTATTGCCCACAATGCCAGTTTCTCCTGCTTCTTCTCTTCCTTCTTAGGTTTGACTTTCTAACTTCTTTTCTGTCTCTTCTTTTTTATTTTCTCTTTAAATCTCCATTACTTAATATTAACTTCCTTGAGCAAAACCCTCCTTTTTAAGCACATGGCTCTTACAAATTCTTTATCTCAGCCGTTAGACATATTACTTTTTTCGAATGTTTATTTCTTTCTCTTTTTAGATAAGGATATAAGAAAAGGATATGCCGTCTCACCTGACTTATTTAACCAATAGAGTTCTGTGAAAATTAGAAGTCCTACCAGGATTTATTATTGGTAGCTACAATCTTAAAGCATAAGATATACAGTTGAAATAGTGTTGATAGCAGTGACCAAAATATAAAATGCATAGTTGTCAGCAAAAAGAAAACATGTAAATTAGATAGAAGATACAAAAATCAGCCAAGTACGACAGTTTAAATATCTGTGAAGTGTTTTAACAGAGGACGTAAATTGCGCCATTGAAATTCGAAGGCGCATTAGGATAGTGAAAGACGCCTTCTAAAAGCTAAGTAAAGTATTAAGTAACAGGAAAATTTCGTTAGAAACAAAGAAAAGAGTACTAAATTGTTATGCAATATCAGCTCTCCTATATGGAAGTCAATGCTAAACAATCTCCTCACAGATGAAGATGTAAATAGAAGCAACTGAAATGTGGATCTACAGAAGGATGTTGATAATTCCATATGCAAAACAAGTGAGTAACCTCGAAGTTTTAGAGAAAACGGAAAGAAAATACTTCATATCAGAAAGACTTGAAATTATAACATAAAGAGGAAAGACGGCTTGTAAAATTTAATACTCACAGTATAGTTTGAAGGCAAGAGGAACAGTGGAAAAAGACGCATTCCATAACGTATAGTTAATAATGTTTAGTTCATGCAAAAGTGGGGTTAACGGCAGACAGAAGAAGCGACACGGTGTTTCTTTGAAAGATTACTCGTTGGATATTTAAACAATATCAAGTAGCAGTATCTTTGTGATTTAGGTATGTGATTTTCCACAGTTCTATGCAATATTTAAGGAAAATTACTATCACCGAGGAGACTTTGTACATTTCCAAAGCCTTACAGATCCAAGAGTGTGGCACACTATCAAAGGCTTTACGGTAATTTATCTAATGCTGAGATTTTTCATTTTTTCTTGCAATTTTCCAGGATCATTTTATTTATTAATAGTTGATCTTTGCACCAATACGAACCTCTTCAGTTGAAGAATGTTGTTTTCATCGAGAAAGGAGTAAGTACAGTTCGTCAGGATGGACGAGATCTATTTATATGTGGACTGACATGTTATTGGCCTATCATTCTTTGGATCATCTGCTTCACACGTTTTTGGTAGAAGTGATCCGTTCTGGAATTGCATTGGAGTTATTAATTAGTATTATTAAACTTTGCGCAAGAGTTTTATGGACTGATGACAGATGATAGAGCCAAAAGTTGGGTAGTTCGTCATCTCTTGTGGATTTCTATTTTGGGGATTTTCTTAGAGCTTGCCTAACATTATTCTTGGTTATATTTTCTCATTCTTGCATTCTTTCTTTTCTCATTTGATCCACTCGGCATTGATGATGATGATTTGCAACCACTTTGGGTAAAATATAATTCGTTGCCTTAAGAATTAAACCATTATATTGCTGTCTTTTTCCTGCTTTCATGATCGTTTCCATGTTGGGTTTAGTTGAACACAAGTGTAAATGTGTGACATTAATGTAAAAAGGTATTGCTGTAACATCATTTCGCCCAATTTTTGACATGCCATTTACGAAGTGGGAAGACTCGACTTTGAAAATCAGCATTCTTAATTTTAGCTAAGCTCCCACGCCATGCCATTGAGAAACACGCAGTTAAATCAGTTCTAAGGTAAACCTATTAGGTGTTCATCTATGAAACTTTTCCCTTCAGGAAATGGGTAATAATAGCTGTCCACAACTTCCTATTAATTCTAACTCTTAACGATATATGTTGTTTTTTTATTATCCTTCCTACCTGTTCTACCAAAGATTTACCCCAGATCGTTAGGTACTTTGTTCGCTGTTTTCCTCTGTCGGTTTTACCTTCAATATGTAATGTGTGTGAGTGTGTGTAATAAAAAGAAATCAAACCCTCTTTCCTCATTTTGTGTCCTAGTACTATCAATTTTTTCTAATACTAAGTATAAACTTTCTTTTGTTTGCCTTTTTCTTAAAACTTCTTCGATACTCACATAATTCGTCCACAGTATTCTCAATTTCCATTTTTATTTCATTTTTCTCTGCCATGTAAATTTGTCCTGATATCTCGGCTTCGGTTACTTTCCCACCGTCGTAACGTAGCTTCCCTGTGCTTTTTCTATAAATACTTTCATGGTAATTGTTCTAATGGACTTCCCTCCGTAGTACTCTATGAATTTAAGCGCAGTACTAGATGGGCGGTAAGGTCTCATTATTTTACTGTTAAAATGGCTAAAATAATTTCCGTAACCGTAAGTTCTCTGCTAACAGTTTCTCTTCTCGCACTTCTCGCTTGTGGAACACTCTTCCGGTTTTTTGCTTTCTCTGGAAAGACGGAAATTGATATTCAAAAACTTAAATGCAATATCAATCGATATCCTCGGTCTAATTCATTTCTGTTCTTTATTGTTCTTGCTCCGTAATAATGTTTTCTTTTTTTTATATTCTTTCACACTGTGGCTTTATTGGCTTTATTGCCTTGCTTGGAGTGAAATGATGAAAAAGAATATTGAATTTAAACACTTTGTTTATATTTTTCCTTTCTCTCTGCCTTCCCTTTCATTCTTTCATCCGTCCGTTCGTACTGACCGATTTTCTCATTATAAAACGACCTTCTTTCATCTCGCTCTATTTTTTTTTTTTTTTACAGATTCGTTTTCGTCTTTCTTTCTCTTTCCTCTGACAATCGCACTCAAATCCCAGAAAACCCCCGTCTTCACATCCCCCCCTACCACGTTCCGATCAACACCAACGCGCCACATTCTTTTATTTTACAAGTTTTTTTTTATGATTTCTCTCTCTTCCCATTCTTTGAAAATTCCCAGGTACGCACCATTTTTTCGTCCTCACTTCATGCGAGGTGCTCATGAACAACACACGAGTGCACAGAAGAACGCAGTCGCATCGGGGCGAAGATAAGTCACCTTTCTATCGGTCAGTGTTCGAGCCGCGATAAAGAAAACAAGATTTCGAAATCTAGTTTTTCTCGCATGCGGATTCAAAAAATCAAATATTGTTGCAACATGACCTGGCACTTTCCAGTTATACGATTACATATTTTACACAAGCCCTAATTCTATAGAAGCCAGATGTAGAAAATTGGCTCGAACGAGTTCAAAAATGTTTAGGCGGCCTTGTGGGCGACAAGTGGTTTTTTCACCCTTCAATCTCTCTCTTATTGAGCACTTTTACACATGATTATAGCATATCATTAAAACTATATTTTTTATCCTATATAGAGAGAGTTATCCCACTGGGCTTTTACCAACAGCGTTTCTAGACGTCATTTTTTAAACTGAAATTAGAATTTTTAGTTTTCAATTTTAAGTGTAAGATTGAACCTAATTAAAATTCAAATTGAGATTATAGTGCAATTAAACATTTAACAACAGTAAAAAGTTATTCAAATAACACCAAGAAACTGCGAAATCTAGAAATATTAACATATTAACCAGATTGTGGCCAGTTCTTAATACCTTATGCGTGCATAGTGCGTGAAATTCCGAGTCGTGCTGTTGGCGTTAGGTATTATGTAGGTATTTACTTGACCAAGCGAGCGATCTGCGAACAGATACTACACTTTGATCCAGGCCACCAGGCCGAGCAGCTCCCGTTAGGTATTATGTATATTTATTAATATATATATATATAATATATACCCTATGCATAGAAATAAGTTCCACAACAACGATCTAAAGAATGTCACACATTAGAAAATAATTTATCGTACTTAAACAGACAATTCTGAAGATTGCTGCCGTTGAGTGTTTGTGTGTGTATATATATATAATACGAGGTTCCCCCCGAAAGTAAAGACTCGGATTTTATTACGTTGAATATAATATAAGTAATATGAGTGTCCGATGATACTGAACTTTTTACCCAATAAATCCTTATTGCTTTTTTCTGGTTACAGCTATTCGCAGTTCAGCAAAATGGAGTCTGATATGAAAACATATGCTAAGTTGTGACATAGAATTCCTCCATTTGCTAACAATTTCAACGATAGTCTTTCATGAATGTTGATGGGCCTTTAAGGAAACTAAACAATGGATGTGAACACAGACGATGGGTAATGTGGTGTGTGTGAAAGGGAGTTGCTTTCGCTAATGCAGTTTCTTTTTTTATATTTTTACGAGTGCTGGCCCTATATTGTTATTCATTTTTGTTAAAAAAATGCATAGCTGATATTTGTGCATATGTGGAATATATGAATTTATCTGAAAACTTGCTTTACCCAAACATATTATGTGCTTGTTTTATCTGTTGCCGGTCGCTTCCGTGGAAATAAATAGAAGATATTACTACTGGTGCTCTTCAGATATACATATATATATATATATATATATATATATATATATAGAGAGAGAGAGAGAGAGACCTATCTGCCGGCATCAGATAGTCGGTTGTGCTCCTGTGGTGATTTCAATTGTAGAGTGTCTTATGCGGGCTCACCAGCTACCCTTATTGTAACATATTGGCTTAGCCGATGGAATATAAATTCCGATATCACTACCGGCTACCAGTTGACTCTAATTTCTCAATATAAAATATAACACGCTGTCATTTTGGCATAGGGTACTTCGGCATGATGTCCCATATTATATACTCTTTCAGTAGTTATTTTTGTACTAATATATATATATATATATATATATATATATATATATATATATATATATATATATATTCGTTTATAATAAAATTTTGTACTTAATGACACTTACATAGCCTTCCTCTCGCTTCTTGCCGCCTCACCATATTCATTGCACAGATATTTTAGCAAAGTCTCTCTCTCTCTCTCTCTGTTCTGGGCGACGTCTTTATCAGTGCACTCATCCCCTTGATGTAGCAATTTTTATTGAATCAAAAACAGATTTTTAAAAAACGCTATTAAAAGAAATACAGTCTAAAAAACAGAAAAGAAACAGAAAAAATTGAATAAATCCATGCATAATAAAAATGCGTAAAAATATGTAATGAGTTGAAGTTACCCTCCAAAAAGAAATGGCGAAAAAAAAAACATAAAAAACAGAAAAGCATTTAGAAATAAAATCAGGTTGGGGGAGAAGCAATGCTTGAAAGACGAAAATATTGTTTTCCTACTTGAAGAATTATGGTAATAATTTTAAAAAAAGGAGAAAAAGAAAGCATAGTTTTAATCAAGCCACAAAGCATCAAACATGACTGATTCCTGATTATCGGTGGCATTTTTAAAATGTAAGAAGAGATTGTGTAAAAGCGAGGAGCGAGGGGAGTTATGAGACGCTAAGGCAAAGGTATCAGAAGATGGTGGAAGCGGATGCAGAAAAATGCGAGATTTAGTAGTTATAGGATAATAAAAGTTGGTGGGAAAATGTTAGAGAGAGAGAGAATTGATAGAACTGGGAGATTTTTTTTTATGTGCTGCCTCCCCTCACAATGTAGGCGATCATTGCTCTCCATAACTTCTCGTCCTTTGTAGCGCTTAATAAATTATATCTTTCAGTTATTTCTTATAAATCCTGTTCCGCTATCCATTTACTTAAGCTCATTAAGTATGTTATGCGTTGTCTTCCCCAGTCCCTCTTGTCTTCAACCCGTTCTGTGAGTATCAGATTTTCCAAGCCCTCTTTCTTCATTATGTGCACCAGAAACCTCAACTTTTCTCTCCCTGATGTTAAGTATAAGTTTCCTTTCTGTTTCCATTTTCTCTAAAACTACATCGTTGCTCGGTCCATGTTATCGGTATCATTTTGTAGAACCACGTTTCTGTTATTTCAAGACTCTTCTTCATCTTTGAAGAGATTTTCCGGCACTCACATGCATACAGGAGGACGGATATCACGTAGCTCTTTTGTCAACATTTTCTAGTGAAGTTTTCCCGTCCCTTTTTACACTTCTTAGCTTTTGGAATGCATCTTTGGCTATCCCAATACGCCTTTGGATGTCAGTATCACACTTACTGTCTTCTGTTAAAGGACTTCCTAGATATTTAAATTTTTGTACTAGTTTGATTTCGATTTCTCACTATTTGCATTTCGCGTTTTGGGCACATCATTTTGCTAACAAACATCCACTCTCTCTTCGACATTAAAGAGTGAATCAAACCGAAATATGTATTAAAAAAATAAGAATAAAATACTTTTATGAATCAAGAAATATGCTTTTATGAAAAAGAAACATGCTCAGTTTGTTTTATGCGAAGATATTGCGCACCAGAATGCTTCCTCGGTGATGTCTATTGTGGGGTCATAGAAAGTGTCGGGCCTCCATGACATCAAACTTTCTCTCCCATGGACCCAGCCAAGAGCGACTAGCATTTTGTAATATCTTCCGCGTGATTGCAAAATTTGAAAACAATATCTGTGCTTACGCGAATAAGCTCCCTTTTGTTCGTTGCAGGCAATGCATTTTTTTAATTACGTTACTTAGGTTTCATATTACAAGGGCGTTACGATGAGGCGTCTACGGAGATCAAACTCACTACACAATTAGCTGTGCCTACGCGAATAAACTCCTTTTATTCGTTATAGGCAATGTATTTTTCTTTTATTTTGTTTAGTTTTTTTATATTACAATGGCGCCTACGAAGATCGAAGTTGCTACACGAGCTAATGATTTACTAAACTAGCTGGCTCATCATCAATCTAACCAAGGTAGCTTGGAGCACGAGGTTCGTATCAATAAGCCTGTTACCTGACAGTTATTAATAAAAAGTTGAACGGAAATATTTAATGTATTATTTTTTTTTATCTAAAATGACCCTGTATATATGCAGTGGATTATTTACATTGACAAGAAAAAATTTTAAGTTTTTATTTTTTTTAACTTAACGCTACGCACTTGTTGATATTTATCTTGTCTGTGTGAAGATTTCTTAGAACTGAGAAGGAAAGGTCGATTAATTTGGGAAGAAAATCAGAATATTTTTACGGCAAGGTAAAAAATTGAATTAAAATCTTTTTTCATTCACCGCAATAAACCCACTGATACGCAAGGAGAATATAAGAAAAAAGAAAACATTATTAAGGTGAGCGAACAATAAAAAAAAAAAACGGAATAAAAAAGACATAAAATAAGGATTGACATTGCATTTAAACTTTTGAAGATCAAAGTCGAGTGGAAGGCAAGAAGCTAGAACATGGTTCCACAAGCGAGAAGTGCGAGAGAAGGAACTGAAAACGCTTAGAAAATATATGGCGAGAAAAGCACCCGAGACGAAAGAGAAAGGATGAGAAACAAGTAAATAGAGAGAGGATATAAAAAGGAAGAAAAGTAGCGGCTGGTTGAAGAAGGCAGAAAAAAAACAAAAAAAGAATGATAATAATAGAGGAGCGAGGAAAAACTTTAAAGAGGACAAAAGAAAGAAAGAAGGGTGAGGCTTGGATTATACTTGAATAAAAAAGAAAAGAAAAAAGCAAACTAACAGAGAAAATGCAAAGAAACGAGAAACAAAGAACGAAACAAAATAACAAAGAATGAAAGAAAAAAAAACGTAACTTAGAGTATATCAATAGCAAAAAGAAAGTTAAAAAAAATAGGGAGGTAAAGAAAGTGATTAAAGACATATCGTGATAAAAAAAGAAAGGGAAAAGAAAAAGATTTGATCAATGGATTCGTTTTCTCCGGTTCATCAACCCTTTACAGGTTAGTTAAAACTAGAAAATATTTTGAGATTCTAAAAAGTTTTTTTTATATATATAAATAGTTTAGTGATACAAGCCTTACTAATTAACCCATACCTAGGGGGAGAAAAAGTGGTTTCATACCGTATATTTGCCCGTAAGTGAATATAAGTGACACAACAGGAAATGGAACTCGGATCTCCGATTAACAATTCCGTGCCATTATCTATTACGCCATCCTCAAAGTTTACAATCACCTGGTATCCCCAATCGGTCACCCATCTAGGCACTGACCAGATTCGACGTTGCTTAACTTCGGTGGTCGAAAGAAAAGAAAAATAGAAGCAAAGGAAAAATAGAAAATTAAAGCCATAACTTAAATTGAACATGTTAATAGAGAAAAGGGAAATAATGAACAACAAAAGAAAGACTAAAACTGACATTCAAATTGGGTGTTAAAAGAAAATATGAAATAGAGAAAAAATACAAGAAAAAAAAAGAAAGAAATTTCAATAAAGAGAAGAATATGAGAGGAAACTGGACGGCTGCGAGATCTTTGATGTTAGAGAACTGAAAACTACTTTCCACGCCAATGCCAATCTTAACTTAGACAGTTTGTGATATTTCTGAACCGCGACTAACAGTGATTAGAAACGAACTCCAATATGAAAATATAATAAACAAATGAAAAAGACTCTAATATTTTGATTTAAATAAGAGCTTGATTTTTCAAAGTTCGTATAAAATTAGTTTTATGCTTGCAGGAAAGGCTGTTTGTTCTTTTAATAAATTTTCGCATCAGCGATATTATATCAAGTCGAGTAATTTTAAAGATTCGACTTTCCAATTAACAACTGGTAGTGCACATGCAAATTTCAGGGTCTTGATATTTGAAGTTTTTCATAAATCATAATTCTTAGGTTAATAATTCAATAAGCCCATGGTAAGTTCTACTACTATAAAATACTCGTGGAAATTGTCCCGTTGAATAACAAAATATTGCAACAACAATCGTAATTATGAATGCATGTCATTATCTAAAGAAGTAAGAGGGTACAAATCGAAAAATTTGAAATTGATAAATTTATCCATTTCATTAAAGCAGTCGCTAAACACAGGAGAGTGTCATCACTTCCACTTTCTTTGCTTTTCTCACTGAAACTACGCAGCATTTCCGATATGTCTTTTTTGTTTCTGCTCGCGATCAAAACGGAATACTTCATTATTTATGAGATGTTGGCATGATGCTTCTTTCTTTCTTTCACTGAAACCAAACAGGGTCTATGATATATCTTTTCTGACTTACATCTAGTCCATTATTTTATGATGTATTGGTAGGACATTTCTTTTCTTCTTTCTTTTTCCCATGTGCCATTTGAGGACACCAACAATTCCAGTTGTAGTTTTGGAGTCCTCGGTTTTATTGGAAATGATTCCGATAGACTCATTGAAGTGATTCATGGTAGTCAAAGCCTTAAAGAAATACAAAATTGCACTACGAAGGGCTATATTTATGTAAAATGCTCAGTTTTTTTTTGTTTTTTTTTGTTGTTTTGTTTTTGTTTTTTTAGACGGTGGGTTCAAAAATGCTCAGTGGAAAAAGTCATTATGCCATCCCTGACCTTAAGTCTCTAGCTGGGACCCGGAAACAAATGAGTATACACCAGAAATCAAAGGAAATAAAATAATAATAATAATAATAATAATAATAATAATAATAATAATAATAATATAACAGTTAACGGACCAGATATAGGAACTGAAGTCTACAAAGAAAAGTGCATTCTCATAGATATGGCAGTGCCATCAGATAAAAATGAAATAAATATAAGTATAGTAATTGAGATATTTTAAAACACTTGTCACATCTATAATATTTGGAGCCCTGGATACGATCAACAAAGGTAATTATGAGGATATTAGCAAAATTCTTGGTTTCCCCTGCTTACAAGAAATAAAAAAAAGCCTGAACTATGGTACTGCTTATCTAATCGAAGCGTCCAGGGAAAGGCTAGTGGAAACAGAAATCAGGAAGCGAACTGAGACCGTCCAGATGTCTCAGCTGCTAATATCTGCCAGAATACTTAGAATAGTTCAAAGTATTGAGCATAGTTGCTTTCCCTTTAAATTCAGTGGAAAACACTGATGGGAATGAATGGACATATAATGAGGTCAGGTTCATGGCTAATGAAATGAAGTAATAGATGGAAAGATGACTGACAATAAAATAATAATAATAATAATAATAATAATAATAATAATCATATTATAATTGTCCCTCCTTTAGCAGGACCGATAGACTAATACCTCATAAATAATGGACTATTCCGTTTTGATCGCGGGAAAACACGGAAAAGACATATCAGAGACGCTACTTGGCTTCAATGAGAAAAAGAAATAAAGAAGTGACGATAGAAATAAGTGTTTAATGTCTGTTTCAATGAAAACAGAATCGTTTATCAATTACAAATCTTTTCATTTGTACCCCTTTTGTAAATAACTACCTGCATTCCTATTCATGATTGTCATTGTAATATTTTGTTAAAGTTGATCAGCACAAATATTTAACGATTTCTACGGATATTTCATTGTTGTAGAACTCGCCATGAGATTATTCATTCATTAACTTAAGAAGTAAGATTCACCAGAAGATTAAATTAGAAAAACCGTGAAATTTTATTGGCTATTTATATTAACAACAACTACAATAATAATAATAATAATAATAATAATAATAATAATAATAATATGTCTACCAAAATCAAAATAAAAGAATTAGAGGTCAATGGTATGGAGTTTGGAATCGAAAAACAATAAACGTTGTGAACCCGTTAATACTGACCGTAAAATCCGGAATAAATTATGAAAATTAAAATAAAAAAATCTCGTTATTAATTAAAATTTTCTTCCTATAACCGATTAATATCTACTATTTCATTTATATGCGTATAACATTTTTGAATTAAGGAAGTGTGTTTGTGTGTGTGTGTGTGTGTGTGTGTGTGTGTGTGTGTGTGTGTGTGTGTGTGTGTGTGTGTGTGTGTGAGAGAGAGAGAGAGAGAGAGAGAGAGAGCACGCGCGTGTGTCTTCGACAGGAATAGAGTTTGAAAATGTTTTTAAAAAAGATATTTCAGGTCTGGTATCCAAAGCTAAATTCATGGGGCTTTACGATGGGCAAATTGTCGCCATTTTATATTTTTAACTTCGCGCATGCGTATTGTTTGTTTTTGATTTTGTCGACTGCACTATATATTAGGGTCAGTTGGGCAATATCTGTGAGAAAAAGAACACCTTGATGCAATTCGCTCTACCAGAAATTCTGAAACGGCATGATGTACCGCTTGGCATTCACCCCGGACGCTGCAATACGAACGTTTCAGGGAGTTTGGGTGTCAATCTGGGGAGAGTGTAGAGGATTCAGAAAGAGTTGCATGAGTCTAATGGCGATTACGAAGTTTTTGCAGTTATCACTAGTGATGGTGACGTTATGCCTCCGCTCATCTTCCCACAACACCTTAGACTCAACACAGACGCCTACGTAAAGTGCCGTGAGGAGGTAGTGATGCCCTGGCTCAAGAGGTTGGCTGCTGGAAGACCCTACGTCTTGCAACAGAATTCTGCACCACGCCACACAAGCAGGAGAACCTAGTCATGTCTGTCAGACAATTTCTGCGAACACATCAACCGTTAGATCTGGCCACCTAACTCCCCAGACTGCAACCCCCATGACTATTATGTGTGGGGCGCAGTTGAATGACCAACAAAACTCCTTGTAACACAAAAGATGAACTGAAGGCAAGGATTATGGCAGCATTCACCAACTTAAACAAGCAGACTGACCGGAAGAATTGTAGGAGTTCCGAAGTCGTCTGGAGGCTTGAAGTATTTCAAGATATTTTTATTTAATTTTGGCAAATATATCTGTTAAATCTGTCAGTGTTATTTTCATTATTGCGTAATTTAGACGGCAATTTATCCATCGCACCCTGTATTTTCTCATCTAAATATTTTCGGACATCAGGAAAGTCTGTAATTGATTGAAAAGAGACGTTCAAATGCTTTCTGTCTTGGATTTGATAAAGCAAAATAAAACAATTTCAAAATACATTTACTATAAAAAAATAAAATTACAAATAAAGACCTACTAATAAATGAAAGAAAGCAATCTCCAATGTAAAAGTTGTTTATTTATCTGAAATGCTAATTTCTTTTCCTTTAAAATTTACACCGGGAATGGAAAACATATTACAATGATATAAAAGTGCGGAAGAAAAGCATATTTAGAATAGAAAGTTTATAGTTCTACCCATCATTACTGGAATACTTGGAACAGTTCGGAAGAACATCATATAGAGATTATGAAAAGTAGAAAGAAGAGTAAATGTATCGGTGAAAATGTCGAATATATTGAAGCGCCAAGCTCAAAACATACAAAAAAAAAAAGTAATAATAATAATAATAATAATAATAATAATAATAATAATTTGCCAACAGGATTCCAAAGATTGTAGAAAATAATTTCAAAAACTTTCAAATTATAAGGACCTGCAAATCGAAGTAACAAGAATGTAGAAACTTAAAACTACGATTATCCCTGTTGTAACAGGGGCATTGGGTATGATAACGAAGAGGAACGAATATCATGTGAGTAAAATTTGTGTACACATCAGCATATCAAAGCTACAGACGATTACATCGAGTGGAACTGCTCATATCATCTGTAAATCCCTCTCCATCTAAACGAAACGTCACAAATATGCTTAGATAACTCTTCTACAGTGACCTTTTCACCGGAGGTGACTTGATAATTTGATACTTAAAATTACTCACTGACAAGATGATATCACACACAATAATAATAATGATAATAATAATAATAATAATAATAATAATAATAATAATAACAATCAGTTCTGCAAGAAACTGCTATGAACGCCACCCAAACCAACGTTACGGAGATAGGTCCTCTAATAATTTTATGGGACGTTACAATATACACAGAACAATCAAAACTAATCGCCCAGACATTGTGATTAGAACCGCAAAGACAATATGGGCCTCCTTATTAACATGGCAGTCCCTGCAGACTCTAATGTATTTTAGAAGAACTTCAAAAAACAATCAAAATACAAGGAACTTGAAATCGAAATCTCAAAAATATGGCACATGAGGACATCAACAATTCCAATTGTAGTTGGATGACTCGGATTGATTGGAAAAGATTTCAATAGACTCATTGAAGGACTAACCTGGTAGCCCATGCCTTAAAGAAATACAAAAAATTGCTCTCACAAATACAGCACACACCTTACCAAGGGCTTTATCTATGTAAAATAAGTGATTTTTTTTTAAATCTTTAGTGGCAAATGTCATTATGTCATTTCTTACCTTTGGTCTTTGGCTGGGATCCGGAAAGAAATAAGTATACACCAGAAATCAAAGAAAATATAATAATAATAATAATAATAAAAAAAAAAAAAAAAAAAAAAAAATTAAAAAAAACAATTCCCAGATGTCACAGCAGGGAAATCTCTTATGTTTTCTAATTTTAACTGATTGGAATTATTAATATGTACATATATATTTTGCCACGGTGAATTAATATTAGTGTGTCCCCTAGAAGATTACCCACTGGATATCTCTTTTTATGAGAGGTGATAGTGGGAGTATCGTGTTCATGTGTTGAGAGTTTTTTTTATGTTTGAAGGAGGCGTCATGGAAGGCGACTCTGATGCCTCATGCAACAGACATGAGCAGACTGGGTTACACTAACTGAAGATATTTCCTACTGGACTCTACCTGCAAGTTTATGCGCTGCATTTATCAAATTTCGACACCATATCGCGCACATTTGGCTTTGATGCATATTGCGCATCAGATCGGGTGTTATGTTGGATATATTGGGCTTCGTATATTTGTAACCTCTAAATTATTATTATTATTATTATTATTATTATTATTATTATTATTTCCTTTGATATCTGGCGTTTACACATTTCTTTCCGGGTCACGCCCAGGGACCTAAGGTTGGAAATGGCATCATGAAACTTTCCACTGCAAAAAATAAAATAAAATAAAATAAAAAAATAATTACATAGATAAAGCCCTTCGTAAAGTGTGAGCTGTACTTGTCAGAACAATTTTTTGTATCTCTTTGAGGCATGGACTTCCAGGGATCCTTTCAATCAGCCTACTGGAATCTTTTCCAACCAGTCCAAGGGCTCCAACTACAACAGGAATTGTTGATGTTCCCATGTGCCACATTTTTGAGATTTCTATTTCAAGCTCCTTGTATTTTGACAGTTTTTCGAATATCTTCAAAGATACCTTGCAGTCTGCAGGGACTGCCATATCAATAAGGAGGCACTTATTTTGTTTGTGGTCTTTAATAACAATGTCTGGGCGGTTGGCCTTGATTGTTCTGTCAGTTATTATTATTATTATTATTATTATTATTATTATTATTATTTAGTGAGAGAGCAGCAAGCTAAATATGTGATACTTATTTGGGGCGATGCTAGAAGAAGAAGAAGAAGAAGAAGAAGAAGAAGAAGAAGAAGAAGAAGAAGAAGAAGATAGCTATCTGACAAAACTCCAATTCTGTCTGTTGGTTAATTCTCGTAGTCTAATAGGTAAGGTGCAGTGCTAGTAAAACGGAGTCCTAAATATAGGAAAGGTCAATTAAAATATCGTTACAAGTTATTTTTTTATTACTATTTTGGATCAATGCAGTTTCCATGATTAATCGTAAAATATGGATCAATTCAATATTTTGATGAAATAGGTAATAGAAACAGAAAGAAAGAAAAACTATGGAGAATTAATAATAATAATAATAATAATAATAATAATATTATACCCACAGACATAACAAGGCAGAGACATATTTGCACTGGAAGATATACAAGAAGCACAAAATCAAAACTACTGAGAGATGGTACGAGCACCAACCAGACACAGTTACACAAAATAACGATGTAACTATCTTCTGGGACATGACAATTCAGACTGACATGGAAATAAAAGCCTACAGACCTGATATTATCATAAAAGAGAAGAAATTCAGGAAGTGCATGCTTATTGACATAGCAGTACCTTCTGAGAGAAACACCTCTATAAAAATTATCGAGAAATTGTCCAAATACAAGAACCTGGAGATCGAGATTAACAGGATGTGGCGAATGAAGTCTGAGATTGTACCAATAGTAATCGGATCTCTGGACCTCGTGAGAAAAGGAATGGATAATTTTACTAACAGTGTCCCAGATAACATCAACATACAGGTACCCTATAATATCAGCCTACTAGGAACATCTCATAGGGACATAACAATTAAATGACAATTCTACATGATACAAAGCAGGAAACATAATATACACAAATACTACTACTACTACTACTACTAATAATAATAATAATAATAATAATAAGAAGAAGAAGAAGAAGAAGAAGAAGAAGAAGAAGAAGAAGAAGGAGAATTATTATTATTATTATTATTATTATTATTATTATTATTATTATTTTCTTTGATTTATGCTGTTCCTTCCCGCTCCCACCCAGGCATGGGCTATCAGGAATCTCTTCAATTAATCTATCAAAACCTTTTCCAATCAATGCGAAGACTCCAACCACATGATTTAGATTGCTACTTCAAGATCCTTCTATTTTGATAGTTTTTTGAAAATCTTCAAAAATACATTACACTCTGCAGGAACAGCCATGTCAATAATAAAGCACATTCTGTTTTGTGGTCTTTGATCACTATGTCTATATAATTATCTTTGGTTGTTCTGTCTATCTGTAATGTATAGACCCACAAAAATATTATTATTATTATTATTATTATTATTATTATTATTATTATTATAAATACTCACGTTTGATTATGTATTATCTTGATTTATAAATTCTGTCAATTACTAAATGATTTTGTGGCTTAGTGCGGCTAAGTGGTTAGAGAAATGAACTCGAGGTTTCAGCGTTTGCAGTTTTTCATTTAAAATTCTCGTTAGAAAAATTCGGCAAAAACAAATAACTTCGACGTAGCTCAGTGCATTTAAATCTTCATTTGCAATGATAGTAGTAAAAGCAATGGGAGCTACCAATTGAAGGCGTGTGAATAAAGCATGTATAGAATTTCAATTATCTGGGAAGCGTTATAGCAGAAGATGGAAAATGTCACACAGAAATCCGAAGTCGCATTGGAACATGAAAAATGATCTGAAAAGAGAAACAAAGAATTAAGAATCAAGAAAAGTTTGAAAAAAAAAATAAAAGAATGCTGAACTGGTATACAATGCCGATCCTCCTATATGGCTTTTAATTCTGGACAATTCCCTCACAGGTAAAGAATAAAGAGATATGGTTCTATAGAAAGATAAACAGAAAGCCATAGACGGAATGTGTGAACAATGAGACAGATTTAAGAAAAATGGCAACGAAAAAGTATTTGTCTTAAGATCAGAAACTTGGGACAATTATCTCAAATATGAAGACAAGACCTGAGTTTTCTAGACAACCACATGCCTCGGCATGTGGTTGTTCAGAAGAACATAAACTAAAACTAGCAGTACAACATCGTTTCATTCATAGGACTAAGAGACATTTGCCCTCTTAATATTTTCTCCCAGTCCCTGTCCTACCATCCAGGTAAAAATTACTTCAGATATATTACTCGATGTTTCCCTTGTTGTGTTCTTTCCTCAACACATCTTGTATGTGTCAATTTCTCCGAGCCCTCCTTTCTTATTGCCTTTCACGAAAATTTCAATTTTTCCTTTTCTGATTCGACATACAAGTGTCGCTTTTACCATTCTCCTTACAAGTGTTTCCTCTCTACCTCTTGTCTTTAATATATCCTTTAAACTGTAAGATTCTTCAAGTTATATTTTCTCGTCACGAAACCCATAAATTTCACCTGTCACTTTATGATTGCAAGTATAAATATTCTTTTTGTTTCCATGTTCGTTTAAACTTCCTCGTTGCTCACATGTTCCATCCATGTAATTCTCAACAGCCTTCTGTAAATCCATGTCTGTATTGCTCCAAGTATCTTCTTCAAGAAGAAATTGTAGTGTATTCACTATGAAGTACTGATTTTCGATAACATTTCAGCAGACATTTGTCTTCTTTTAAATCGGTATCACCCCATGCAAGGCAGTAAAGCTACTAAGACACAAGTGGTTACAGGGTATGGAAGAATTAGACACGGAAACATTAATAATGAGTGGGAAAAGGAAATAGTAATCAGAAGGAAAGGTAGATAGCGATTGGCGTTGTATTTAAATTTTTGCAGATTAAAGTTGGCTGAAAAGTATGGAGCCGGAACGAGTTCCACATGCGAGAAATGCGAGAAAAGAAACTGTTTGCATAGAATTTACTGTTACATCTAGATAGCTCAACTGTAAATTGATGAGATCTCGACGCCAGTAAATGTCTATAAATATGTATATATCTCCACTACGAAATTTCACATATAACGTTAGATAATCATGGGAGACAAGTGTATTAAGAAAAGGTAGACTGTTTCACTATTTTATGCAAATCAGAAATAGAATAACTCGTAAGATGAATTGTATGTGTGGCTTTGAACTTTGCAGCCAAATTGGCTTTTTAAAAAATAGCACTTCCACGTGAAGTAAGTGAATGAAGCATTGCGACTTAAAATATCTCATGGTGTATATAGGTTGTCGATTAAAAAAAAAAGGAAGAGAAATCGCAATAGTATTTGTAACGATTTACAGCTTTGACCTAGAAGCAAAACAAAAGAAAATCATCGGAAATTTACCAAGTTCCACTTAACAAATTCAGATTAATGATGCTTCATGAATTTCAGAATCGTTAATATCCATCTTTTTACTGTTGAGACCAATATTCTTTTTTTTTTTTCGATTTTCAAGTGGCGGAAGGAAAAGAGATGGTTCATATTTCTTAAAACCGATTTGGGCTGTCGAATCAATTAATCGAAAAACCAACGGCAGCAAATCTTCGACCATGAAGCAAAATTTCGATTCCCACATCGTTTCGTATATAATTAATGAAAAATATCAATTTTATGATTATATTACTATAATATATTCATTAACAAGACGACTGTCTTCTTTGTTAAAAATAAGTTTGACGTTTTGAAATGACAAAATTATTGGTAATTTTCACTTGTTATTGATTCTTACTAAGTTATTAAATCCTTCCTATTCCTCCAAACATACAGTTTTATTTTTTATTAAATAATATAATTATGTATCTTATAATTTAATGAACACAGTATAATCTTATTTTTACTGAATATAGTCTTTTTTCAATTTAATGTCATCATCATCTCATATATATATATATATATATATATATATATATATATATATATATATATATATATAATTAATACAAGCAAAATGTGTTAGCTTATTGATGTTATATTCTGTCCCTCGTGTTTTGTAGATAAACTATTGGAATTATTCAGTCCACTCTTCAGGAAGTTTTAGAATTTCACCATAACATCAATCAGCTAAATGGCAAATCGAATAGAGAGAGAGAGAGAGAGAGAGAGAGAGACACAGAAATATGTATATATATATATATATATATATATATATATATATATATATATATATATATTATCTCTTTGCTTCCCCCTTATATATATATGATTAATACAAGCAAAATGTGTTAGCTTATTGATGTTATATTCTGTCCCTCGTGTTTTGTAGATAAACTATTGGAATTATTCAGTCCACTCTTCAGGAAGTTTCAGAATTTCACCATAACATCAATCAGCTAAATGGCAAATCGAATAGATATATATATATATATAGATATATATATATATATATATATATATATATATATATATATATATATATATCTTATCTCTTTGCTTCCCCCTTTTTCCTTTTTCTTTTTCCCTTTTTCCCATATCATTTCCAGTGAGTTTACCGATTAAATAGGTCAATGTCTGATCCTTACCCTCTCCTTCCTCAATATTAAGTATTGTAATAAAAATAAAATTAAATTTTAAAACTCTTCCTTCCCTCTCTAATTTCGACCATGTCTCTCACACCATTCCTCACCACCCTCTATGTCACCTTATATAAGCTTAATACTGCCCTTCAAAAGTGTAAATTTTAAATTCATTTTTTCACCCTTGAAAGTGAAGTTTGAAGATACAGAGAAAAATAAAATCTCTAGTGAAATTACAACAATAGAAACTTAAATTGGTTTGCATTTTCTTTAAATTAAATTATTCGCTCTTACTTAACATTGAGCTCTCCGGATTTCATCCTCCTTGGGATTAACTATACGGATTACCAAGATTTTTGTTACTTGAATATATATATATACATATATATGTATATACATTCCTATAACCCTAGATACGTACATAAAACAATCCACATATTTAGTTAAAGTAAGATTAAAATCACCCTTGATAATGGCCTAGTATAGCCGAAAGCGCTCGTACATAGAAAACATTTGGAAAATTTTTACAGAATTTACGTCCAGAAAGAAAAGAAAATTATTAGAACACTAGAATTAAATAAAAAAAAGTTAACTGCAATACATTGTCAGTCGTGTTTATTGAAACTTGTATAAAAGAGGGATTGTTGTCTAAATACACAATTATATATATATATATATATAGAGAGAGAGAGAGAGAGAGAGAGTGAAAGAGATAGAGAGAGAGTGGTCATGTTAGTGTGTGTGTGCGCGCGCTTGGGTTTGTGTGTGTTTGCGTGTGTGTGCGCGCGCGCTTGAGTTTGTGCTTGCGTGTGTGTGCGCACAGGAGTTAACGTATTACACGATTTCTTTTAGAACAGTTGTTTGTTTATTCTTATTTCATTTAAAAGAGGCAATATGAGAACAAACCCTAACCCTGATCGAGAACAAAATCTACTAATCCTATTTTAGTTTCATTCCAGCAAATACAAAAGTTGAATGAACCCGTCTGTAGCCCAACGCGTATTTACCACCTGAATTTTAAGTTGTAATTTTGCTGAAAAACAGGAATAAATGTTGGGATCAATCAGAGTCGATCCTGTGAAAAAATACAAAGGAGAAATAAAGAGTGACCGGGCTTTTAATTCTACCTGAATTCTTAATATTTCCGCCGATCGGGATCCGAACTACCACCAGTCTCGATGAATGGATACCTCCTCGGGAAGGCCCCTTACCTTGAGTGTATTGGGCCTTAAACTCACATCTACCCTCAAGTGTAACTTGTACATACGATCCATAGCCAAAGTTGCAAGAAAAATGATCGGTTCCCTGTACCACTTCAGTAAGTACCTGACTCCGCATTCTATCCTCTATCTTTACAAGCGCCAGATCACGCCTAAAATGAAATACTGTTGTCATATTTGGGCGGGAGGTGCCCAGACCTCACTCTCTAGTCTCGGTAGGGACCGAAATCGTCTCCGTGTCCTTGTGGGTGACAAATTATTCCACCAATGGCTCCAGCTTCTCACTGCTTTATCGCTAATCCATGGAAAGTGCTCGGACGATCTAAATTCCTTAGTTCCTCTAGTTCTAAACTTCACGACTAGGACGAACTATGGCACACACGTTGTAAAAATCCACCGTATTTCATTGGTGAGAAGACATTTTCGCTCGAACAGCTTCTTCCCGCGAAACACTGCTCTGTGGAACCAACTCCACAGAGAATGTTTCCTCGGTCACTACAATTTTAAGTTTAGGCTTAACCGTTATTTTCCTCGCCTATTCATATAAATTGCAACTAAATCATCCATAACTTTTGTATTATCCTCTCAAATTACACCAAAATCTCAGACAATAACAAATAATATCGTATTTATTGTCAGTGAAAATTATAGAATATAAAACAACTTTGATAAAAATGTATACCTACTTTTCTGAAAAGTGTGGATGGCCCTGCACAAAGCCTTCACCACTATAATCAAATCTCATGTGTCGGTGTCGGGCTTTCAGTTTCTGGGAACTGATCTGCCTGACCCTCATACGTCGAGTTCGACGGGAGAGTCCGTCATATATATATATATATATATATATATATATATATATATATATATATATATATATAATATAATATAATATAATATAATACATTTTTAATTTAAGAACTCTCAAAAATATCCTTAAGATTAACTGCGAAAATCAAGTTAAACTATACATTTTGGCCGCAAGTGTATGTGTTGATGAGAAATGAGGAAACACGACCGCGCTGCTCTCTTCGAACGGATTTATGTCTGCTTCTGGGAACAAAGGACAATTATTTCTGTACTTCAGAGAAGTACAGAAATAATACCTCTTTTCAGTCTACAATCAATGCATTAATTTATTAAACTAGCCCACCCCTCTCCATATCACAATTGTGGTTCATGGTGATATTCAAAGCAGAATAGTTCCTTTTGCACCGGGGATGTTGAGCATATCCAGTGCCTCCTTTCAGAATTTAAAGAGTCAGGATCTATAAGTCAAGTTTGAATTCAGTTTTGTTTTCCTAGAAAATAATAAAGTTATAGTCCCTCCTGGTATTTACCCAAAGATATAAATGACAATTAGAAGAGATGGATATTAGTACGTAAGGGAATAAAGGTATTCGCATGTCAGTGAATGCAACGAACTCGACTAGAATTCGACCTCGACTGTCCGATTCCTCAATCCGAATCGCTTACTTTCAATTTCAGGCAAAAAAATCCTTACAATGAATTCTGTTAAAATTGTTAGTAACTTATGCAGCAAAGAATCCACTCCCCATTTGTCAATGCGGCTTTCAAGGTAATTTAGGTTACATTCAACGCGATATTTAGTTAAAATGTCCAAGAGAAATATAGAGAACAAAACATAGGAATCTCTGTTACGCACCATGACCTGAAGCGTTCGACACCGCAAGTCAGAGCTTTGGATAATCGTCGGGTTGCCCATCAAATTGTTTCTATACGTCTCTATGGAGGGCGGCTCGGACTGAGGAATCGGAGAGCCGATTTCGAATTCCAGTCGAATACATAACATTCACTTACGTTCTAATGCCCTTGGGAAACGCATGAATCCTCTTCTTCTCCCCTATCTATGGGTAAATATCAGGACAAACCGGGTTCTATAGCCTTGGATGGCAACTGGTCTACAGTAGAAATGGCAACCTACTGCGGGAAACAAAAATCTGTCTCTTAGGCGACATGGCACATCATGAACTGATGTCACCTACATTGTCTTAAGTATTTCAGAGTATGATTCTGAAACAGCCTAACAGAGATGAATAATAACGTAAACAACTGTTTCGGGATGTAGTAGCGCGATAAAATTGACAGACACTACCGCGTACTGATCAGACGGCTGAGTAAATGAAATGAGTCGGGGTAGTTTCAACCCGAGGGTATGAAATTCATACAGTGATGGACTGTGTACATTTACGCTTTGATCTTAAGACCAAAAAAAATTCGCGCGAAAACGAGTAGTTCTATCGCGGCTGGAGTGAAGCCAACATCTCCGATGCCCTCCTCCACATGATTTCTATGCGAGCAGAGGGAGTCAAGCCGCCACGTAGTGATGGGTAACGCCGCCCTGTTGATATCCGTTTCCTCTATCTCACTCTTCGTCTCCCTTCACCTGAAAAACGGCCACTACAACACCTCACCCTGTAATAAATCGAGCAAAATCAAAAGAAAACTGAAAATTGTCCGTCGTTGACTCAGTCTTGGATGCAGCGTTGGAGTACCGACTGAGGAATTGCCGACAGACTACTAGATTTCAGAGACGAATCGCGATGCAACGCAACACAACACGAATTATACATCGGGACTCCTAAAAGCGACAGACTGTTTAACCTGAAACGACTTGGGGCACGCATTGACAAAACGGCGTAGTTGGTTAGGAAACTTAGGTTAAGAGGTAGGTATAATGTACTGCGTTGCAAAACCCGCGAGAAAAACGTATGGAAGTTAGTTTGAAGTAAACGATTGTACTCCCTTGGACTTAAATTAGACGATGCACCTATTTGATTTCCCATCTAAAGTCTTCACGAATGATAAACTTCTTTCTGAGCATGTTTTCCCCTTTCTAATGCCATCGTCAGTGATTCTCCACAAAGATTGTCTAGAATGTTGCTCTTTATTCAAGATGAAAATAACATTTCAACATGACAATTCATGTTGACCGCAAGATTCTCTGTGGAACTTACGTCGTATGGAATTCCTGGCTATCTGCAAAATCCATATTTTTGGTAATAGTCAAAACATCCGATCTATGCGCATGGTCGAACGCAGCAAATACTTTCTTCACCAATGAACCACTCATCAAACTAAAAATGAGGCAAACATGTTTGCGTTCAGCTTGCCTCGTGTGCAGTAACAGCATCAATGATATAAAAAATTGAGGAAACAACTTGCAGGATTATTAATACAGTTAGCATCTATAAACAGATTAACGCACGTTCATTTATATCCGTTAACTTCTATAAAAATTTATATCTATCTATCGATCGATCGATCGATCGATCTAGCTCCCTTTACATACCTAGCTAACTATCAATCGACCTATATCCCTTTTCATATCTATCTATCTATCTATCTATCTATCTATCTATCTTTGTTTGTTCATTATATCTATCTATCCTTCTATCTATCTATCTATCTATCTATCTATCTTTGTTTGTTCATTATATCTATCTATCCTTCTATCTATCTATCTATCTATCTATCTATCTATCTATCTACCTAATAACTAAATGCAAAAATTGATAACAATCTTGTAAGTAAAATGTTTCCCCAGAATCTCATGGAAATAATTGATATATTATTATTATTATTATTATTATTATTATTATTATTATTATTATTATTATTATTATTATTATTATTATCCGTGTCCCTTCCGGACGTGGATAATCATGAATCTCAAAAATTTCCTATCCTTTTAGGCCTTTGTTTGTATTTTTGCTATCTCTCTTAATCCCCGTGCTGCCAGCCATTTACACAAGTTTGTTCAGTAGATAATACGCCGCTTCCCTCTCTCCCTTTTGCTTTTAGTATATACTGAGTGACAAATTTTTCGCGCCTTCTTTTCCTCATGTGCCATAGAAATATCAACTGTCTCTTTCCGATGCTACCCGTAAGTGTCCTTTGTGTTTCTATTTTCCTTCGTCGTGGTATTCGCAGCATCCTCCTATAGAATTACATTTATGTTAAATCACGCCTCTTCATCAGTAATGAGATGGTCACTGTCATATATTAGTTTTGTTTTTATGAAGGATATCAGCTATTCGACAGGAAAAATGAAATCTAAAAAGGGGGCATTCATAATATAAAAAAGGAAAGATGCTGCAAAGAGTGGCGAATGCATTGGATAAGCTTTCAAGTGAGCAGATGAGAGAAACCTACGATACATAAAAATATGGAAGGACATTCTAGTAATAAAAATTAAGATTATTACTATTCAAAATGAATTTAAAAAAAAATGCACAGCAGAATCTTATTATATTGTAATAGAAATGTTGACAATCTTAGGCGATGTCAGGATTGATAACGTTACGGATTTGTTTTAATCAATGTAATGACAAAAGTATGCAGATGTAGGTTTTATGAAAGCTAGCTTTATTCAACTTCGAATACAAGGTTCATGCATAGTGACCTCTTATAGTCCTTGTAAAAAGAAATAGCTCTCTCAAGGAGGAGAGTAAAGAAACAAGGGGAGACCATTCTAGATTATTCATAACAATCAATTCTCCCATGCAAGGCAATAAAACCACTAAAACGCAAGGACCTACTGGGATTGAAAGAGAATGTGGAGATTTTAGAATGAACCGGAAACGCAATCCTAAGCATTAATTTTTCCCATTTCCTTCCCTTTAATCCCTTTTGTTTCCTTTCTTTCTTTTCTTTCTCATATTCATTTCTTTCTTTATATCCGCTTAACCCTTTCATTCATCCTTTCCTCCTTTTCTTCCTCCAATTTTTCTCATTGATTTTGTTTTCGTTCTTCTCGTTCTTGTTTCTTTTGTTATTTCTGTCCTACTTTCAACCAAATTCGTTTTCTTTCTTATTTTTTTCTCCTACTACTTTCATTAGTTCTTTCTTTATATTTTCATATTCTTATTTCTTCTTTCCTTCTTTTCTTTATATTCCGGTTTACAATTGTATTCCTTTTTTCTTCCTTACCATTTTGCATTTTGCCTGTCACAGATTTAAGAGAAAATTAATTCGCGGCAAGAAAAGCGATGACGTCACTAAGGCGCAAGGGGATAATAGAAGTGAAAGCGGGGCAACAGACTTTAGAAAGAACCGGAAACCTAAATATTAGTATATATTTCAGAATTTAGGGAGAGACGTTGGAAGTATAGAGTTGAAGTAGAATTTATAAAGAACCGGAAACCAAATCTTAGCGGAAAACGAAGGATAAACCTCTACTCCTGTTCAAAAAACCAGGGAGGATTGTGCACCGGAACATAAGCGAATCTTTCTACTCCTATTAAATAACGAATTAAATAAATAAGTGCAGGTAATGTAGATAAAGAACTAAAAGTGATGTCGCAGAAACCAGATGCAAAGGAAGGCAAACTCCAGTAGACAATCCGCTTAATTAATAATTAATTTCTGGAATGAGGAATAATTATTTTCATTATTTAATCTCGGTCGATTGTCCGCATCTTTGTTGCTATTATCAGAATAATTCGACCATCAGCCTTCATCGGGTGTTGGTCATCAGGTTGCTGGTTGGTCGATTTTGTTTACAGCATATCAAACTCGACGTATTATATAATGCAGACATCTAAGTATTCTGAACGCAATTTTATGCTTTCAACTACAGATAATTTGTTCATAATTTTATACTTATGTAGTTTGTGGATAAAATGTATTGCCGTTATTTTTTAATGGTTTAGCAGGCAATTTCATTATTGTTATATACCGTACCTATGAACATTAATGGCTATGTCATAAATACGTTGAACACTATAGTAAATGGGGGTCATATGCTGCTTACGTAGTCCACTACTAGCAGTGGTTTACCTACTTCACGCCGCTGGAGAGTACTGTATATTGATGATGTTATAAAGATTACCAATTCCATTTCCAATCTCCGTTTTGGTTATTCCTCATTCAGTAACCTTCCTTGGGTTACAACTACAAAAATGTATTGTTGGTAATTTTATTATAAAAATGTACTGTTGATTTGTTTTTTTTTCTTTGTGGGGAGGGTCACTATATGTCCATAACTGGGGCCCTAACAGCCAGCCAGGTTCAGGGTGGATCTGGGAACAACAATAGAAGAGGTCCTCAGAATTTCCGACCTCCCGATCAGAGACCTTGCTACCAAACAATAGTCTAGTAAGGTAATGGTTCATGAATTTGGTGACATATTAATATTGAGTTCAATCCTTGGACAATGCAGTGCAGAAAATGAGAGCAATGACTGAAAAGTATTATATAAGAATTAAAACGAGATACTCCACGGTATTGTCAGTGAAATGAGGACAATCAACGCCCATAGATTGAATAAAGGGTTCAGTTCGACATTTCCTGAAGGTTGCCTTTATTGAGAGGGCGAAGAAGAAGAAAGAGCAGGAGATGAATGAAGTAAGTGGAGGAGGGAAAAAAAAGGAGGAGGGAGAAGAAGAAGAGGAGGAGGAATAAGAAGAAGAGGAGACAGGAGAAGAAAAAGAAGTAGAGGGGGAGAGAGAAGAAATTTTCAATTTATAAAGACAAAGAAGAAGGCCAGAGAGTACAATAGCTGAAATGTGACAATAAGAACAAAGATAAGGACAATAGCTCGACTATAAATAATGTAAATTATAAATTATCTTCTTCCCTCTTGCTTAAAGATTAAAAGTTTTTAAACGTTTTTACACCTGACACAAAAATTTAGACCTCTTAACATTCAATCCTATTCTTCATCACTGAAGCTATATGCGTTTACCTTTTTATATAAATCTGTTGAGATGATTGTTATTTAATATCTGAAAATTTTAATTATTTTCAAGCAAGGCAATATGACGTAAGGGGTTACTGAGAGTTAATGAATATCAGAAAAATGCTATTAAGGAGAAGAGACAATTAAGATTTCAAGAAGTCTAGGAAAGAAGCTGTCGGAGTGGAACTTACTCCTTAACATGAAGGGAATAATAATGATTGGATTTGGTGAACGTGGCATAACGAGTCTTAGATGTAAAGTTCTGGACTGTTCACCCAAGGAATGTAGTTCACCGGAACATCTGCCAGGAAAACGGCTGTAGCACAACGAGAGGATAGTAACGTTCTGTCCGTAGGAATGTGGTTGTAGGTTGGAAAACACGGCTGCACATACGCCATCGAACTTGGTCGAGGCTGGAAGATGAAGATGTGGCAGCTCCAGCCCCAATTCGGAGAGGCTACGCCATTTTTGGTCTGATCCGTCTCTTGTATGCATTTTGATAAATAGAGCCTCTAGCAGAACAAAACCAGATATAGGGCAAGAATAGCATGGCTTTATTCGAGGTAAGATATTTGAATACTGATTAATCGAAATATATTCGTGTAAGAAGTAACCTTTAATTAAAACAAAGAGTCTGCGCGTAGACAGAGGTAGAATTCAGTGAATACACAAATACACAGTAGATGTAGTAAGACAAGAATTTGTTTTATCACCTGTTTTCTTTAACCTATATAGCAAGATATTCAAATTTCTACATATGTTTGTCCTTGTACTATCAATTGCAAAACAAGTTATATTTAATGGGATATCGAGCCATCCGGGAAGAAGCAAGAGTAAATTGAAATGGTTACATCTGATCATTCCATGACGTGAATGCTCTCATACCTCAGTAAGTAGCGTAGGGAAACGTGCGTTTACCGAGGTAAAGAGAATGCAAAGAGCTTCTTTTTTGTCTGAGATGTTGTTACGTCGGAAGATGCTGAAGATGAAAGAAATGCTAATTAATAATGAGGAAAAATCATCTTTGCAAAAGACATTTTTAGTGATGAACTCTTATGTAATATCGATCTTTCTATATGACAGTGACCGCTGGACTATTTCTTCCTTCTTTAATGGGAACTAAGAGCCTGCACGCAGACAGAGGTAGAATTCAGTGAATACACAAATACACAGTAGATGTAGTAAGACAAGAATGTGTTTTATCATCGGTTTTCTTTAACAAGACGAGCCTAAGAGAATTAGAACTACCAAGATTTATTATCGGTGGGCATTATCTTAACCTCATAAAATACGCGAATGTCGCTGTGTGGATGGCAGATTCAAAAAGAAATCTGAAAGAACACTTAGATAAGATGGTACAACAAACAAAAATCGCTTTTATTATGAGATACAATTTAGATGGCTACTTATAAGACAGATTCTAATTTACCAGAATTTTTATGGTTAACTAGCCTCACGAAAGAAACTAGAACTCCCAAAGAAGGTAGTGAAAGAAAGCGATAGGAAAGGGCGTAATCATCAATTGCAAGAAGACAGAATATATGGCTGTTAGAAAAAAAGAACAGCCCAACATGCAAATTACAAATTGGCGGTACCAAAATCATACAAGTACGACAATTTAAATATCTTAGAAGAGTTTTAACAGAGGGCGGAAAACGACAGCGAAACCCGAAGGTGCACTGGAATAGCGAAATATGCCTTCTAAAAGCTAAGCAAAGTATTAAGTAACAGAAATATTTCGTTAGCAGCAAAGTAAAGAGTACTGAACTGACAATCTCGTTGCAGAAAAAGAAGGAACTTGGAGCAACAGAAATGTAGTTCTAAAGAAAGATACTAAGAATATAATGAAAAAAATATGAGCAAAGACGAAATTTTAAGGAAAATAGAAAAAAAAGAACACTTATACTTAACACCAGAAAGAGAGAGTTGAAATTTTAGGGCACATAATGAAAAAAGAGAGCTTGGCAAATTTGATACTCAAAGGATCGATTAAAGGCAAGAGATACAGGGAGTTTGAATAAAAGGATTTAGAAAGCGTAACAAAAATACAAGATTTATTAATAACTACAAAGGACAGGAAATTGTGGAGAGCCATGATCTCCAATGTCTTGAATGGCACATAGATAAAAAATTCCTCTCGGTTATTTCCGTAACAGAAGAGATGTAAAAGAAATTTATTAGCTGGACATGATGTATAACATGCCTTTGTTATAATTGAACCCTAATTCCGATATATTATCCTTTTAATCAAGCTGAAGGCTAAAATTGTCGAGTTTTTATGTTGAAATTCAGTCTTTATATAATTTAAAAGAAATACCTCATCTACATAACTATTGTCTTTACTTGCATCCGGCAAAAAAGTATACAATATATTATCCAATTCTAGACTCTCGATTATCTTAAGGGAGAATAACCGAGTGGATGGAGTCGTTAGTTTGTGAATTTTATAATTTGGATATAGTAATTGTGAGCTGGATCCTCGGACTGACAAGATCGATAAGAACCTGATGAAGATCGGAGGACAGATTGGCCGAATGTAATTATAACAACAAAGATGCGGACAACAGTCAGCCTGTCAATAAGTAATGATAACGCTTCATCCTCAATTTACATTTGAACTAATGTCCTTATCCTGGTCGTTTCGGTCGTTGTGCTTGTCTGCTTTCTTCAGGTAACCATCGTGGAATTTCGAACTGAAACATTTTTTTAAATCTCCTTGAGTAGATTTTTCTCGTTCCGTTTATATTAGGTAAAAGAAGGATTCCTTGGAGAATTTAAATCATCAATTTACTTTCGTCAAACAGAGACACCATTTACTAAAAATCTGCTCTGGATCGTAAAAGAAAATAGCAATAAAACAATGACATTAGTTTTTAATTGTTTTTATAAACCACATATATTAAGGATACTCTTCTTTGACGAAATAAAATTTTCAATGAATAATGAATTTTATCTAGAACTCTTTTAATTATTAATAATTTTAATTATAATAATTTATAAATTTTTAAACCTTTTAACATTTTGTATTAATTTCATCGTTTTGGATGATATTATTAAATGAAAACTATATTTACTAATCATAAATGAAAAAGATTAATATAAACCACCAAACACCAATATTTAAAAAATAATTTTTTTTCATTTTTTTGTGTATAAACGAAGCCATTTTATAAGTATGGGTCGCCATACCAGACATTATCAGAAAATAAGACCGATGGCTATATAAAATTTAAAGTCAATATTCCTAAAATTTAATAAAACTTTAGATTACTGAGTACTTAAATATTACATAAAAATGGCGCATACGTAATTTCCTTAAATTATGTTTTACAGATAAAGTGTCCATAAAAAAATATTAAACTTGTCATTAGGTTGTCAACACGTCAAATCATCTACAGCCGGATTAAATACACAGATACACTCGAGTTAAAAATACTGTCTGTGCTATTTTAAACTTAAAGTAAATAATATTTGTTTCAAATCAGATTAATTATATTTTAAATCAGCTAATATTCCTCAAATAAAGTTTCAGAAAAGTATATTTTATTTTTGCAATATTTTTAAACCGGGAACTAACTTGTTTACAAATGACTCAAAAATGGACGGCTTTGCCAATATTACTAAAAAAAAAATGAAAATCAATTCCAATCAATATAATTTCTGTTTGAAATACACTAAAGTATTTTGCCTAACTTAAATAGTAAATTTAATTCTTTAGTTTTTAATTAAAGCTAAAATTAAAGCTTCAAGAAAGCTTTTTCATTTTCAAAAATTAATTTAAACCTCAGGTATTCGATTTTTGTGGACGTACCCCTCTCTCTCTCTCTTTATATATATATATATATATATATATATATATATATATATATATATATATATATATATATATATCAATTTATATATAATTTGGTTGTTTAAAGTTTGGTTATATGCAGAAGTAGGAATTTGAGAAATTATGGAAAGCAGTGAGATTAACTCATTTGTTTTTACGGCCTATCAACCTTTGCAGGTTATTCAAAGGCAGCAAATATTTTTAAGTTGTCTTCTTAATTCTTGTTCTTTTAATACTCTCTCTCCCTCTCTTTCTCTCTCTCTCTCTCTCCTGAATATTTTTTCTCATTTTCTCTCAAACTCAGTAACCCTTTGCGTCTTATTGACTTTATTGCCTTGCTTAGTTTGAATTGATTAAACAAATATCTGTAAATATCCAAGATTTCGTTCTGCAATAGTGTCTTTTGTGCTTCTTTGCTCGACCTCGCTCCTTCTCTAATCAATTCTATCCGTCGCTTCTTGTCAATATCTTAACTAGACTCCACTTCTCGGCATGTTTCGTCTGCTGTTCCTCTATGTTTCTGATAATGTCCAAGTCACGAACGGCACCGTCTCTTTGTGGCCCATAAACATCAAAGCCTCGCTCTTGCCAGTGGAAGGATTTCTAAACCGAAGGGCTTAAGGAAGTGTGGGGTAGAAGTAGGGAAAAAAATGAAAGGAATTGCTACACAGAGGAGACAGCGTTTGCTTCCTTCAGAAGATCTCGGCAAAGTCGAGAGCGAGCAGAGAACCACAACTGCGAACAAAGGAATTAGCACTCGTGATGAGCGTTCGTTTGTCACAAACAGCAAGCAGTTTCAAAAACTAATGGATCTCATCTGGTAAAGAGTGTGTGAGTTGAACGGGAATGACTCTTAGAGAATTCTGCTGTTTCTTGGCTGGGAGTTATATAAGCAGTCGTTATCAAGAAAAATGGATTTTCTTTATATACTCAACTGCAGTAAGAGAAGTTACACTCCACAATCATTCGTTCTTTACAATCTGAAACATTATTTTACCGTTGTAACTGTTTCTCGCATTTATACAGCTATGTTCGTACCTGATATTGGTCTAACACAGAAGAATGGAGCACCCATTGAACCTTTAGGCCAGTAGCAAAATCCTGTTAGAAAAATGGGCGTCCTAATCACTGTTTTAAAACTAGTACTACTGTGGAGTCATGGATAGCGGCTCGGATTGTGGAATCAGTGAGCCGAGTTTGAATTCCAATCGAATTACGCGCTAATACCCTTGGGAAAGGTATGAATCTTCTTCTTCTCCCCCTTCTATGGGTAAATAGCAGGACAGACTGGGTTCTATAACCTTGGATAGAAACTGGCCTACCGCAGAAAGAAATGACGGTAAAAAACTGCCTCGTCAGTTATGTATCAAAAGATACAGGATCGCCTAAGCGTATGGCACATAACTGACTGACTCTATAGGCAAATAAAAAGTAGGCTTACACTTAGTAGGTATGTACTTTTCATTTTTAAAAACATTTTATTACTCTTATATTTATTTGTTTCAATCATATTTGTTAAAACTGTTTGTATATCTGTTTAACATTTTATTTATACTTTTTTGCACAGTATAATCTTTTAAATGCTCAGAATTCCCTCCTTCAACATTGCAACATTCCTTGGACCTCTCCAAATCACAATGACACA
>OZ038476.1:86643003-86667323 GCA_964036315.1 Acanthosepion esculentum
ACACACACACACATACACATACACACACACACACACACACACACACATATATATATATATATATATATATATATATATATATATATATATATATATATATATATATATATGAAACTGTAAACGTATTCACTATAAAATATTTGATATGGTATAAATGTTACGATATAAATAGATATGATGATATCAAATACTTTAATGAGGGGTTCAGATTGAATAACTCAAGTATTATTCCAATATGTTCTTTAATATGAGTGGAAAAATCTCGGAATGATCCACTCCTAAAATCTGACCAGATGATCAAACATCATAATTTGTTTCTGAAATCCGTTTTTGGTGATCCCGAAAACTGAGAACTTTTCCGTATCATTGTGTCCACACACTTATTTGTCAAAATGGGCACCTGGCCGCTTTGGAATACCAGCTGCTGTAAGCTTGGATGCGCTGTTGGTGTATAATTGCTCGAAATTTCTTAATCAGAGGACTGCGTTCCAATTCCAATTAGGTTCGTTATATTCACTCAAAAGCAAATGACATTGAGAAAGGTATGAATCCACTTCTTCATCCCTCAACTACAGTTTAATTAGTAAGACTTGTATCATTGAACCATTATTATCTAAAAGAAAAATCTTACTATGTAAAAATATTTTGAGGCCTTAAATTACCTGCAAAGGGTTAATAAGGCGTACAAAATGAATCAATCAATCCAATTAGTTAAATAAAAATCTATGAGAACTATCCTTCATATGGCATAATGACATTATTAATACACACTAATACTATTATTGTTGTTGTTCATTACATTTGGCTTACTGCCTGATAAAGCCATTTACCAATTCTTTCACCTGAGACCTATGAATGGTTTCTTTGATGATGATGATGATGATGATGATGATCATCATCATCATCATCATCATCATCATCATCATCATGATACCACGAAAAGTAAAGTTGAGCAAATAAAAAAATTAAAAATTGTGACATAAAGCAAATGAAATATGAAACGAAATTTGATCAAAAATGAAATAAAACCAGTATAAATTTAAGGAAAACCTATAGAAAATGGAATTTTTAAATCCTGACCGAAAATGAGATGAAATTCAAAAAATGATAAAACAAGAAAAAAATAATGAAAAAACGCGTGTTTGTCGTATTAGTCTCCTACTAAATCTGGAATTAGCTTATTTATGACTGCGATTGATCAGAAAATGTGTTCGACTAAAATAGAAAGCAAAAATGGCAGAAAAGTTAAAGAAAGAGAGAGAGAGAGAGAAGTAATGAGTGAAAGGCAGATTAAAGAAGAAAAACTCGGAAATGAAGAATGGGACCAGAAGAAAGAAGAGTAAGAAGGGTAGAATGACGAAATAAATCAAATGAAAGAACAAATCAGAAGGAAAGAAAGAAGATATATAAAAAAGAAAGAATAGGGTAACAAATATAATATAAAGAACACGTGAGAAAGTGAGAAAAATAAACAAATATGTGAAAGAAATATAGAAAAAGAAAAATATAAGAAAGAAAGAAAGAAAGAAAGAATAAATATGAGAATAAATATAAAAAGAAAGAAAAAAGACACGTAAAAAACATGTAAAGGAAAATTATAAAAACTGAAGCGATGACGACGCCTACTGTAGCGCAATAGTCAGTAAGTTATACAAGCTTATTTTACAAGCCAATGCATTAACGTAATAAATTCAGGCTTCACTAAGAGCACTATTATTGTGGCCTTGTGCCAAATTGAACTGTATAACAAGCTTTTTTCTTAGCTGTGATAATTGCATGTTTTTTCGGTGCCGAGCCTGAGTAAAATTCAAAATTTCGGATGCTCATTGTTAGAAAAGAGACCGTTTCTAATCTTTTTAAAAAGTTTTTTTTTCACTCGGTCATTTGAACAGGATTAGAGGTTTATCCTTTATTCCCTATTTATGACTGGGTTTCTGGTTCATTCTAAAGTTTGCTTCAACTCAATACTTCTAAGGTCTCCGCCTAAACTCTGAAATTTTTAACATTTATTATTTATTTATTCTGCAATCGATTCATAATCCTTCTCGGTCTTTTGAACAGGAGTAGATGTTCATCCTTTGTTTCCTTCTTAGGATTGCGTTTCCGGTTCCTTATAAATTCTACTTCAACTCTATACTTCCAACGTTTCTCCTTAAATTCTGAAAATTTATACTAATATTTGGGTTTCCGCTTCCTATTTAGAGTCTGTTCTTTCTCTTTCACTGCTATTAGCCCCCTGCGTCTTAGTGACGTTATCGCTTTGCTTGCGGTAAATTGATTTTCTTTTAAATCCGTGACAAGCAAAAAGCAAAGTGGTAAGGAAGAAAAAAGGAATACAAATGTAAAACAGGAAATAAAGAAAAGGAAAGAAGAAATAAGAATATGAGTAGATAAAGAAAGAACTAATGAAGGTGGTAGGAAAAAAAATAAGAAAGAAAGAACGAATTTGGTTGAAAGTAGGAAAGAAAGAAATAACAAGAGAAACAAGGACGACAAAAACGAAAATAAAAACAATGAGAAAAATTGGAGAAATAAAAGGAGGAAAGGATGAATGAAAGGGTTAGACGTGTTTAAAGAAAGAAATGAAAATGATGAGGAAGAAATGAAGAAAAGTAAAGGGATTAAAGGGAAAGGTGTAGAAGGGAAGGAAATGGGAAAAAGAATGAAAGACAAAAAGGAAGGAAGAACCAAATGAAAGTAAGGAATAATCAATGCATGAAGGAAAAGTAAAACAAATGAAGTAAAATCTCGAAATAATCAGGAAGAAATTGATAAAAATGAAGGAATAATGTGAATAATTATTTAGAAAAGAAAGACTGAAAAAATGAGGAAAGATCAAAATAATGAAGGTAAAACTATAACAAATTAAGAAGCACGAAATCATCTGTAGAAAAAGAATGAAAGACTATAAGAAAGAAAGGAATCACCAAAAATATTAAGGAAATGCAACAGTCATAAATAAAGGAAGGAAAACTAGAAGCAAATGATCAAATGGAAAGGTAAGCACGAATAGCCAGTGGAAAAGGAAGAAAACCCAGAGAACTGAAAGAAAAATAAACAGTAAGGAAAAATGACGAAAAAAAAAAGAATGATAGTCAGGAATAAAATAAAGAACTACAGAAAGTAAAAATACAGAAACAAAAAAAAACAACAAAGAAACAAAAAGGGGCCCAACGAAACAACGGAAAGTTCAAAGAATGAAAAACCAAACGAAAGAAAGAAAGAAAGAAAGAAAGAAAGAAAGAAAGACGGAGAGAAAGGAAAAGCTAAAAGAAAGAATGGAAAGACAAAGAGAAATAAAGGAAAGACGAAAAGAAAAGAAGGAAAGACCAAAGGAACCAAAGGAAAGGCAGAAAGAAATAAAGGAAAGACAAAAAAAGAAAGGAAAGGCAAAAAGAAAGAAAGGAAAAACCAAAAGAATGAAAGGAAAAGACCAAAAGATTGAATGCATTGACAAAAAGAAATTAAGAAAAGACGAAATGAATAAAGGAAAGACCAAAATATAAAAGCAAAGACCAAAAAAATGAAGAAAGAAATGGCAAAATATGGAAGGAAAGCGTGAAATAGTCTTGTCTAAATGAAGGAAAGTTCAAAGAAAGGGGGGAATGACGAAAAGAAATGAATGGAAAGCACTGTATAGCCAGAAAGAATGAGAATTGCAAAGAATAGCAGGTTTAAATGCATAACTAAATATGATTAAACGTTAAAAAGAACAGGTGGATGTTTGGTGATGGCGACACACGAAAAGAAATGAAATTACAAGACGAAAACACAATAAAAGAAAAACTATATTCAAGTCACACTCGCCATGTTAAATTCAAAAGTCGTTTGGCGCAAAATAAGGAGGAGAATCTGATCGAAACATCATCTGATATTCATTGTTCATTGATTTTTATGGCTCACGTTTCCCCTTCTCCTCTCGGTAACAATCCCGTTCTTTTCGCGTTCTCAACATTTCTAATTTTGTTGGCTGTCTATTTTGGTCCATTTTTGCTTACCCAATTTACTTCTCATCCTTCTCTTGTTTTTTTCTTTATCTTCTCTTTTCTCTGTCCGTCTTGTTAAGCTCATTCTTTCTTTTACTCTGTCTATCTCACTTTTCCATTGCTTATTTATCTTCCCCTATTGCTATCTGCCTTGCCTCTTTTACTTTTCTTCATTTCGCGGTGATGTCTCTCAATCTCTCATTTTGATTTTCCTCTTTATTTTTTCTGTTTCTCCTTTCTTCTCCCTTTCTTATTCTCTCATTCTGATTAACCTCTTTCTTTCTCTATGTTTTTCTCATTATTTTGCTTTGTCCCTATTGTTTCTCTTTGCTTTCTATTTCCTTCCGTCAGTTTTCTCATTGATGTCCCTCTGTTCTTTCTCTTTATCTTATTTCCTCTTCCCTTCTCTCCTTTTCTCATTTTTCCTCTCTTTCTCCTTCTCTTTCGTCCTATTTTGGTTTCCCTATTTCCTTTCCTTCTCTCTTTTATTTTTTTTTTCCTTCTTATCGCCCCGGCACGCCCGTTTCCAATCACATTTTTGTTTTGTTCCTTTCCTTTATTTTTCCTTTTTCCTTTGTTTTTTTCTCTGTTTTCTTGATTCTTCCCACCTCCACTTTCACCCCCGATTTCTTTTTTCTTCTTTCGTTTCTTTAACACATTTAAAAAATCCCTCTCGCCTTTTCCTCTCGTTCCTTCTTTTCGTTCTCACTTTTCATTCCTCCCACACATCGCCTTTTGCTCTTGCTTCTTTTCTTCGGTTAATTATTTACTCCCTTTCTCTCCCTTCCCTCCCAGAATCCAATGAATTCTAATGCGTAAAAATGGGCGCTTTAAAAGATGAGTAGGCGATTTTTTTATTTTTTATCTTTTTTTAATGGGGAGGGTAAACGGGGCTTATTTATTGACTGGATATTTAGGGGATCTCGAGACATAGAATTGAGGGGTGACTGGAAGGGGACATGGAGAATTACGATCTACAGTAATAACCTTAGTAATCGTAATCGTCGTAGTAATAGTAAGAGAACCGGTTGAGTATTGATATTAGTTGCTATAAAAAAAAAAACGTATTCTGCCTTTCAAGATTGTATTTATTTTGCAGGCTATTCCGCATATTTTTAGTAGCATCAATGAAATATTTTAGAATTTGTTTCTTTTCCTTTTAGCTCTACTTCACTTGACGTTGGATTACAAGCTCGATGCTAAAGGGCCTTCAATGGAGAGAGTCAACTTTCGATTTTACCATCGGCCATATTCGAAATATAGGAGGCACGATAGAGGAATTGATTACGGATTCCCCTCCGATTCCGCGGATTGAGGAATCAGAGAACAGAGTTCGAGTTCCAGTCGAGTTCATTACATTTATTTACGTGCTAATACCTTTGGGAAAAGTATGAATCCAACTCTTCTCCTATGGGGAAATAATAGGGAAGACTGGGTTCTATAGCCTTGGGTTGCGGCCAGTATCAGAGAAGGAAAACTCTAAATTCAAACTGGCCTGGAGAGGTTTGGGCTTCGTCAGGCTATCTTACTCAAGGCACACCACTTCTACTGCAGTACATTAGGCCCCGCTGACCCTAATGTGATTCGTGATATTTGAAACCGCGTTTTCATCCTTCAGTATGTATTTACGGAAGCGTTTCTGCGAGTAGGTGTTTGAGTGTCACGAATTGATAGTAAGTGGTCTTGAATTTGAAATTGCGACTTCAGAATTTTGCTATTGTTGGGAGCAAGTTTGTACAGGATGAAGCTGATATACCACCCAGAAATACGTCCCTCATAACGGTAAGGCGTTATTGGCAATGGTGACTTCATCTAGCTAATGTCTTATCAATGGTGTTTTGACATTATGTGCGACGTATTTCTGGGAGATGTTCTTCCGCAGACTGTTATTGGAATTCTGGTAAAAGTGAGTAAGAATATTAAATATTATTGTAATGGTTGTAATTAAATGAAATAATATTGAATTTCTGTCTGAATTTCTCGGATGAGGACTTTTATATTTATTACATGTGGAATATTGTCATCATCTTTGCGCTCTCCGATTTTTATAAGGTGCTTTTCCTTCACGGAATTTTCAACTTTGTGTTTGGAAGGCTACTGAATCATTACGGAGATTATCCAAATCGACCTGATGAATGTCGGTGAATACAAAGGCCGAAAAGCTACGATAAAAACAACAAAGATGAGAACACTAGTCAGCAGGTAAATAATAAAGAACGAGTAAACTGAATGATTTCGTACCGCCTGTTGTAAAGATAAAAGGTAAACTTCTAGGGGGTGAAATTTAAATGCTTTACCCGTCTCAGACACGTAAATAATACCTCTTCATCGTAACAATGGAGTATTTTCAGGGGGTAAATAGTTCCAAAAGACGGCAGAATGAATCGCGAAGAAAAAAAAAATCTAGTTCTTACCAAAAAGCTGGGAAATTTTAGAAATAAAAGCATTAATCGAACACGGCGCACTTGAATCACCCACGAAGTGCTTTATAGAACACTGGAAAGCTAAAAAAAGGGAATGGATTTTCTTCGAGTATATTTTCCGATTTATATGTAATCATTGTTGCCACTTATCAAGCAACTCTTCCATAACTTTTGAGTAAAATTCGTCTTATTTTGATGTGAAAACGTTATTAACGACCACTTGAATCTGGTTTTCATTAGAGACATTTTTTCCCATCAAAGCGTTTTGCAGTGATTGAAAAATGTAATCAGTTGATGCATGGTCAGGTAAATATGGCGGGTGAGATAGAACAGACCAACCGAGTCCCAAATTGTTTACTTGCGTTATTCTTGCAGCATATGGCCTTGCTGCGTCATAAAGGAGAGCAACGTTTTTTCTATTGACGAGCTTAGGGCGATTTTCAACCAAACTTTTATAGACAGGTTGCAGCTGCTGGAAGAATAAATGTGCATTTAGTGGTTCACTGCGTTTTAAGAACTGTAAATGAATCCCACCACATAATCAACATTGCCTTTTCTTCAACGGAGCTCATCATTTTCTGGTAGGTTGTATCGATTTATCTTTATCAGTACAATGCCTTTTCTCTTGATCATTGCCATATGTCAGTGTCCCCAAAATGTATCCTTAGCTATCACGTAGAGTTAGGATGATGCATACGTTATTACAGTTGGTTCCCTAAAACGGAAAGTAATTATGACTCAATTTAATACTTAGATTTACTCGAAAATTTTCTTTACATGTTTTATTGTTATTGGTGTTATGGAAAAAGCATTGATTGATGTAATGGAGAATTTGACACTCACCGGTGATGGTGGTGGTGGTGGTGGTGGTGGTGGTGGTGGTGGTCATGTACTGTTTGGCTAAAGGATATGTGTTCGGTTAATTGTCATCTATTTGAAAGACAAGAACTTCACATTTTTATGTACCGTGGCGATCTTAGCTCTCCCCATTGTCCCATCATTTGTCGCTCGATTTAATGTTTGTCCTCTTATTAAACCTTTCAGTTCATGTTCATTTACACAATCTCATTAGTTATTAGTTAATTTTTACATTGTTTAATTATAAATACCATCTACTTCATGACATTGCCAATAATGACTCTCCACAGCTTCCTACCTTTTTATCTATAAAAGAATGTGGAGTGGCTTTCCGTTGTTTTCACCACGGTTTCTAATTCAGAGTTGTCATTTACCTAGTCCGAATGACACCAAAGGCTACAGAGCACAATCTATGATGGAACTTAATCCGTTGTCCACAGTCAAAAGTAAACGGATTCATGACATTCCCTAGGGGATTAATGTGAAAGTGAATGCAACAGACTCGACTGACCTATTCCATTTTCCAGGCACCACAACATCCTTCAACGGTATAAATTCTAAAACTCGATAACATGAGTTTATGAATTGGTCAGTATATATTGGCAGTCTCGCCGCAATATAATAAATAATAAACTAGTATCTCAAAGCTCCCGCTTTCGATTTCTCATTTGACTATGAACTGTTACGCAGCACTTGTCACTTTGGCCCGACTGTACTCGGCAAAGCTGTAAATTGGTTCGCGTATCGTTCGGTTCACACATCTCCCGGTCTTTTAAACAGGGATAAAGTTTATTCATTGTTTCTTGTTTAGAATTGGATTCCTTTTAAAGTCTACTTCAGCTCTGTACTCCTAACGCTGGTCCTTTCCTGCGCTAATATAATCCCACACAGTAACCCCCTGCCTTGAGTGGCTCTTGGGCTTTGTATTCGGTGATTATTAGTATAAAAAAAATTAAATCAGATAACGGAAAAGGTGTCACTGAAATCCGAACCCGCAGTGAAATAACAAGAATGTCTTCCAAACACTAAAGTAAAAAGGGAAATTCCGTTACAAACCAAGAAAAGCGTGTAGAAAGACCATATAATATCAATCCTCTTATATAAAAGGGAATGCTGGAAAATTTTCACATTAAAAAAAGAAAAGATTTGGCAATAGATATGTGATTATACAGAAAGATGTTGTGAATGCCAGGAGTGGAACATTTAACCACAGAGAAAATGTTAAGGAAAAAGGAGTCAAAAAAGAAACTTATACTTGCCACTTAACTTATACTTAGATTCAGAAAGCGATAATTCCAATTTCTCTGCACCACAATAGGGACAGAAGAACCAACGATAAATGTATCTAACAACATTGCGTAAATAGACTCCAGAACAGTGAATGGGAAGAATAAAAAAATACAAAAAGAGCCACAAATGACAGGAAGTTGGTCACCTACGTCCTAAAGGGACACTATATATAGAAGGAGACTAAGATGCTCACGGACTAATAAATAAATAAATAAATATATATATATATATATATATATATATATATATATATATATATATAAATATAATTTTGTATGCGCAGTACTTTGTGGAAAGCGCTCAATATCAGTGATAAACTAACATATTCTGCTGTGGATATATATATATATATATATATATATATATGCAGGTGTGCAGTGAAATAGGAAAGAACACGTTAGGTAGATAATCCGGTGTTCCTTAATATTTAGCTTTATTTTCAAAAGGACAGTGCTCCATACAGAAGTCGAGCTTATATTATAATAATATTTTTAGTTTTTAAAAATATGATTCCTCCGCTACATAAGAGTTCTCATGTTTCAAAAGCGAGAGCCGAGACCCCTAACATAATTTTTTAAGTTATGAAGAGTTAAGGCGTCTGGACCCGCTTCCTTGTCAAGCGAGAATTTTTATTCCCAAATTCTCGCTTGACAAGGAAGCGGGTCCAGACGCCTTAACTCTTCATAACTTAAAAAATTATGTTAGGGGTCTCGGCTCTCGCTTTTGAAACATGAGAACTCTTATGTAGCGGAGGAATCATATTTTTAAAAACTAAAAATATTATTATAATATATATATATATATATATATATATATATATATATATATACGTAGATGGTGGGAAGACATTGGAAAAAACAAAAATTTAACAAATTAAAAAAAGAGTAGATTCGAAAATGATAGGATACATACATTTAAAAACAGGCGTGTCAATATCTTCTCACCTTTGCCTCAACGCATATATATATATTTTGTGTGTGTGTGTGTGTGTGTGTGTGTGTGTGTGTGTGTGTGTGTGTGTGTGTGTGTGTGTGTGTGTGTCCGTACTTATAATGTGTTTATGAACGAAATGTTAATTGTTGGAGTCGCAGCTTTTGATGAGGTTTTTGGCAGAGACTGACAGCGCAGTTACAAAGATTGGGCATTCGAAATTATACTAAGTTCAAATTTATTATTTCATTCACTTGCCCCATCCTACCCCACCTTACTAACTCCGATCCATACATTCTTTCCACATTTACAGATGTTATGCTACTGTCGGAGTAAGGCAGGCTAGCAACCCAGTAGGATAAAACATAAGACCTAATAAATGGCGGAAGAACTCTCTCGATGAGTCAACGGCCAGCTAACTAGAGTCGGTGTCTCAATAAACCACCTTGGAGAAGGCACTATTAATCCCAAGAAATATCATGGAAATTATCAAAGGAACTATGAAAATTAATCTTGTGAAAAGGTGTTGAATATGGGAATTAACTCCTCGCCCGGGAAAGAGCAACAGGCGCAACAGGCTTCACCTGATAGTCATCCAGCTACTGTTAGCATAAAATGGCGCAAAGGGTATACAATTCCTCGGAACTGATCCCTCGCCTGGAAAGAAGCGAGTTTAGTGATACCTGACCGTCAACCAGCGACTGTTCGCATCAAACAAAAAAAAACTCTCGAGACATGGAACGTTAGAACACTAAACAACTGCGGCCAGCTGGAAAATGTGAAAAGGGAGATGAGTTGATTAAAAGTCAACATTTTAGGAATATGTGAAACTAGCTGGTCAGACAACAGATATTTTGTTAATGCCAACCAGAGGATTATATATGCAGAATGAGAGAAAAATGAAAAAGGAATTGGACTGATGCTAGAACAAGTTATCAAGGAATATGTTCTGGAATACTGTCAATTATCTGAAAGAATTCTTGTACTTAAATTGAAAGGAAAGCCTTTTAACATCTATTATAACAGTGTATGCACCGACAATACAAAGTAAGGATGAAGAAATCGAATCTTTCTACTCGGTGCTAAACAACGCCAAGCCTCAATGTAAATCACAAGAAATTATAATTATCATGGGAAACCTGAATGCCAAAGTAGGCAAGGAGAGAGAAGGGGAAATAGCTGGCAAGTTCAGACTAAGAAGACGTAACGAACGCTGAGAAAAATGTGTCCAATACCACATTCTAGCCGCAAACGCTTCTGGCTGTTCAGTAAATGAATGCCAAATGTTTCCTACTAGGGAAACATCTAATATTATCAAACGAACTATGATAACTAGTCTTGTGAAAAGGTGTTGAGTCTATGGGAATTAACTCCTCGCCCGGGAAAGAGCATATTTAGCCAGTTAAGTGCTGTACATGACCCACGCTTTGGCGATCATGTCTCTTTTGATTCATGACTGACTAGGCAGAAGATTTTCCCATAGTAGGTTTCTTTTTTCTGTGGTATACTGGATGCCACCGAAGACCTAGTCTGTCCTGCTATTCAACCCATATCTGGAGGGGAAGAAGTGGATTAATACTTTTCTCAAGATTATTTGAGCGAAAATGAATGTAAGGAACCCGACTGGAATTTGAACACGGCTCTCCGATTTCTCATCCCGTTCCGTTAACCATTCCACCACAACACATTTATTAATCCAGCATTACCTTTATAGATCCCTATAATTGTAAGCAGTTCTGTCTTTATTATGTATATATGTATGTTGCGGCATTCACCCTGGATCGGTTAAGCCGGCTCCTTTCAAAGAAATTCACCGCGTCCCGAACGAAGGCCGACCAAGCACGGCGATCCGTCGCCAATGCTGAAACGAGCGACAGCCATTCCCGATTCCAACGGCGGTGAATTCATGAAACGGAGTAACAAGGGAGTCTTTATTGCGGGATTAATGCTTCTATTGGGACGTACTCAGTTAAGTTTAATAAACATATATTAGAATGCTTTTCGTAATGATTAAATAAACGCTTTCCTAAACAGGGATCTATGAGAAAGGTAATTTTTTTTCTTTCTTGAAAAAGTTTTTATCGTTAAGCAACACGAGAAGTCTCTGTACAGTGCATTCTGAGATTTACAAACAAAAGACGAAACGAGTTTTAAAACTGAAACCCTCGTGATATATAGGATCAATAACTCTATTGCCTGACACGTATTTCTCATCTGAAATGTTCAATGTATAATGTCCGAGATATGTCATGAACGAAGACGCAGTAGTTTAAGTTCACAAAAAGAAAGGAAATTATATTGAAAAGTAAATAAAAATTGTAAAAATAAATGTGTTTTTTTTTTTTTTTACATAATTAGGCGAGGAATTTATTAACGTAATTTCGTCCTGGGTATGACTATAAACTACATCCGGCAGCAAGACTTCTGATTGGGCGGTTTGAGGAGCGTGGAATCACCTTGTAATTGCTATTGTTCCCAAGTCCACCCTAACCCTAGTTGGTAGCACCTGTGAGGGTCCTAGCTATAGTCAAATAGTGAACCCGCAAATTGAAGTCAAAACATTATGAAAGTATAAAATATATATTATTGTAGTAAGAATACCAGCAATACATTCACATAGAGAACCAATTACCAACAATACATTATTGGAAAAGAAAGAGAAAAATTACTATTTAAAAAAACAAAACATAATAAAGCTCCCAAGAAAATTAAATTTCGGCATTAAATGGCATATAAAGAGTTAATATGCCATTAAATAAACCAAATACATTTTCTATTGACGTACTTAACTTGAAATTAAAGCAGGAAGATAGTTAGCTCTATTATCAAACTAAAAAAAAAGTTTGTGATTGCCTTCAAAATCAGCATACGAAATACGATATCTTAAGCATGGCAGGAAGGCTGTCTGAACTGAACGCCTATCAAGCTGCTTGTAAAGACTTTTCAGAAAATACTTCAACAAGTGAGTCAGGGAAAGAAGCATTTTTATGATTAAGTTATTTATATCTGAAGAAAGGAATGCTTATTTTTGGCGTAATCAAATTCCGTGCCGAAAGCTGAGAACAGAATAAAAAAAAGCCTATCAAATAAATGCTGCCCCAAGGATTTTCTTCCCAGTTTATATTATTCACGGTTGATGCTTTTCATTCTGCCAAACATCACCTCAAAAAAGTGGTTTCTTATGGATAACAACGTGACTAGCTGACTTTTTAAATACTAGAATGTGTTGTTTATTTCAATTAACATTTACAATTTTTCTCGTTGTACTACATTAATTGGCTTTCAATTAACTAAAAGATAATACGGAAATTTGAAGTGTTATATTTATATGCGTAATAGATATAATGCTAAAGATTAATTTCGCCTCGCAAGTTAGAGCCAAGTTTCGATCCCTTTCAGGGAGATGAAACGATTTTACTATTCATTTTTCGCGTATTAATATATATATATATATATATATATATATATATATATATATATATATATATATATATATATATATATACGTATATATATATATATATATATATATATATATATGTATATATATATATATATGTACTTATCTCTCTATATATATATAAATATATATATATATATATATATATATATATACTGCACAATATTAAAAATATAAAAATAATATTAAAGATAAACCATTAATGATATTATGTGAAAAGATTACTTAATTTTTTAATATATATATGTGTGTGTGTGTGTGTGTGTGTGTGTGTGTGTGTGTGTGTGTGTGTTTGTGTATGTATGTATGTATATGAAAAGATTATTTACCTTTAAATATCAATTTCAATTGATATTTAAATTGATATTTAAAAGTTAAGTAATCATTTCATATGTGTGTGTGTGTGTGTGTGTGTGTGTGTGTGTGTGTGTGTGTGTGTGATGTTTGTGTGTGTGTGTATGTGTGCGTTAAAGAAAAACTGAAGCCGTTGGTGGAACCAACGGACAACTTGCCAAAACCTAAAACACTCATCCAGATATAGTCTCGAATAAAACCGCTAATACTGAAAAAGTAAAAGGACAAGGCCTAAAAACTATCTAAGCTACTAAGTAAAATGCTTTGAGACCAAATTGCCTAAACCTAGCAAAAGACGCTTGCCAACGTTGAATCCTATGAATGATTGGCTGTAGTCGTAACTCGAGTTTAACGCTAACGCTATCTATATCAATAAAACAGATGATGTCTCTGTGCGCATGTATGTCTGTGTGTATGCTATTTATACACGCCCACATTTCACGACTAATTTCGATGAAATTGTACATACATATTCCAAATTTATGTAAATAGCTCAAGACCGACATTTCAATGCCCAGGCCCGACGGGTTTGGCAGAAAAATCGATAAAACTGAAGCTGCGTACAACTTTTGCAGAAACCAAGGTAAAGTTACACGTGAACAAAACTTTTGCTGGATGAGATGGTGTTTTTTGCACTTGATTTTTACATATGACATACAAATTGTCTTGCGTGACTGATTGGTTTAGATTATTTCAGTATTGTGAACGAAATCTGCGACAAACTAGGTCCAAAATCACCTTTTGCCTTTTAGCCAATAGTTTCTTCATATGATTCCATCCCAAATTGACATACGCACAACCATTGAAGCAAAGATTCTCTGTGAAGGATTATGGAAGTGTTAAAAGGGAAAAATACCGAAGAACCTCTTATTAATCCCAGTTTTAAAGTAAATGTAGGAAGAAGGGGGTTCATGCGTTTGCTTCTGCATTTGAATCAAGTTCTGACGCTTCATCCCTTTTTTGGTTTGATTATTAGATTTGTGAACAATGGCATATTATTTAAAAGTTATTGCGGCCATAGAAAATTTACTGAATATCTAAAACATTGAAACAATTTAATCCCGAGCCACGACCACACAAAAAGATTTTATTGGTGGAATTCGTTTATTAAGAACAATCAACCACTTGTGAAGGACATGCTGTAAAAAGATGAGGGAGTGATGAGTAGCTTAGTACACCGATGGATGATGCATTCAAGCGGGGACGCAGACAGACATTTCTAGACAGGGGTATGGGTATACAGAGGGTGGGGTTATACAATTACAGCCATGTGCACCTGGGAAACGCCGGGTACCTGGGTTAGTATATATATTTAAGGAAACGGTATATAATTGTTTTATATATCAAGAACAAAGACGATGGCAAAATGAAAAAAGTTATAATGTTTGAAATTATATTACATAAAATATTTTATCAAAAATTATATTTTTTAAAATGTATCATAAATTTACGGGAAAATTGCTGGATATACACGTAGAATATTTATATATAGGGTGATTCAAAAGTAACTCCTTGTTTTATGTATGTGTGGCGAGCCAGAAGACTCTGTGATTTTTTGGGGGGGAGTGGGTTAAATGAGCAAGTCTGCTAAACCAAACCAAGACTTAGGAAGAACTTGAAGAGTGAATACAAGAAGTTATGTCATCTATACCACAAAGGTTCCTGGTGAAATCAGGTGACACGATTCCTGGGAGGGTCAAGAAGCTGGTGGCGATATCTGGGACCCGTATCCGATTTTAAATTAAACCTAAATGCTTTACGCTCATATCCAATTGTTGCAAAAATTATAGTTAATAAATAAATTATAAGTATTTTAAAATGTGGAGTTACATTTCAATCACAGACTCTTTCTCTCTCCCTCCCTCCATCTCTCTCTCAGCTCTCAGTCTGTCTCTCTCTCTATATATATATATAATATATATAATGAAAATAATAATAATACACAAATGCATATATATATATTGGTCATCCACAGACAGACTGTTTCGCAGCTCATCAGTGTGACTAGACGTCCGGTTGTCTCTAGCTAGGATCGAAACCCGACTGAATTTGTGTCAGTCGGAACTTCTACCAGTAAGCCGTCGGCGCACGGCAGGGATGAAGGGGAATTTTAGCGTGTTTATTTTTAGATTTAGATAAACACACAGTGACTGACAGTGACTCAATTCTGCCGAAGAGTCGTGCAATATTAGCTTAAATAGTCACTGTTTACAAACTCACACCTCAAACCAAAGAGCTCAACCGAAATTAATTTTTCAGGAGCCAATATTTTTGTCATCCACAGACAGACTGTTTCGCTGTTTCACAGCTCATCAATGTATATATATATATATATATATATATATATATATATATATATATATATATATATATATATATATTCATCCGTGTGTGCGCTATTATTATTGTTATTAAATTGATTAACAGGATTTAACATCATTTGTGCAAATAATGGGCTGAATATTAGGAAAGAGTGATAATTATTTTTAAATTAGATATATTAACGTTCAATATATGTCAAAGGCCGAAGACAGAATACTGAACGTCATGATATCTAATTTAATTGGGAAAGAATCGCATTCTTTTTCGCGGCCTCGTTCCCGATAGCCGTTACAAATGACGTCACGTCAGATCATTTCAAACGTCCAGCTTCGCAATGAATATCAGGATGCAGCAAAGGAATTCTAACTACCACAGAGACACCACATCGGTTCTTGATAATGACCACAAAAGTCGAAAGTGCTTGAACAAAAACAAAACAAAATGTGAACTTCAAGTAGTTTATCCACAATATCAAGTACGATAATCAAAACCTTATATATATATATATATATATATATATATATATATATATATATATATATATATATATATATATATATATATATATACATGTTTCATTAAATAATATAGACAAGTGTTGTCTATTTATTTTATGTAAATTCTTTTCATATCGTTTAATAAGCTTAATAACATTATCATTAAACGAAGAAAGAAAACAACAATATTGATACATATTTTTAATCCAATCTAAGCTTTCGGCTTGCATAAGCCATTATCAAATATGACAATGAGAGTTCAATATATTAAGCAATACAGGGACGAGAAATTGATGATAGTCTCTTTTTGTTTACATGGATGATTTCCAAGCAACAATAAACATGTGCATATAAGACGCTGGAAGCAAAAATCGCACCGCAGCTCATGACGTCACACATGACCACGCGAGAGTGAATTCGAGAAGTATTAAGTATGGGAAGCCGTTGGTATAAACCTGTGGCTTCTGTTACCAAATATAGGCATTTAAGAATATTAGTGGAGATTTCATAGTTTATTTTGTTCAAGTTAGGTTTCAACTGTTTTATGTATATAGCTTCAAGAATTTTTAGTTTTTGTTTATTGTTTTCATGTTTAAGTATAGTAGTGTTTTCAACAAGAATTTTCCGGAATTGTGTATGTGGCCAGGCATGTTGTTTTAAATGCCTAAATATATATATATATATATATATATATATATATATATATATATATATATATATATATATATATGAGAATTAATGGAATTTATTTTCAATTAAGTATTAAAAATGGCAGATTAAAAATAAATCCATTAATTCTTTAGTGATGTATTTTATTTATTAATCCGACAGATTTACTCATATACACTTACACACACACTCACACGCACGCACGCACACACACACACACACACACACACACACACACACACACACACATATATATATATATATATATATATATATATATATATATATATATATATTAGTAAAATCACAGGAATACTTACCTTCTTGGAATCACTGTTTCTGTGAAGATGGCTTCGTAAGAAACCGTGGTTTCTTACGAAGCCATCAGTTTTCTGATATATAACATATTAATGTGCCCTAATTTTTTGTTCCATGAAAACAATTTTGAGCGCTTTTAATTTGGACTTTCTTTTGGCAAATATCATTCTTTTCCAAAAATTATATTTAATTATATATATATATATATATATATATTAATCTGATATTTTTAATATTTAATACAAAATAAATCCATTAATTCTTTAGTATTTGCTTTTTTAAGGTTTCGGTTACGAAACTGAGCAGGTATGAAGCTTTCGAAAAAATAATCTGAGTGAAGAGAATTCCTTTCCTTAAAAAGGGAAAATAGAAGCTAGCTTGCTGCGACGTTCTCCATGGCCGAGCAGTAAAGCGCACTGGATCAAATAATGGGGTGGGCATATTTTCTTTAATGTGATTTCTCGAATGCGCAAGCCGGTAAACGTTATAGACACTTTTTAAGAAATAAAAACGATGCTTAATATGCTGCCCTCATTAAACATGTAATTTATGCCGGAGTTAAAATTAAATTCAATTTGAATTCTGCCTGTTTTTTGTCAGTCATTCAATTGAAATAAACATTGAAAGTTTTTTCTTTTACTAAGAACGCGAACAAAAGTCACAAACACGATTAGAAAACCCGTAAATATTTCAATAATGAGGAAGTTTAAAATCCAGTTTTATACACAACTTTATATCCTAATAGGTGTCACCTTTTACGTAGATATTTCGTTTTCTTTTATAAACTATCTCTATTTAGAATGTTGGAGATGAAGTCTCTTGACGTCTTCCCGTTTTTTGTTGCCTTAAATAAACTTGTACCTCTGTCATTCATCTTTGTTCTTTTTCCTGCATCCATTAGCTCGTCAAGTAGCTATACCTCCCTGTGTCTTGTGAGTATTAAATTTGCCAAGCCTCATTTTCTCATTATGTGTAACAGAAATTTCAGCTCTTTCTGTTTGTGCGTAGATGATTTTGTTAATTATGGTTTATCAACATTTTCTGGGTTATTTAAAATCGAAATATATTTTGGATTGTAAGAGCAATTCGTTTTTTTTTCCCGAGTGAAAAGCTTTTTTATCGGGAAATCCAGTCTAGAAAAAGATTACTCTGAATTTTGAAAAGTCATGATTTTCAGGTAGTAAAGAATGAAAGAAAATGAGTATCTGAAGAGTCATGATCGCCTACATCCTGAAATAACCACATCATTAAAAAAAAATGCCAGTGGCAATAATGGAATCGTTATTAACATTATGATTGCTGGTGAGGACAGTAAAATATAGTGAAAAGACGAAAGAAAAATGAATATGGTGTTGGAGTCCACGGTTCGGAAAACACAGATTGAGGCCAACGCCTCAGGTTATTAAGAACGCATCAGTGATCGCTTCACATAAATGCATAGACTGCTGTCATTTCGACTCTTTGACGCCAACTCTCATACAGTAATTTTGCTTTTCTTTCAAAGATTTTACATCTTTAATATTTGACGCAGACAAACGACTATTCACTTTTTATCATGGAGACACAAGTATTGTAAGAAGCAACTCCTCCATTTTTGTGAGTGTAGCACAGTACCCCAATATTTGGGCCAAATCTTTTCTTTCATATATATATATATATATATATATATATATATATATATATATACATGTATTATTATTTTTACCCGTCTTCATTCAGTTTGAAACTGGTCACATAAGAAAAATAACTCGGTTAGTGTTTCAGCTTTTTAAACATATTTTTCTGTGGATCTATTCAAGCACAAAACACGTGCTTCCAGTTAAATCTTAATATATCACACAGAAATGTAAGTTGGAATATGTTTTATTAAAGATTGTGCCTTTTGATTCTTTTTATGATTTTAGTTTGGTTTGACTTATTTTGTTTTACGGCACATCACCTTCAATGGGATATTTATGTCGACAAGATTTATAGTTTCGTAAGAATAGAAAATATATTCTTTGTAAAAAATGACTTTGTAGGAGATCAGGTTTTATTGGCGCATTTTTGCAAAGAGTTTTTTTATCGCGAGTCAAATGTATTGCAGGTAATATTCTTTTCAAGAAATATATTGCTGGTAATATTTTTTTCAAAAATGTATTACTGGTAATATTTTTCTATAAAAATCTATTTTTATAATGTAACAGTGTTTTGACCCCAGTTTGGAGGTTAACTATTTGCCCATAGCTGGGACACTAACTTGTGCTACCATCCCAGATCAGGCTGAACCTGGGAACAACAGCAGTAAAGAGATAGTTCCACGCTCCTCAAAACCTCCCGATCAGAGGCCTTGCTGCCAGATATAGTTTATCATCATACCAAGGACGTATGATTTTAGTGTACTTCTAAAATCAGATGTATTAGTTACTATTTTCTCTTTTGCAGGGTTGAGATTTTTATGGACCATTATGAAAAATTATGAAAAAGTAAATTTCCTACTTCTATTTTTCTTATTAAATAAGTCATAAGTTATCTTTGAATTCTAAGTGATAAGTCGCCAAGAATGTCAAACGGTTTTCTTGAACAGTTGTTACAGTAGCTGCTTCCATTTACATCACGTTGAAACACCGTTTCCCGTACGATCACCGAAGTTAAGCAACATCGATTCTGATCAGTATCTTGATGGGTGACCACTTGGGGAAATCAGGTATTGTAAGCTTGGATTTGTGCGTCGTGTAATGGATAATGGCTCGGAATTGTTAATCAGAGACCCGAGTTCCAGATAGGTTCGTTGTATACTCATACACGCTAATACTTCTCCTCCAGCTATGGGTTAATTGTTAAGATTGTATCACTAAATCATTATTACCTAAAAAACATCTTACAGATTAAAAATATTTTCTGACTTAAAATAATCCACAAAGGGTTGATAAGCCGTAGAAAACTAAAAAAAACTACCTGCATTGTATACTACAGTTCAAAAGTTTGAGAAAAGCAGCAGATATTTTTTAAATTTGCCCAAAAAGTAGTTGTTTTGTACTTTAAATTAGAGAAAATTATTATGCAGGTTTAAAAATTGAGAGATGATATTTTATTAGAAATTTTTTAGCAAAAAGTAAAAAACAAATTATTATTAAATTTTGCGCTCGTCAAAATATCCTTCTTTAGTTTTGATTACTGCAGCACAAATGTTTCGTATTCGTTGCAGACGGTTCTCCAAGTATCAGCTTGATAATTGATTCCATTTTTTTTCAATGACTCCAAGAACTCCTTTTCATATTTTTCTTTTTTTTCTTTTTTTTTTTTTCTTTTTTTTTTTTCACTCTTCTGTCAAGTTTATCCCATGCTAATTCTGGGGGTGGCTTCAAACTGTGGAAGTGTTTCAAATGCGTCAAATATTAGTGGCTCGATTATAATCTCTATGTTTCAACTCTCATGGTGTTTTCAGATATATCGATTTTCTTTTTATTTGCATCCTCTGATCGGTTAGAACAAACATATATACGATCTGACATGTCTTCATTTCCTTACGACAAACAGATCGTGGAATTTTTTTCGAATGGTTATGCTGATTAGTTTTTCTTTCAATGCTCTACGGCATCTTGATCTTTTCGTTTTACAATGGATTTTGCTGATATAGGGAAATTGCTACTTTCACAAAGTTTCTCTTTACCTTTGGAGTTATTTGCATAATCCTTTTTTCTCCTTTTTTCTGTCCTTCTATTAATATTATTGTAATAAAATATCGTTTTACCTCCCAATAATAATTTTTAAAAAAACGAGTAAACCTCTCATACGTAAATTTACCTTTTATTCAAACCCGGTTTTCGTCAAACGCCGTCGGCTAATGTATGTGCAAGCGGCCTGGGTTCTCATTTGAACGTGGACCTTACATTCTTGAAAGCGATATCTCAGAAAGACTGCCCTTCTTCTCCCTTGTTTATATATCTACCATGCAGTTTATTCTGGGCTAATCACGTTACTCCGCATTTGGTGGTTGGGAGAAAACCTCACGTCAACTGTGCACCTGTCTCCGCTAAATGGCATTGAGGGAAAAATCTATTCTGATATGATCTAAGGTAAGACGCATACTATATTCTTCCTGTTTTTACCAATGTTAAATGATGATATTCCCTGAATATTAATGGTACTAGTTGATTAACCGTTTCCATACAGGAAACATGTGGCGTTCATTGACCGAACAGCTATCGTTACGGCCAGTTAAAATATTTCTCAAGAAAATAGGTTTCTCAAGTCCACTAAATGTTAACGCACTTTCTCGTATTGTCGGAAGTTTCTTTCCTAATCTTTTGTTTAAGGTAATGTGGAAAGTCGATATCTAAATTATAAATTATTTTTCCTTCTAGTTACTTGCTATCCATTTTGATTGTTACTGATGTTGTAAGTCATCAACTGATATGAGTTTTTTTTTATTTGGTAAATATCTTCATGATTCTGTAGCGCCATTCTATAAAATCCGATGAAGTGTTGTATATAATCTGAAAATTTCTAATGGTGTTGGCCACCAAGCATAAAACCCATACGAGAGTCTAGATCTGACGAGGTTATTTAAGAACATTACTAGTGTTCTTAGGTTAATACTTTGGTTATGTAACATCTTGCAGTGTTGGACAGACCTACACCTAACCCCACCTATTCTGTGTTCACTTTCCTTATCGCCTATACTAAATTTGTTATAATTATTCTGTTCAATTTCTTTATCGCCTATACTAAATATTTTATAACACCTCTCTTCATTTTCCTTATATCCTATATGAAAATTACTATTAATTAATCCAATTGTATATTTCTGCTTATTATCGACTTGACTAAAGATGCATTCCAAAAGCTAAGCAGAGTATGAAGAGACAGAAAAACTTCGTTAGAAAAAAATAAAAGGGTATTGAACTGTTACATGATATCTGTCCTCCTGTATGGCAGTGAATCCTGGACAATCTCGTCAGAGATGAAGATAAGACTTGAGGCAACAGAAATGTGATTCAACAGAAAGTTGTTGAGAATACCATGGGCCGAACATGTGAGCAACAACGAGGTTTTAGAGAAAAATGGAAACAAAAATAAAACTTATACTTAACATCAGGAAGAGGCAGTTGAAATTTTGGCAGCACTTATTGAGAAAAGAGGGTTTGGAATATCTGATACTCACAGGACGGATAGAGGGAAAGAGTGACAAAGAAAACAGAGCATAATATAGATGAGGGGCATGGGTATATGGATGAACAGGGCTTGGGAGAAATAGCAAAAAGATCAAATATATTAAGAGCTACAAAAGGACAGGAAGAAGGACCATGATCGATAACGTCCTGAAGGGACACACCACATATTTTTTTTATTGTTTCATAGAATAATACATCTTCCTATTTCTTCTGCTCCAAGTGATCCAATGATTATGGGTCCAACAATCATTTTCATTAATTTCATTATTTATATTATTCAGACTGTTATCCTCATTTTCATTACCATAATACCTCATCTCAGAGACAAGGACAGAAATTATTTTCATATTCAAAAGGTTGTTCAGGTTTCTAGAATTTCCCATATATTTTTACAGCTTTTCACTTTTATTCTCTTTTTAATTTGAAAGCTTTTTCTTCTTTTTGATTACGATGACTAAATCGTGGTCTTCAGGATTTCAAAGTTAAAGATAATTTTATGCTCTTTGTTCTTGAAAAGGGATTTCCTGTGCATATACCATTGGCTATTCGACAAGGATTTGATCATACAAAGTGGGATCAAATCGCTTTCTTTTGCATAACTTCCGATAGATCAACTTCTCTGCTGACTCAGTACTATTTTTGTAGGCCGCCTGAGCCAACTTTCTGCATTCGCTTAATGTGATTGTCTTTCACATCTCTATCCCTACTTAGTCTACGTGTATTATGTGATTAACATCATTCACATGCAGAGTATAGTCTCCGTCCTTGCTATTGTTATCACGACATTTCGACTTTTCTCTCCTACGATTTTCATCAGGTGTATATCGATCCGGGTAACATACAAGGAAATTCAAACTGAACTCTTTATTTTATCTAGAGGCGTACATTGACCTCGTTCCATTTCCCATATCTAGAAATGCCTCGTGTAGTTCTTATTTAGTAACTGGTCAGATATTGTTCGCCCTCTTTTCCACTGAGTCCAGATTCACAATACCAGGGATTGAATTCACAATTACTCTGGCCCGCCAAATTCACGAACCAACGCTATTGTCCACTCACGACCACACACCGAGATGATAACCTCCCACTACTTCCACTCATACCGTAGGACAGTGTTTTCTCAACGTTTTTTAAGCAACGGCACACCTAGGAGCAAATAAAAAATATCTCGGCACACTTAGCAACACTTTTTTAAGTGTATACATTTAAATGTTATGAAATAGAACCATAGATTTTTTCTTTTTTAAAATACGCACACAAATATGAAATTACTTTATTTCAATGTTTCTATTCAACTATTTGCGCAGCTGATGTAGTGTGAAACCTGTGTCTCGTTTCTTCAATATTTGGTTGAATGTGCGATAAGCAAGACCCTCATTTCTTCTTCCGGTGACACTTAAGAGGATCGTGCAGCACACTAGTGTGCCGCGTCATGATGGTCGAGAATTACTGCCCTGGGAGATATATACAACTGGTTATGGTCTGGCTATTGACAAGCAGATCTGGGATATTAAGTGAGATATTTATTGTAACCTATCAATAAAAAACATATCTCCAAGCATGGTCAGAAGCCATGCCGCACAATGCCAGATGTAAACATTAGTTTGTAACTAATTATTATTATTATTACTATTATTATTATTATTATTATTATTATTATTATTATTATTGTTGTTGTTGTTATTGTTGGTGTTGTTGTTGTTGTTGTTGAGGACTTAAACCGAAATCAGTTGCACCATGATTTGAGTTATTTTATTTCTATCTAATCGTCTCTTTATAATGGTTTTTGTGAACGTTCCCAATGACGAAAGGTATCATGGGAACGAAGATTGGTTCGCTGGAATATCTACAAATGCTTATAAAATATGTTTTATTTTATTTTATTACAACAAGGAGCATAAAATTTTTCTTCTTCTTTTTTTTTTTTTTTTTTTTTTTTTTTTTTTACAATTTTTCGAACCGTTCGTAACTACTGCTGGTGATAACGGACGACGAATGTTTAGTTTGAAAAGAAAAACGTCGTATTTTTTACATGATCCCTTTAAGGGATCTGTGCC
>OZ038476.1:86667523-86775023 GCA_964036315.1 Acanthosepion esculentum
GCCTACATTAAAATAACCATCAATTTATACGTTCCAATGTCGTTATTTCTTTATTTATTTCTTTGCAGATTACTAACTATCGGAATGGGAATAATTCCGTATCTTTTTAAAATGAGTTTACATTATATCTATATCGTGGTGTAATGGTTCGAAGCTTGTCTCATTAGAGCAATTTCAACTGAGTAGTGAGTTCTATCTTAACTGGGTGCTCCTCAATTTCGGCCTTGTGCCACATATAAGCTTCACTTACAAAATCATTTGAGCATTTCGAGGTCATGTAACGGTTAACCTGCTAAATCAATTACGACTGAGTAGTGAGTTCAATTTTCACTGGTTGCTCTCCACTTTCGACCTTGTGCCACATATAAGCAACGCTTAGTATATCAGACATTCTATGATGTGAGAATGGCAAAAAGCGGTAAAAATATTAATGGGAATGAGTGGACACGATGGCTTGAACAGTATCGATCGAGAAATTTTACTCTCGAAGATTGCCATGGACCAGAAGGAAGAACTGCCAATACCGGCTTTCTTCTTAATAATTCTATGTAATGTGCACGAGAATTAGCGAACCACATCTATATAAGTATTAATTAAATCATAAAACAATAGAACTTGAGAAATACGTTTAAACTTGATCAATGTCATTTGATTAAGCAAAGATTTCCGCTCTGATCATCATTGAAGAATAGACTTGCTACCGAACCTTACTTGGATAGAATTGCCATCACTGATGAAAAGTGGGTTCTCTATAATCATATTCAATGAAAACGACAATGGTTAGCACTTAAAAGAGAATCCATCTCCAAACCGGGTTTGCACCCGAAAAATGTTATATTTTGTGTTTGGTGAGATATAAAAAAAAAATTAATTGTAAAGGTAGGTTGCCTTTATTCCCTAATGCAAGATTACATATTGCCCGAGTCACTTAAGATTATGGTATTAAATATTTTCTTCTTCATCCTCCTCAATGCTCTCGATCTTGTTCCATGTGAAATCATCTTTTTCTGATCACTGCAACATGTCTAAAAGGACAAAATATTAATTTTAAAGATGTAAAAACTTCCACCAAATGTTTCTTTGCATCGATATCTGTTCCGCCAATAATACTACCTACCTTTCATTTTCAAATTCTACATTATTTTCAGTTCTCAAATAGTTGTAAGGCTGTCCGCATAGTGTAACAGTCATTGCCGCAACAAAGACTAAAGCTGTGTCCAAAGCGGCTCTTTGCCTTCCCCCGTTCACTTTCGCGCAAAGCATGAATATGTCTCTTCTCGCCAACAAGTTCGGGTTAAATAGCAGAGTGGTTTCTCCAGCCTTAAACGACAGCTAATCGAGGATAAGGACTCTCAATTCAAAACCGTGGAGAAATGAGACGAAGCCACTCTCCAACCCTTCCCAATAAGTCATGGCAATTCACATGAAATAAAGGAAAGGAAACCGTAGAGATTCATGATTAAAAGGTATGTTCTGTTGAACGGTGCAACCCTCTATTTGATATATCATTTTTCTTTGTTTATTTTGATTAGATAATTAAAATTGTTGCTACAGCTAATGGTGAAATCATACAAGTTCCCTCAGATTTCTTGCATATTGACCCGTATTGGAAACGAATTCAATAACGTTAATTAAAATCTTCGCGACGTTCTTTCGAACTGTTCCCCGTACGATAACCTAATAATTATTTATATGAGCGTAAGTTTAATATTCCACAAATATCACAACTTTCGTCCAACCTTTTGATATCGCATTCCTCAAAGTTGAAGACTCTCCGACTTCTAAAATACACGCGTCGGTAAGAAAAATAATGCGTGTTCTTTAATAACAACAGCTCTCATAGTAGAATACAAATCATGCCAAGACGGACACAAATGTCTCAAGATTCCAGACGTTGGGACCAACATTGTTTACTTCTCAATCATGCGAATGAACAAAAACATACATGCACGTTTCGTTGAAGCTTTTTGTTCGCTTTGTTTAGCTAAGCGCAAATTGCCTTTTTTTCACCTTAGTCCTACTGGATAAATGTTGTCGTTTGCATACCAACTTGATCCATGCCTTACAGCTCAAGAATATGTTGGACGGCAACTTCACTCTATTACTTCATTTAGTCTGTCAGCATTCCGGGATCTCACTTTTCATAGAATATTTCGGAGCCCATAGAGTGCACTATTTTGCATGCTCGACTGAAAACTTTCAAAAAGATTGACAGTGATTCATCTGTCAGCCGTTATAAGACCATCAGCCTGTTTCGCCTTATCTTCATTTACGACAGCAGCTGACCTGCCACTAGAGGGTTTATCACTACAAGTGTTTTTTCCTTTCTCTCTAGAATGTCCAGGAACTCCATTAAAACAACTGTCCAGAGTACTTTTTCTGGTGAAATCAAAGGCAACATTTCCATAAACATACACTTTTAATCTGTGAGTGTTTACACAACATCATAGAGTATTCTATGACAGGTGTTTACTTTCTCTGTATAACCAGAACCATGTTGAAAGAATAGTATCGGTAAGAAGTAAGGTACCTGCACAAATTTTTATCTTAGGCTTCTAGAGTATTTCTGTTTATAATTAAATACTAGGAATTCTGATGAATACCTTTAAAAAAAAAATTATAAACAGAAAGTAATTTTTGACCTACCTTATTACGTATGTTTCTAAAGTTTTGGTTAATTTGGGGATAAAACACCAAGAACAGTTTCCTTATAATACTAAGAAAAACAAGCCAAAAAGAAAGTATAGATGTGATCGGCGAGATTTATACATCCAGACACATGTATTAAAGTCAATAATGAATAATTCAAAAGATTGAAATCACAAAATTTATAACTCAAAAAATTCTAAATCTCAAAAAAATTTAAACTCATTTTTTTAAAAAGTTTAATTCAGCATTCCTATACATAATTATGTATGAAACTCGTGTTTGCATCTATGACTCTACCACATACTAGACATATATAATTCCAGCAAGAAAAACCTTTCATTAGTCTGATGAAGTCCTTGTAGAGGACGAAATGCGTTTACACAGAATTTTTACAATTTGCCATGCAATTGCCTAACACACACACACACACACACGCACACACACACACACGCACGCACGCACACACACGAACACACTCACATAGATAGATAGATAGATAGATAGATAGATAGATAGATAGATAGATAGATAGATAGATAGATTTGAATTGATTTGATTTAATCCCAAAAAGGATTAAAAAAAACGTAGTTGCAACCAGATTTTGTTTTTTGAGCACAGGAGTTTACTAAACATTTCTGGTTTGGCATTTATTTCCTCCACAACTTCGCTTGCGTGAAAAGACCAAAATAACAATTACAAAATGCTCCAACTTCATGCCATTCTAAAATCTCTGCGGTCTGATGCCTGATGATTTTCGTGGCCACTTGTGAATTCCACCGTACTGAAATTTAAGGAAATATTACCACATCTACATTTCTTAATACAGTTAGATTTCATCAAATATCTCATAAACGCTCTTTTCGGGCCGAAACCTGTTTCAAAAGTTCTATTTTATTAGGAGTTACCTTTTACATATAGATATAAAGAGATATAACTCATTATTGACCTAAAACGGCCCTAAAAAGAAACAGTGGTCATTGATAGCTTATAGATAGAAAACGATAATTGATATCAGATATTTAAAGTATAATTAATATTTTTTAATTTTAATAAATGATAATTAATAATTATAAATAATACCACACTTTTAGAAGCCTATAATTAACACAGGGTTTTACGGTGTCCATTATTAGACTATTTTTCCTGCAGAGAAGTTAATGTATAATTGCCTGAAATCTAAGGAAGTAGGAAATGAAATAGACGAAACGATTTCAAATTCTGAGTTAGGGTGATAACTGATTTATTCCTCTTAATTTATCTCTCCAAACGCTAAATTCCAAACCTAACACGGAATTCTATAATGGTGATTATTTCCGACAGAAACGTGTCACTACACGACGTGAAAGTATATGAATCTGATGTTAAATAACTTACTTTAATCGCTTCGAAGCACGAATATCAATCCTCAAAATAAATTATGAATAACGTTTACGACGAACACAAGTTAATATTCTATACGATTTATGATAAAACGACATTTTTTATCTTATGATATTAAATTTTAAGTATTCCTTTCTTAAATGCTCAAAAGTTGTCTTTGAATATAAATGAAACCTAAGTGTTTGCCTCGACAGGTACCGTTCAAATGACACAATCTGTCTAAATTTGAAGTAGGATTAAAAACAAAGAAATTAATAATCATAAAAAATATTTTCTGAACAATTTGAAAGAATCAAAGCAGTTTTAACCAACAGCTAAACTAATTCCAAACTATATCAACCAATTCGACTTCGAGCCCGAAGTTTTACCAAGGGTAAAGACTGAAGCAAAATGCTCATCCGAGCAATCGCGGTCATTTGCCAGCCAACGTCCATTTTGTACAGGCACTCACCGATGACACCTAAGCCCCGAAAACTAAAGACATGCACTGAGACGTCAGGAGTGCGATGTTACCAGCAACAGCCGAAACTGATAAGGGATGAAAGCATATACACCTAATAATCAATAAATATCATAGTCGTGCATAATTTTCCTCACGTGATCTTTCTCTACAACTACGATACAATACGAAGGACTTGCGATAGAATCCTGTGTTGGACTCTCTAATCATTTGTCTATGTCATCCGGAGTGAAAGGGTGAATACAACCTCCATTTTCAATTTATCAACATCATATCTCCATTGTTATCTTCTCTCGTTCCGTTTCTGTTAACGTAAGATATGCTACCCTAGACGATATACTCGTCGGTATTGTGTCGTTCACAACAAGATTTTATAGACAAATTGCGTGATATTAGAATAGATTTTATTATCATTTTAATATAAATAAATCAATTGATTTATTTGGGTCTGTTTTGCTTGTTCACGTTTCATTAAGGTGCGAAATTCTGACTCGTGTTTTTTTTTATCATTTCAGTGAACAGAAAATCTAACACTGGATTTTTTCAACGAGTATTTTCTAGCCAACAACTTTGCAATTAGGAATTCTCTTCTATATAATCTAAGTTCGTCAAGTATTTTATTTCTTGGAAACGATACTCATTTTTAACATTTTTCTGGCCTTATCAAATTGCTCAGGGTGACTTAACCGGGTAGAAAAACACGACTGAAATAAATCAAATGTTTAGAAATTCTTCATGATGATCTTGGCAATCTATGTTAATTAGAAAAGAACAATATGTATATGTATACATTTGTTTGAGCGGATGTGTGTGCTTGTGCGTGTCTTTGTACAAAAGATGAATTATTTCCTTAGATTAAAACCCAGAAGATAAAATCGATATTTAAATTAAATATATCTAAATAGCTGAGTGTAATAAATCTTACACTTTATATGGAGAAAACGCGACAAAGCATGAAATATAAACTAAACACACACACACAAATAATTAATATACGTAAAAGGTTTGTCACTTAGCTGACTAATGTTAACCTCAGCACACACACACACACATGTTATTATCATTGTTATTATTATTATTATTATTATTATTATTATTATTATTACTTAAAGGTTATTTTAGTGGATATACATAGTTGAGTAGACGTTCCATGTAAGTTAGAACTGGTGGAACCAAGGAATGCAGTTCGTCCGAACACTTTCCATGGTAGTACCGAAAAAGCGGTGAGAGGTTTTCCAACACCAGTCTGTAAGAGAAGGGTTGCAAGGTGGAAAATAATTTGTCACCCACAATCGAGAATGAAAAGTGAGGGCTGAACAGCTCCCGCCCAAATATAACAGCAGTACTTCATTTTAATCGTCATCTGATTCATTTAAATGTCGAGGATAGCCCAAGGAGCCAGGTATTTACTGGAGCGGTACAGGGAATCGACCACTTTTCCTGCATCTTTAGCGATGGATCGTATGTACGAGTTCCACTTGAGGTTTGGGGCGAGTTTAAAACCCAACAGTCTATCACTACACAGTGCCTCACTGAGAGGACATCCATCCAGCCTGGCTGGTGGTAGTTCGGTTTTAGAGTCATTGAATGTAACTAGCCAGTTTCTTTCCCGACAGAAATTTTAGAGCTCGATCTGATGAGAGATCAGCTGCCAATCACTGGCCATCTAGATTTTGGGAGGTGCATCGTTGTAGCATCGGCATAGATATTCACAAATGATCCGAGTAAACTCTTAGGCAGAGCATTTTTATAAAGTAAAAAGTTGGTCCAAGAATTGACCCCTGGGAGTGGGCGACTGTGTTGACTGCTTGGAATCCAGGGGACTGGCCGTTAATAACTAACATCAGGGACTTACCCGTTAGGAAATTCTTTTCATTGAGAAAAATCTTCCAGTGATTCCATAGATAGAGAACTTGAGCAATAATCCTTTGTGCCACACCTTGTCGGAGGTCTTTGTGGTGTATTTGATTTCTAGTGTCTCACTAGTTATGTGAGTAATGGTAGTTAGGACATCAGCAGTGGATCGGACCGATCGAAACCCGTACTGCTTGTCGCTCAACAACCTTCTTGTTGATTATAGTCTTAAAAAGCTTACTAATGGCACTGCGGAGACTGGTAGGTCTATACTGAGAGTGCGTTCGCTGCGTTCTTGAAAACCGGGAGTACGATCGACGCTTTCCACGGTTTTCTCCGTTTTATCTTGGATGCAGTGGTTAAATAACTTCGCTTAGATCGTGGATAGTTCTGGGTTAATATTCTTGAGAACAGCCACAGGGAATTTGTCGGATCCAGTGACTTTCTTAGTGCCAAGGCTTTTAATAATTTTTTAGACTTCTCGGACACTAATGAAGATATTACTCAGTGGGACGTGGAACGTGGGACGTGGGAAGATGGGAAGGGGCTAGTCTTTGTCATATAACGTTGAATTAGAAGCAACGATCGCGGTGAAGAGCATCACCTTATCTGCGGGGGTAATCGGGACCATTTATAATAGTGGTCACAGCCGCTTTGATTCTGTTCATAATTTGGTTGGTGATCCTCCAGAATTCACGGGATTCAATTTACTTGTTTTCAACCTTGGCCTAGACGACTTGTACATTGCTACACTTTGCATTTTACAGAACTTTCTTGCTACGATTGCGATCTGTTCGGGGTCTAGTAAGCATCAAACTGCACTATTCCTTGGGATAGATATTGTGGTTATTGTAAGCTATGGCCGTAGCGCATTCAGGAGTGAACTATGGGTGGCTGTTTGGTTTATGCTGGGATTTTAGGAAGTATAAAACTTTCCATTTCAGAGAGGATCCATTCAGAGGCGAAGGCAGCTGTTTGGGAGGCAGCAGGCTTGAACAAGTTTGAGAAAGTTTTGCTAAGCATTTTTCAGGGCAGGAGGTGAGTAAAAATTAGAAGAGGTTCGTCTGGTGTCCCGTTGCGTCAGGGACGCGAGACGGTTCCTCGATAATCTGGGCTAGATCATAGGCGATGGAGAACTCGGTTTGGTTTGGTTTGTTTTGTTTTACGGCATATCAACCTCAATGGGTCATTTAATGCCGACAACTTTTTTTTCCTGGTAATATTTTTGTTTTGTCAAAAATCAATTTCTGTTAATATTTTTTTTCTCAAAAATGTATAGCTGGTAATATTATCTTTTTTCAAAAACGTATTGCTAGTAATATTTTTTTCAAAAACGTACAGCTGGGAATATTATTTTAAAACGTATTATCAGAGGCCTTGCTGTTGGACGTAGTTTATCGTCTTACCCAGGACGCGGATGCAGTTTATCGTCATACCCAGGATGCGGATGTAGTTTATCGTCATACCCAGGATGCGGATGCAGTTTATCGTCATACCCAGGATGCGGATGTAGTTTATCGTCATACCCAGGACGCGGAGAAGTCGGTGAATTACTTGCCTTCTTCATCTATTTTGTACGAGTGGACCCACCATTCTTCGTGGTAGATATTGAAGTCACCACAGATATGAAAGCTGAGGTGAATTCGGTGAGGATATTATCAATCCTCTGAGATATTCGATCGAAAATTAATGTTCCGCTGTCCAGAGGATGATAGTGAAAATCAATGTGGTAATATAGATTAGTGCCACGCGGAAGCACATATATGGAAAATCAGGTTCCTTATTTTTTTTTTCGGATTTATGCCTGCTTCAGACAGAATAGGGAGTCGGGTTCCACATCTGTAAAGTTGGAACCTAGACCCCTCACATTGATGTAAAAAATGGTATAGATAGGGTCTACCATTGTTTGGAGGGTAGGTTTGATAATTTTGGTAATTTTAAATCGATTTCAGTTCGAATTCCAGTCGAATCCATTACATTCACTTACGTGCTAATACCCTTGGGAAAGGTATGAATCCTCTTCTTCTCCCCCTGGCTATGGGCAAGTTTCAGGACAGACCGGGTTCTATAGCGTTGGATGGCAACTGGTCTACCGCAGAAAGAAATGGCAAACTATTGCAGGAAGAAATCTGCCTTGTAATGCATATATCGAAAGATTCATGATCGCCTAAGCGTGTATCACGCATGGCACATTCATGTCATATGTGAATTATATTTTATTTGGTAGAAGAGTTGTAGGTAGTGAGACGGGCACATCCACAAGAGATGCGTACATGAACAACTTGGATTTAATTGTGCGGGGTTCATGCGTAACATTACCCCTCACCATGGTATCAAGAAGCCCTACCTGAGACTGTTTCATGGTCCAGGACCTATTCATAAAATGGCAGTACAATAGCGCCGATATTAAACACTTGCTGGTAGGATAGACTCCTTCGAAGTTAAAGGTTCGGATCGCTATTAGACGGATAAGCCCAAACCCAGAAAATGTCTACCTCCAGCACCTTTAATGAAGGGACAAAATAATCCCGGAAAGAAGATACAGGCGTGATACCCCGAGTGCATATGTCTCACCTACCCAGAAGTCAAGGCAACAAAACTCCTCCTTGGGAAAGAAACATCATACCGGCCTACATGAAGTACCAAGACAAGTTCGCGCATATATATGAGAACTAAAAGAGTCGGAGGATGGGATAACCATGGCTTCTCCGATGTGCGTAAGCATCCCCTACCGCCGTTTGATTTAATATCGTTGAAGCAAGAGCAAACAAGTTATCTATTTGTTACAACCCAAATTTTACAAGTTCTTTTCAATTTGTACATTACTTGGCAAGATAACTGAACAATTAAATTAGAACTCTAATATTACGACTGAGGCCAGACCAATCAACTTTATTCGGATTAATGTTTTCACTCCAAACTTTAACAAAAAGAAATTAGGTTCGAGACAAGAGAAGTGTGGTTAAGTGTATGATTGGCTCAGGGCATGTGTGCTCGTGGGCACCTCGAGCTCGTGTAATGGTTAGCAAGGTTGTCTCGCTAGAATAATTACGGCTGAGTAGTGTGTTCGATCCTCACTGGGTGCCCCATACTTTCGACCTTGTACCACATCGAAGCACTTGAAAAGTCACTATAATCAGTTCGAATGTCTTCTATTTAGAAAAAAAACGGAAAATTTGAGCATACAGTTACAACTATACTTAAAGTCCCTAAGAAGGAGTTAACAGTATCAAAACAAATTCATTAAAACCAGCCAAAACGAGGAGCAGAACTGTAGTACACAGGACAATGTTATTCCTTTATTTAAATGCACCAATTGAAAGTAGTTTACAGTCAGGAAGCTGAAAAGTAAATTAATTTAAACATTTAATACAAAAGAACTTGGATCTTTTCTGTTAATTCACCCCAAATAATGTAAAGTTATTTATAGCAAATATTAATTCACCCCGAGGAATGATAAATTTTAAATCAAAGTTTGTTTATTATATTATAAACTTTTTGGCACTGTTTTGAAATTATATATTTTAAGTCAAAATTTGTTTAGCTTGCCGCGTAACGATTTCAACCCTCAACATTAATAATTACCAAAAATCAGGAAGTTATTCATATTTCGTAAGTGCAGATGATATTCGAGGTACTTACAAAGAATTTAATTACAATTAAATAAAAAAAAAATAAATAAATCTGTTTGGCTTGTTTATAGGAGTGAGCGTGAATGTAGATCCACACTTAGCAATAGCGCACCCGAGTCACCCACATTTGGGGCGATCCCAAAGGTCAACCCAACCGGGGGGCAATAGAAGGGCCTCGCTCTGGGATAATTTGTTGTGAATTTTAGTAAATATAAATTCTTTTTATTTGGGGGTGAATTAATATTTGGTGTGAATTAACAGAAAAAATTCAGGAACTTAAATAAGCAATAAAAATAAGGAGAAAAAAAATTATCAATTTAGAATTACTGTCATGTAAAATTATATCTGAAATAGGTTGTTCTTATAATTTCGACCTAACTATTTGCCTGGTCAGAGCGCGACTTGGTTTTCTTGATGTTTTGAACTGGCGTCTATTTGAAATGATTTTTTATGGTCGCCAATGACACCTCAGAATCCGCGCTCAGAATCTCTCTCTCTCTCTCCCTCCTCTAGAATAACGAACGTTCATCCAACGATTAATCTAGTCTAAAAAAAAAAGAGTCAGCTATTACTTAGTAAATTCATTACAAATCCACTCATCAAAGAATAGAACTATAGTACATAGGATAATGTTATTGCAATAATTAAATTCATTAACGCAAAGATAAATAGCTCGGACAATTACGGTCGGAAAGCTGAAAAGTAAATTAAGTTAAACATTATACAAAAGAATTTAAAATAAACAATAAAAATAAGGGTGAAAATAAGAATCTGTTGTTAATACATTATTATATTTAAAAAAGAATGCTAATGATAGATATTTAAAGTAGAATTACCAACAATACATTTTTAAAGCAGACTTACCAACAATAAATTTTATAGCAAAATGATCAACAATATATTCCATCTGTATTTGAAGCCATAAAACTATGATCAAAATATTTAGATTTCGCCATTAAATAACCCATAGAGGTTGATATGCGGATAAACAAAATCAAACTACCAAACTAATCTCTTCCAGCATTTTGCTTTCCAGTCAAGTGTGATCTTCAAAAATTTAAATGTAATGCGAATCGTTATCTTCTGTCTTGTTCTTTTATTGTTCTCACTCCTCAATAACGCTTTATATTTTTTAATACTCAGTAAACCCCGTGTCTTAGTGATTTTGTTGCATTGCTTGAGTAAAATGGTTAAAGAACACATTTAATTTTCCCAATCCAAATACAATTACTATAGAAATACTTTTCAGAAAGTGCATCTATGTCAAGTTTCAGTCAAGTAATAAACGAAATCAAATGTTCAAACGCCACCGTTTGGGAATCTCTAAGAACATTTGTTCGAACCCAATATATGTGCTTGGAGAGCCGTCCGAGGATAAATCATGGACACGTCATAATGGCTGCGTAAATACTGTGTTATCTAGTGAAAACTGCGCAGCATTGACTAAGGTTAAATTAGTAAGGCAGTAACTAAATGTAAACCTGAACGCATACATCATTGAAAGGAATAGCAAGAAAAAATGGAAGCATCCTGTTGTAATTGCAACGATGACGAAGCTCTTCTTGCGTATAATCTTTCTAAAGGCAACCTGTATTTAAAATTGTGGCTTAGTATTTGTTTTTATCAATTTCACCCCGTGCAAGGTAGTAAAGCCACTAAGACACAATGGGTTACTGGGTGGGGGAAATTAGGATCAGAAAAATTACTAATGAGCGGAAACAAAAAGAGTAATCAGGAGGACACTAGACAGCGATTGACATTGTATTTAAATTTTTGAAGATTATCGTTGGCTGGACAGCATGGAGTTACAAGCAAGAAGTGCGAGAAAAGAAACTGTTAACATAGAATTTATGGTTACATCTAGCCAACACAATTGTAAATTGACGAGATCTCGATACCAGTCTAGTACTACGCTTAAATTTATAAAGAGTAGGTACCATAGCGAAGATTACATCCGAATAATTACCATGAAAGTATTTATAGAAAAGACACGGGACGCAAACTTACGGCGGTGAGAAAGTGACTGAAGCCTAGCCGCCATAACGGGATTTTATCAAGGACTTTGGATTTAAACGTCACTAAAATTTCATCAGGCTGTTGTATGCCAGGCAACTTTTCTAGGCAAAATATAATAAATTAGCAAGACAGTCTTGCTCAACAACGACTCGATTACAACTATCTATATATATATATATATATATATATATATATATATATATGTGTGTGTGTGTGTGTGTGTGTGTGTGTATTAAAACAGGTTTCATTGAATAATATATATATACGTTGGAATATCGAACCTAACTCTTTATCTAGTCCACTGGAGTAGACTGTTCTGGTTCCACGTGCCATGACTTTCCTGGAAATCTCTGTTTCACTTATTTCCCTTTAGTAACTCAACACTTTGAAACTTCACCTGTAGAAGACCGGAGCGTACAACGGTCGAAACGTCGTGAATATTACAATAAAGTTGAGGACAACAATCCGAACAATGAAAATAGGGTAAATAGTTACAATACCTCATCTCGGAAATATAGACAGATATCAATCAAATATATAAGAAGAAAAAGAGTTTATAGTTTGGCGTATCCATTTGTTTCCTTTAGTAAATTAGCTGATTACTCACATGGGCGAATTGGTAACATGGGAACTCTTCTATTATAGAGATAGAAAAGCAATCTCTGAGTACATTTAAGGAACACTCATGGGACTTTATGGACACAATAGCAGAACATCATAAAGCTAGTTAAAATTTCACACGTTACAATTACGTAAAAAAGAAGGAGCGGCGTATTTTCCTGTGGGTCCTGAGAAAAATGAACACATGACACATACAAGGGACATTGGCCTTTTGCCTTAGTTCTTTTACAAATAATAATATACTTACATCGACATAATAGCATAAACAGGTGCTAACACCATCCGTTCAGGAATATCTAATGCAACGGCTTTTTAAAAGCTTAGCCGTGTATAAAACAAGCCACAAATGCACGGACCCAGTGAGACTTGATTTCTGACTGTTACTTCACAGCGATACGCCTTTCTTATTTAAGTCTAAGTAATAACATCTCAAGGCCACAAGCGATCGGACAATCGATATCCTTCATTAATACGAAATATTAACTGGGAAGTGTTTTAAAGAATGATCGGAAATGTAACTCCGAAAATAAAGTTTCTGATAATATTTTGTGTTAACCTCGACAAAAAACCCCTATGAAATGATCAAGTCTGCTTGAACGTGGAGGAAATAACAGCTGTGACGATGACCATGGACACTAGGAATTTGGATAACTACGAGAATTCGTTCAAGAAATGACTCGAGCACTACAACAAGGATATTGAATTCAAAGAATCCCAATTTGGAGGAGATCAGATTTGTTTTATTGTTTTCAAATAATTAAAAAATTCGGAAGACTTCTGGTGTGTACCTTGTAATTGTACTCGTTAAATTACTGGTTCTTAACTGGTGTCTCTAACTAAAAAAAAAGAAGAAATCTCATACACACACAAACACGCACAAACACACACACACACACACACACACACACATATATATATATATATATATATATATATATATATATATATAAAGAGAAAGAAAGAAAGAAAAAAGAAAGAAAGAAAGAAAGAGCGAGAGTGTTTTAAGGTATGCTATGTTTATGGGTAAAAGTGATCAATATCAGAGATGTAAATATGTATATATAAAAGTGGACAGTGATGTCAATACAAAGCGGCAACAGTCTGTTTCATGCTTCAGCGCAATGTGTGTTGCGTTTACAGCTTTAACTGAATTCGTTGATATTACGAAGTAGAAAATGTGAAGACGTTAATAATAGAGATGTATAGGCAGGAGAACATCTGAATTCATTGCAGAACGAGGTTGTCTTGTAATGAACTTGCATTTTTTAAGCGTTTGAAGAGTACACACACACACACACACACACACACACACACACACACACACACATATATATATATATATATATATATATATATATATATATATATATATATATCCCGGCTTGAAGCAATCGGACGTCTAGCCACACTGAAGGGCTGTGATACAGCGAAACAGTCTGTCTGTGGATAAAATATATATGCTCCCGGGAAATCCGGTTGAGCTCTCTTGAGAAAAGTGTAATTTTAAAAACAGTGGCTCATACTGCTATTAACGCATTGTGCTACAACTGAATTGAGCTCTCCGGGCCACTGGCGTCTTTCGTATAGAAAAACATTAAAATTTCCCTTTCAGTCTGCCGTGCGACCATAGCCTAGAGGTAGGATCGCTGATTGATGCCAAATCGGTTAGGTTTCGATCCTGGCTTGAAGTAATTGGACAATTAGCACACTGAAGAGCTGCGAAACAGTCTGTCTGTGAATGACTATAAATATATTATTTTCAGATAGAATGTTTCTGTCAAGGATCAAAATGAATAAAAAGAGACAAGAGGAAAAACTATTCTTAACCGACACGTTTAGTCATTTATTTCGTCTTTATTAAAATAACTCTTGACAAAGTCCCGCAGAGGATGAAACGGATCGGTTAAGAACAGATTTTCTCTTTTTATTCATATCTATCTATCTATCTTATCTTATCTATCTATCTATCTATCTATCTATCTATCTATCTATCTATCTCTCTCTCTCTCTCTCTCTCTCTCTATATATATATATATATATATATATATATATATATATATATATAACTTAAAATATATCCGTTAACTCCCACCCAGTAGCCGTCTGCATAATACAATAGTCTACCCATAATGCACCACTAACCAGCATATATAAATTTACTAGCCAAAACGCAACACACATTCTCGTTTCCACCTCATCCCGAAGTTTTAGTTCCTCATGTAATAATTAGTCCGTTTTTCAGACAACTGGTGATATATGTTATCGGCTTTTGTCGAGGATTTCTTTAAAAAGATTAAGAAAATGACCAGACCTGCCATAATGAATTGAATTTCCTTCATTTATTTTTTTATAAAATGAATTTTGGTGTGTCATTGACATTTCATTCCCTTCAGTTAACGATTACTTTTTGCCTGCGATATTAAAATCACTAAATCCTTAAAACTGAATATTTCAAAACAGTAAGAAATCTTTACCTACCGATCTACCAACTAAAGCATTGATTATTTGTTGCTGGTCTCTGGCGCACTTAGAAATTTTCAGCCGTTTTTCAAGCGGATATTTAAACTATGGTGGCCGATAGTTCTCGCCTTCAGTCCGTGTCCTTTTTTTTTATTCCTGCTCAGTTATTGTTCGCCCTCTCTAATTCTGGAATTGAACTTATAATTACGAACCACTAAACCACTTTCCCGTGCGACACGCCTGAATCTAAAACATAACGTTCTTCACGCCTGCCTGTCGCTAACACTGTTACTGCTGTCACACTTGACCTCCTTCAATGCCTCTTCTCTTTTATTATTGCTGCTGAAGCCTTGTTGCTTTTTTCTTTCTTTTTTTAATGGTCCCATATGGTATTTATGTCTACCTAGGACTACTGAGGAGACAGTCATAGCTCAGCATACGCGCTGATTCCTTAAGTTATCTGGTCCGAAACGAATAAATTATTTCTATGTTACATGGATAGACTTTAGTCATTTTGCTCTAAGCAAAGTAATAAAGCCACTACAACTCAAGAGGTTAGTGAACGTTACAGAATATATGAAAAATACTATTGCGAGAGAACAATAAAAGAACAAGAATTGAGAAGACAGAAGATGACGACTGACTCTGTATTTAAATTTTTGAATATCAAAGTTGACTAGAAAATAAGAAGTTGAATGAGAATTCTACAAAAGAGAATTGCAAGGGAAGAAACTGACAGCATAGAACTTATGGTTTACATCTAGCCATTTCATATGTAAGATGATGAGACATTGCCGTCAATCTTGTACTGCGCTTAAATTCGTAACGTCGAGATGCCAACAAGGAAAGCTCACCCGAACAAATACCTTATAGACTATTTATAGAAAATGCACAGGGAAGCGATGTTAAGGCGGAAGAAAGGGTCTGAAGCTGAGATGTCAGGTCAGGACAAATAACATTGCAGATGCTTCGTTTGATTTCATCTTCTTTTCTTTTTATGTGCCGTGTCCTTTCAGGACGTAGGCGATCATGGCTTTCCACTTCCCTATCCCTTTTAGCTCTCAACAGGTTTTGTGTCTCTGCCAACTCCCCCAGACCACGCTACGCCATCCACCTGCCCAAGCCCGTCACGTATGTCATGAGCTGCTTTCCCCTGTCTCTTGTTCCTTCTATTCGTCAAGAACCTATAAATACTTAATAGAAGCACCATACCAGATGCGAGAGCAATATTCAATGTGTGGATGAATGATGACCTATAAGTGCTATAAGTGCGAGAGAGGAAACTGCTAGAATAAAACTTACAGTTACGTCTAGCAATTTCATATGTAGAATGATGAGAACTTGCATCCAATTTAATACTGCGCTTAAATTCATTCAGTCTAGGTACCATAGAGGAAAACTTATATGATTATTTCAATATATTTTGATGCACATCCATACAGAATGAAAACCGCTGCCTATTTCCCTATTTCTTTTATCACGGAGATTATATACACTTTGCATTTTGGTATTTTCTTATTGAAAAATATCATCTAACTCCATATCTATTTATTTATTGATTGCACATCCATACCATGGATCTGATGACCAAAAGTAGGCCTAGAAGTTCAACTCTAATTCATATCATTTGTTTGTTTCTGTTCTTCCATTCAGATGTCCATTATTATTATTATTGTTATTATTATTATTAGTGATGATGGTAGTGGTAATAGTGGTGAGGTGGCGTAGATGGTGACTGTGGAAATACCGGTGTATTAAGCTGGCTCGCAGTACCACTTTCCTTAGCTGCCGACAACTAGGATCAGAGCCTTAAGAAAGGTCAAAAGATCAGGTTCGTTCTGTTTCCTTGAACCGAGGCTGGTGAAAGAGCTCAGCTCAGCGGTGGCCTTAACCGCCATTTTTGATATGGCTACTTTAGCCGATTTGTGTATTTTTTTCTTTATCTACTTCTATCATCTTTTTTTTCTTTCTATTTTTCAAATCTACACGGTTTTCCACAGATTTTTCATTCATTTTTACTTTATAACCAAAGAAGATTTCTTTAGAATTCTCTCTTCACTTGTTTTCCATCTGATATTTTTTTATAGCGGAGTCTTTTTTCGTTATATTTACTTTCTTCTTTTACACTTATTCATTTGATTCGGGATTTCTTTTCTTCTATGCTTCCTCGATTTTTTTATTCTATGTTTCTTTTGATATTTTTTCTTTTCTTTTAACTTTTTTTTCCGCACAATTCTTCACTTTGTTCTTAACTCATTTCTTGCTGAAGATTTATTTTTTCATTTTCTATTCCCTTTTTCTTCATTCTTATTAATATTTACTTAGTCTAGCTTAGTATGGCACAAGGTCACGAATTTAAAGCAATTGAACTCGCTACAATAATAACGTTTCGCCAGACAAAGTTACTAAACAGCAAATCACAAATCTGATATTTTCAGAAATTTCATAGTCATAGGTAGAATTATGAACTACATCCAGCAGCAAGGCCTTTGGTTTGGTTTGGTTTGGTTTGGTTTGGTTTGGTTTGGTTTGGTTTACGAAATATCAACTAATATTATTTAATGCCTACAATATTTTTCCACAAAAATGTATTGCTGCTAATATATATATATATATATATATATATATTTAAAGTGTATTGCTGGTAATATTTTTCTTTTTTTAAAAATGCACTGCTGGTTTAAATGCCTTTCAGGGAATAATTTTATCTTCAAAAATGTATTTCTGGTAATAATTTTTCAAAAAAGGTATTGCTGGTATTAAAACCTATTTTGACACTTTCTTAGTGTTTTGAGTTAATTATTTGCCCATAGCTGGAACCCTAACAGGTGCTACCACTCCGAGTCAGGGTGGACCTGGGAACACCAGCAATTAAGAGATGGTTCCACGCTTCTCAAAACCTCCTGATCAGAGGCCTTGTTTTTGGATGTAGTTTCTTACCCAGGATGCGGATGTAGTTTATCATCATACCCAGGACGTTCAAGGTCTTTGAGCGGAACATTAGAGATTTTGAGAAGCGTGGAACAACCTGTTAATTGCTGTTGTTTCCAGATTCTCCCTGCTAGCACCAGTTAGGGGTCACAGATACAGGCAAATAGTGACCCCCCCCCCAAAACAAAAGCAATGTACTAAAAAGCTTAAAAATAGATTTTATCATAAAATACCAACAATACCTATTTATAGTAGAATTAACAACTATATATTTTATCTTTAGGTGAAGGAATACAATTGCGTTCAACATAATTAGATTTCTCCAATAATAACCCATAGATGTTGATATGTCGCTAAACAAAATCAGTTAGTCAGACATTTTAAATTTTCACAAGACGCCATTAATCTATTTTCTTTGAAATCATTTTTTCATTCGAAAGTATATATGTTCAGCGTTCATTCTCTTTGTTTTTCACTCACATTCCTTGCTCTGTTGTTTGTTCATATATTATTATTATTATTATTATTATTATTATTATTATTATTACTACTACTACTACTACTACTACTACTTTGCTTAGTGCAAAATGACTAAAGTCTATCCATGTAACATCGAAATAATTATTATTTGTGTATGTCAAGTTCTCTGCTTTGTATCCTACAGAGCCGGATTCAAACTATGGTCCTTAAGCCCTATAAGAGAATTGTCATTTAATTAATAGCACTTTTCTTAGCATATGGGATGTTACTCGTAGGGTGATCTTCTGGGAGACCTGTATGTTGATGTTACCTAGGACGCTGTTAGTGAAATAGTCCATTCCCTTTATCACGAGGCCCAGGACACTATTGGTACAGTTTCAGTTTTCATTCCACACATCCTGTTAATCTCGATCTCCAGGTCCTTGTATTTGGACAATTTCTCGATAATTTTCAAGGAGGTGTTTCTCTCAGATGGTATGGCTGTGTCAATAAGCATACACTTCCTGAATTTCTTGTCTTTTATGATAATATCAGATCTATTGGCTTTTATTTCCCTGTCAGCTTGAATTGGCATAACCCAGACGATAGTTATATCGTTATTTTGTGTAACTGTGTCTGGTTGGTGCTCATGCCATCTCTCTGTGGTTTCGATTTTTTGCTTCTTGCATATCTTCCAGTGCACATATGTCACTACTTTGTTATGTCTGTGGGTATATTCATTTTTGGCAGTGCTGAACACCCTGGGATAATATGGTCTTCTTCTTCTTCTTCTTCTTCTTCTTCTTCTTCTTCTTCTTCTTCTTCTTCTTCTTCTTCTTCTTCTTCTTCTTCTTCTTCTTCTTCTTCTTCTTCTTCTTCTTCTTCTTCTTCTTCTTCTTCTTCTTCTTCTTCTTCTTCTTCTTCTTCTTCTTCTTCTTCTTCTTCTTCTTCTTCTTCTTCTTCTTCTTCTTCTTCTTCTTCTTCTTCTTCTTTCTTCTTCTTCTTCTTCTTCTTCTTCTTCTTCTTCTTCTTCTTCTTCTTCTTCTTCTTCTTCTTCTTCTTCTTCTTCTTCTTCTTCTTCTTCTTCTTCTTCTTCTTCTTCTTCTTCTTCTTCTTCTTCTTCTTCTTCTTCTTCTTCTTCTTCTTCTTCTTCTTCTTCTTCTTCTTCTTCTTCTTCTTCTTCTTCTTTTCTTCTTCTTCTTCTTCTTCTTCTTCTTTCTTCTTCTTCTTCTTCTTCTTCTTCTTCTTCTTCTTCTTCTTCTTCTTCTTCTTCTTCTTCTTCTTCTTCTTCTTCTTCTTCTTCTTCTTCTTCTTCTTCTTCTTCTTCTTCTTCTTCTTCTTCTTCTTCTTCTTCTTCTTCTTCTTCTTCTTCTTCTTCTTCTTCTTCTTCTTCTTCTTCTTCTTCTTCTTCTTCTTCTTCTTCTTCTTCTTCTTCTTCTTCTTCTTCTTCTTCTTCTTCTTCTTCTTCTTCTTCTTCTTCTTCTTCTTCTTCTTCTTCTTCTTATTATTATTATTATTATTATTATTATTTTTTTTTTTTTTTTTTTTTTTTTTTTTTTTTTTTTTTTTTTTTTTTTTTTTTTAATTTAATATTTGCTATTTACCTTGAGCTCCCTTGATAAAATAGAAAGAAGAATCAATAATGTTATTGGTTATGATCTGGCAGGTCGGCTTCAGTCACTCTCTCCCCGCCGTAAAGTTGCCTCTCTGTCACTTTTCTATAAATACTATCATGATAATTGTTCGAATGAGCTTTTCGCTGTGGTATCTGGACCTTTTTTAGTTTAAGCGCGCACTACTAGACCGATGTCGAGATCTCATCAATTTACAGTTAAGCTGGCTCAATGTAGACGTAAGTTCAATGCCAACAATTTCTTTTCTCACACTTCTCGCCATGCTTTCCAGCCAACTTTGAACTGCAAAACTTTAAATGCAATGCCAATGTCAATCGCAATCTACTGTCCTCCTGACTACTCTTTTCTCTTACCGCTCATCATTAAAGTTCCTAATTCTTCCACACTCTGTAATTCCTTGTGTCTAAGTGGCTTTGTTGCCTTGCATGGGGTGATACAGTTTTTAAAAAATATGTTATTTTTTTCTCTTCTATTTCTTTCTATTAGTCATTTCGTTTTTCCTTCTCCTTCTTTCTTTTTTTGGCTTCTTTTTCATTTGTCTTTATTTTTCTATTTCTCTTTTTGTCTTCTTATCATTATTTTTGTTTTTTCTTCATTTGGATTTTCTTTTCGCTTTTGTCTTCTTTTTCTCACCCTTTCCTGTTCTTTAGTTTTCCCTTTCGTTTTCACCTATTCCATTTTCGATTCCTCATTCTCCTCCCTTTTCTGTATTCTTTGTCGTTTTATACCGTTCTAACTCTCAATATGTTTCGAAAACTTCTCAATCTCTGCTTTGTTCTTCTCTGAAAGAATATAATCCGATCTTTTACTGACTTTTTTCATCCTGGTTTAACACATTCTGGCTTCCTCATAGTAAATATCTGTGCAAGGTTTCGCTTGCATGAAGCTAGAATATAATATCTCTTAAGCAGTCACACTGGTCATCTCCTCCATAAAATATTACTATGGGACATATTTACTCTGACTTCGTACAAAAACTGTGTTTCAAATGTTAACCCATTTTTACAACAGAAGCCTCTTAATACGCAAAGTTAGTTATTATCCTAGGAACTCTGAGATGTGACATTGAAACCAGGTTGCATTTTTATCTTCGTTGTTCATTAATATTTCTTAAGTACGACGCATGGATATACGAATTAAAATAAACATAAAAAGATTGCTTAAAGTCTTCCAACAGGTCAAGTACTGCATCCCAGCTTTGAAAATCAGAATTCGAAATATATATTTTTCTATATGTGCTTTATTTTCCCCATGTGCTTATATTGGGGGGTCTCCCCTTTTTACACCAACATAAGGAAATACGTGGAACTTGAAATCTTAAATAAAAAAATAAAGAGAAGGAGGGGGTATTGAGGGGTCTCCCCTTTTTACACAAATGGACTCACCCAAGGTATACATATACTACTACCGGTGAATACCCGGACAGTGAGTGAAGGAGTCGAGACGGAACGACAGAAGAGTAGTAGAGTTCAGTAGTAGTAGAGTAAGTCATACACAGAGACGGCGGAAAGCGTCACAGTTAGCGAGCACGTAGACTCAGTAAGGAGTCACACCGCGATACTTCAATACCAAGACTATATATATATTAGTGCTACTAACCCGCATTCTTGGATCTACTAACCCGTATTACCAGTTTGTATTATTACGTTATTACATTTATTTTCCTTATCCATTCCTGGCGTGTGTTATTCATTGATATCGGATTCATTCCGGAATACGCAACAGCTTATATGTTAGCAAAGAACTTGCGGTTACATCTAGTAATTTCAACTATAAAATGGTGAAACATTGTTGTTAATCTAGAGCTGCACTTACATTTGTAAAGTCGAAGTACCAAAGTATCATTAGAAGTATAATCGTATAGAATATTTATAGAAAAGGCTGTAACGAGGTAACGTGACGGCGGAGGAAAGTGTTTGAAGGTGAGATGCCAAGTCATGCAGATTCTTTGGATTTCATCAAGAATCTATAAATACAGGATGCGACGGGCAAATTGTCTCCATTTTATATTTTTAATTTCGCGCATGCGCGTTGTTTGTTTGTTGACTGATCAGCAGATTAGGGTCAGTTGGAGACTGTCTGTAAATAAAAGAGCACCATGACCCAATTCACACTGCCAGAAATTTGGAAATGGCATGCTGTACTATTTCACATTCGTGCCGGAAGCTCCAATACGAATATTTCAGTGTTTGGATGTCAATCAGACGACAGTGCAAAGGATTCAGAAAGATTTGGATGGGTCTCATGGTGATTACGAAGGTGTTTGGAGTGATCACTAATGATGGCGACGTTATGCCTCCATTCATCTTCCCAAAGGGCGTTAACTCAACAAGCAGGCCTTATGTAGTTCTGCCCTGGGTCGAGATGTTGGCTGGTGTAAGACCCTATGTCTGGTACAAGGATTATGCGCCATGCTACACAAGAATGAGTACCCCGTCATTGTTGTCAAACAATATTCGCAACCTCACCTACCCCCCCAGACTGCAACCCCCTTGATTATTATGTGTGGGACACAGTTGAGTGAGAGACCAACAAAACTCTTTGTAACTCCAAAGATGAATTGAAGGCATGGATTATAACAGTATTCACAAGGAGCCGTTCAGGAGAATTGCAGGAGATTCAGAAGTCGTCTGGGGGTCGGGGTTGAAGCCAATGACGATTTTACTGAATAAATTTACTCTTTAGTATATCAAGGTATTTTTACGGTTAAAATGATATGTCAGTATTATTTTTATTTTTGCGAAATTTAGACGACAACTTATTCATCGCAGCCTGTACATAGTACAAGTAGCAGACTAGATCTGACAGCAATATTCAGTGCATGGACGAATTATAAATATGTAAGATAGGTTCTGGCGAGAAAATTGCTTTACACGACACAGTGAACCAGCAGTACCAGAGTAAACTTAATAATTATTATAACTGAATTGTTTCAATATAATCTTTCTACGAGATATTTACCAACAGTTGAATAACCTGACAAATATCAAATTTAGTTAATTTCTTTTCAACATATAATATTTATTGGAATCTACACTAACATTTAAAAGTGTATTATATTTTCTTATAATAATTCTTATCTCCATCTGTGTTATTTCTTATCATTAGCAACTACAATGCGAATGCATTATCTGTCTACATTAGGATACATGTGTCTTAATAAATGCATCCATTTTTACACAAAACTATATATTATTAAATATGAGTGTGCATGTTTAGGCATGTGAGTGTATTTAGTGAGTTTGTGAAAACGCAAATGGGTCTGCATTTTATTATTGTTGAGTGTGTGCATTTGTTCCAGTTTGTATTCGTGAATAATTGGAATCCAAGCACAGCGAATGGAACTGTATTCTGTTCGAGCAATCAATATCACCCTGAACGCGATCCCCTGATAATATCCGCTTGAGAAACGCCTGAATCCTTCTAAGTGCGCCAGAGAACAGCAACAAATTATCAATGCCTTGATTGGTAGATCAGTGGGAAAAGTCTTGTTGCAATTTTCAGCCAATGAAAACCTAAAGCCAGATGGGCAAATTTTGTTGACTATAACCAACAAAATTTTTTAAAAAAAGGTCATTTTCAAAATAACAATAGCATTTTTTCATTGTTGCAGATATGTATGGCTTCAATGAGTAGAAAAAGATCATCTTGTCACGGAAATATTTGTGTTTTTTGTTGGGAATCAAGTGACAGCATTCTTGTAACACACTCGGAGCAAAACCTGCACATAAATAGACCCTCGGGCTACATATGACGCAGGTGAGTACACGTGTCACTTGCAAGGGGTTTTCAAAATAGCTATTATTTGCCGATATTGTCAAGGATTTTCCTTAAATAATGTATAAAAAAATAATAAAGTAATTCTAATACACTTATTAGTTTTAAAAGAAGTATAGTCAATTAGTAATTAGAAGTAGGAATAATATTTTAAAATTGTATTTTAATACGACGTACACATATTCAAACAACCTTTCTGGAAAAAAACTTTATGTATGCAATCACAAATTTAACGGCAAAATAAGAGTGCTGAAAAACTTTTTGTCGTTGAAAAAAACCTGACGACATGCAAAAAACGGATGTCATCATTTGTTCAACAGGCACACCTACTCTACCTTAACAACCTCATTTTAAAATTAACTCATATTTTGATACAATAGTTGTCAGTGAAAATGAATACCCTACCACACCTTGTCAAAGTGATTGAATTTCCCCATATCCTTAGAAATTAATATTAAGAATGTATGTGCTTATAAAACTCAGTAAATTTCAAAATAAGTTATCCCAAAATTCGCTTGAAAATGAAACATTACTAGGGATTTTAATTTAATTCTATAATTAAATTGGAAGTTTTTAGTTTCTGATATTGAAACATGGTAATTCCTGTGTAACGATGGAATCATATTTTAAATTAGTAGACTTATAATATTTATGCTATGCAGAATTGCATTGAGCACTGTTTTTTTTAAATAAAAACAATTAATAAGACCAATGGATTATAAATCTTACTGTTCTTTCTCTTTATTTTAATATATATATATATATATATATATATATATATATATATATATATATATATATATGTATATATATGGGGAGGGTAGGTGTGTATGCGTATATTTGGTCAGCAAATTCTCTTTTAGGCATATCTGATTGAATAAATTATAAGCATTATATCTGATAATTTTTAACAAAATTTGTTCATACTCACAAATAATCTTCCATGTATTGATATTAAAGGATGAAAGAAATGTGCTATAACTGTTTAAATTTCTTTTATTTTCATTATGCTTTTAAATGCACACGGTTGACAATGTGCTGAGTTTTCATTAGAATGTGGGAAAATTTATCCATTATGGAATTTATTACTCGATGTTATAATGCTATGGTCATGCGCGCATTAAAGCGTGAAAAATTGTTCCTTTATAGGCATTTCAGAATATTACTGCAGTATTCATAGTTAATTCTGTTCAGTACCGGCTTTAACATTTTAATGTAAATTGCTCCTAAGATCTGTCGCTTGAATATATATATATATATATATATATATATATATATATATATATATATATATATATATATATATATTAGGATACGAAATAAATAGGAATCGTTTATAAATATAAGATATTTCAATTATATTAAAACTTCATCCGAGAATAAAATATTGAAGAGAAAAAGAAAGAAAGAGTAAAATAATAAAAATATAAAATACCAGAACTTTTCGTCTTTCCTTCTGTTTCTTCTCTATATTTGATTCTCTTATGAAGCTTTAATAAAGTGAAACATCTTAGATTAGTTGTTCTTTATGCTATATTTCTCTCAGATTACGATCCATATTTGATCAATATTTCATCCTAGTTCATACATACGAGGGTCATTCAATAAAAAAGTTGAATTTTTCGGTATAAGGACTTCTAATACAGATAGAAGCTTACTCTATTTTATTTTATTTTCTTTTACTTCTTTTTCACATGGATTTAATTTCTTTTGCAGGTTAAAAAAAAACTTTGAGAGTTTTGGCGATTAACAAAGATGGCCGACCAAGAAGCATGCTCCAGGATTGAACAGCGGTCAGTTATCAAGTTTTTGGTTGCTGAAGGGTGCAAACCAGTTGAAATTCATAGGAGAATGTCAACTGTGTATGGTGCCACAGGTTTCAGCAAAAAAATGTCTACAAGTTGGCTAAATTGTTTAAAGAAGGACGGAGCAGTGTTGAGGATGAAGACAGGCCTGGGAGGCCCACAGAAGTGACGTCCCCTGAGGTGATCGAATCAGTCAATGACCTCATTCAGTCTGACAGAAGGGTGACAGTGGATGACATTGCAAGGACTTTGAGCTTATCTGTTGGGACAAACGCTGGGGTCATCAGTCAGAAGGAGTCATCTTGCATCATGGCAACGCAAGGCCTCACACAGCAGCCCAAACGGTGCAGACCATCAACGTGCTGGGCTGGGAACTGCTCCCTCATCCCCCTTACAGCCCAGACATTGCCCCTTCAGACTTTCACCTGTTTGGTCCCTTGAAAGCGTTCACGAGAGGCACGAAGTTTAAAAGTGACGATGAAGTCAAAAGTGTTGTGAGCGACTGGCTGAGACATCAGTCCAAAGATTTTTACGCTGAGGGAATACGGAAGCTTGTGCACAGATGGGAAAAGTGTGTGACATTGCTGGGTGGCGACGTTGAAAAAAAAAGTAAGCTTCTATCTGTATTAGAAGTCCTTATACCGAAAAATTCATCTTATTTATTGAATGACCCTCGTGTGTGTGTGTGTGTGTGTGTGTGTGTGTGTGTGTGTGTGTGTGTGTGTGTGTGTGCGTGTGTTTGAATTATAACAAGAATTATTCAATTTTTAAAATATTAGAATAATTTATGGGACTGTATATTCACAGAGAAACATTCATCTACCTTTTTCCTTTACGTCCTTTTCTTTAAAAATATATATCAGGAAAGATATCTACCATTCTTTGTCTTTTATTCAATTATTTGTCGACTTCCTTCACTATAAGCATTTTTGTCTTTTATTTCATTATTCTTTGAATTTCTAAACTATTTTATTTGTCCTTTATTCAATTGATCGTTCAGTTACTTTGCTGTTTCCCTTGTATTTTATTCAATTATATTGTTGATCTGACAAAGGCTTTCGATATGGAAATCAAGTCTTTCACTAATCTAGCAAAAATTGAACAGTACACCAAAGTTTGTCACTAAGACTATCCAAGTCAATCGGCAAGTCAGATCCAACAGTGAAATATCCAAGCAATTGCTGGTCGCAAAAAGCTTCAATTAAAGCCAGGTACGACCTTCAGACACAGTGGTTTCACTATTATATGATTTAATGTTTAATATAATATGGATTACCGGGAAAATATATATGTTCATTCGCACAAAAAACTTGCCACCTTAAATTGTCTCCAGAATTGAAACGTTTAATTCCATACGTAGTTAGCCGATCTGACAAAATAGCTTCACTAGAAGAACATACACATGTACATAAAAAGATAAACATTAAATACAAAGTAAAACTGCACAGGTAATCACGCAAGCACGGTTCTATATCAATATATGTATATATATGCAGACACATATACAGAGAGAGAAGGAGAGAGAGACCTGGGAAATCGTTGCTGCAAATCGATCTTCTGGCGTAGGACCATTTGAGGTGGGACCGAGACTTTCAAGTCCAACCACCAAAATGCAGAGTATCTGCGACGTGCTGTTAGGAGGGTTTTATACCGTCAGCCGCATCCACCCACAACACGCCTCTGCGACTACTGCTCACGACTCTCAGGAGTGGACTGTGCCTTCACCAGGGGTGGAGAAAAAGAATAAGGTGAGTGAATGACGATCTTGATGCTGGGGTGCGAGTGGGTGCCGACAACGACGCACACGCATATATACATATAAATATATATTTTCAAAGAATTAACTACAAGCAAGGCGATAACGCCACTAAGACACAAAGGCCAAGTGGAAGTGAAAGAAAAGGAAGAGACGTTAGAAAAGAACCGGAAACGCACTCCTGAACAGGAAACAAGGGATAAACCTATACTTCTGTACAATATAAATTCTATGCTTATTAATTTTGTCTATTTAAATTAAATTCGCAATTTGTGAAAGACGATGGTTAAAATTAAGACATGGAATATCTATATTTTTCAATAAAACTTGTTTGATGGAACAACTGCTACCAAATTATAACACACACACACACACACACACATATGAATATAGGATCAAATATAGATCAAGTATGGATAGAAATTCGACAAAATTGTAGGCTGAAAAACAAGTAGAAAACAGATCTCAATGTAACATGCTTCACTTTATTAAAAAAAATTCGTCAGTGATTAAGATAGAAATGATAAGAAATGATAAAAAGTTGTATGTATGTTGTGTTTGGTTATTTGTCACATGTAATGAAGTAACAGATAACATTCAAATATGTGTGAGAAACATTCTGGACGCTAAAGTGTGTAAAAGTTAGAGAGACGCATCAGGATGCTTTGAAAACATTTGGTTGGGTTTGATTTTTCATTAAAGCATATCCCGTGCGTATTTTGTATATATCATCAGTGATTTTTATGTGTTAGAAAGAAATAAGTTAGATTCGTGAATAATGATCTGTAGAAAAATGGTGATGTAATGTAGTTTTTTTAAACGCATGTTAATAGTTGGTAATATTAATATAAATATGTTTTCTCTTTAAAGTATTATGTTCTATTTTAATATATATATATATATATATATATATATATATATATATATATATATATATATATATGTGATAAAATATAGTTTTAAGGTATGCAAGATTTATGGGTTAAAGTAATCAATAACAGGGACAGAGCCTGTGTAAATATAAAAGTGGACATTGAAGTCAACACCCAGAGACGACAGTCTGCTTCCTCCTAAACTCAATCGTCAGGCCATGTGTGTTGTGTTTCTGCTCGACTATTTATATATATAGATCAATGATGCTTTGTGGGTAGTCTATTGTATTATTTTAACGGTTATTTTTGTGGGTTGTAACTATGTGTTCCGAATTATTCTAGTCTATTCAGTGGGAATAATTGTGGATCCGAATGCAGTTTTTTTACTATTTATAATCTCGTAGACTAAACTTTTTTAATTTTTGTTTATTATTTTATTGCTGGCTATTATTACTACGTTTTCTTGTGTTCATCTATGCGTACCTGGTTTGTTATTTTTTATTATTTAGTTTATTCAATTATTTATTTGTATGGATTAATTTATTTTTACTTGTTTTTGTTTATTTATGTTATTTTATTTATTTATAAGTAACGTAGTATATATATATATATATATATGTGTGTGTGTGTGTGTGTGTGTGTGTGTGTGTGTGTGTGTGTGTGTGTAATTTAGTATTTGGGCTTCGATCCATTTTCCTGTTTAAATTTTTTATAGTAGATAATTTAATTCTCTTTATAATGTTTCTAAGGGAAAATTCATACAAATTAATTATTTACTATAAAAGATTTTAAACAGCTAACCTTAGTGTCAGCAAAAACTCAACAGTCAGCTCCATATTACAAAAAACAATTATTATTTATGAATGCATATATAGCTTAAGGAACTGTGTTCCTGATCAAACCAAATTCATGAATAATTATACTGGACATATGACTACATGCCTATGAAGAAAACACACGTTTCATCTCTCTGGCCATAGCTCAATTAGGAATCATTTAAACACACACCAAAAGAAAACCGCCTGGAGAAACTAAAATGGAAATCACATGTAATATTGATTGATTGATTAATTGATTTGTTCTTTATGGTTTATCAATATTTGCAGGTTATTTAAAGCCAGAAAATATTTTCGGATTTGGGGAAAATAATAATAATTTTGCAAACATGGAGTTTCGTTCCCGCAAAATACGGTGTTTCAAAAGGAAAGATTTTTTTCCATTGGCACCGCTGTTATTTCAACTATCTCCTCTTCAATGTTTATTGTTGCAAAAAACGATCATTAAAATTGTAATAAGATCAAAGCATATGACGAAAGTGAATATATACATTTTTTGTTCTTGAGAATTTACAACAAAAATATTAAACACTATTTATTTATTAGATTGTTAATTTATAAGAATAATTTTATAGTTAAAACATTCTAAAAGCAAATACTATTAAAGCTAATGCAATGCATCATTTATCATTTATCAATTTATAAGGAAATAAGTATGGAAACAATTTTTTATTCAGAAACGTTTATTAAAATTTGCTATCCAAGTATAAGGAAATCCCTATTATTTACCATTTTATAAAGTTGGAATCAATTGGCACTTAATTTTGCCAATCATTCCAATAAACAATCGAATAAATAAATAGCATTTAATATGTTTTGTCAATTCAAAAGAACAAAGAAAATGTAGGAATTCACTTTCATATGTTTAGGTTTTATTACAATCGTAATCACTGTTTTATAAAACAATAAACATTGCCGAAGAGTGAAGGTATTTAAAATAATAGTGGTGTCAATGAAAAAACCGTCCATTTGACACACTTTTTGCCGCTACGAATGTCCAAGTTGGCCAATAGTTTTTACTAATGCAAGTTCTCCTAATTGACCCATAACCAGTGAAGAGGTGGCTCCATTCCTTTCCTAAGAATATTTGCACGTAAGTGAATATAACTCGACTGGAATATGAACTCTGAACTTGTTGTTATCCATTACACCTCTCGCTCATCCAAGATTATAGCATCTAGTATTCCCAAGTTTTCACCCATCTAGGTACTGACCAGGCTCGACGTTGATTAACTTTGGTGATCGCACGAGAACCGGTGTTTAAAATGATATGGCCGTAAGCGCACATGTAATTACAGGGGCTTTTAGTGATATAATTAATATATTGACTCCTACCCTACCTTAAGCAAAAGGTTAGGAAGGAAATTCCTATCAGTACTACAGGTTTTCCAGTAAAAAGCGGTAAATTCAGAATTAAATGTATTTAGCTATCTGGATTCATGCACAAACTGAACAATCATCATAGATGTTTGAAACGTTTGCCCGAATGTTCAACACAAATTTGTAAGCGTGGTAACCAGGAGGTAGTAGTAGCTTTGAGGATAGTGTCAAGAAGAATTTCATTCCAAGCTTCGTTTTAGTTCCACGTCAATTAACCAATATCGGCGATGCCACGACGACTGTTTTGCAAGTGAGTTAAGAGTATTCTGCAGATACAGCAATCTATAACATTCAGATCTGGGCTTTTAGAGAGCCACTGAGATGGAGCAATTAGAGCTCGTATATTTTCTCCAAGAACACATTTCCAGCATTTTTTTACTGGGTGCTCTGTAGAAAGAGTGATAACAATTTGTGAACAATAAGCCTATTTTTGTTGAAAATAACTCTTCAGAAAAAGATTTTATAAATTTCAACTGACAGTAAGTTTTTCGGCCGATTAATACTGTTTGCTGCATGGAAAAAGTTATTGTTAACATAGCCATTATCATCAAGTCTGCCGGTTTAAGAATATTCTCAAGAAACTCTATTCAGTTGAAGGCATCTAATTCCATTAGAGCTGCGTTTCAAAATGCTACGTTTTCTGTCTTTTTCGAAAATTGACTTATCCTGTTTGGATTGGGCGTGGCATTAGTTCTACAGAACAGCGCGTTCAACGTCTGGCAACTGCAAACATCTGTGAAACAAGAGACAATCTTCGTTAGGTGTGTGTTGAAAACGTGGAAGACGATATGATAGAGAATGACATGATGTATCGAGATAGAGCAAATAGAAAGGGAATAGGTGTAAGGTAAGAGAGATATTAATAGAGAAAGAAGAAAGATAAATAAGTAAGTCGGCTTAAAACTAAAAAGAAAAACGAAAAAAATGAAGTGAATCAGAGAAATAAGGAACAACAGAAGCTTATTTGGCGCCAAAGGGTGTGACTGATTTATATCTATGTTTTTATTTTGTTTAGTTCTTCTTTTTTTTTTTACTCTTTAATTTGATTTCCCCCCTCCAACTCTTTCTTATCTATTTATTTGTCTATTTTACCCCTTGGCTCATAGTCATGAATCGATAGACTAGCTGCAGAAATAGACGGAAAGTGATTTTTTCACCTTTGTGTACTTTGTGCTCACGTTTACTTGTCTGTGTATCTGTATGTTTATGGGGTATGTGCGTCAGTGTGTGGATAGTTGACTGGTTGGTCGGTTGACCAGTCGAAAGAGAACGAGCCTAATTGTCGAGGAAGAGTCTTTTTTCACTTGGCGAACAGAACTGGTGACGTCAAGCGGGCTTTGGCGGCAACATCAAAACGTGCAATAAATAAAAATATATTTACTCCCTTTCCCACGTGGACTGAATTGAAACCTTTATTCCCAAATTTAGTTACCCGACCCGACTTACCTACCTTCACTACAAGGACACACACACACACACACACACACACACACACACACACACACACACACACACACACACGTATATACCAGTAATGCACTTATGCACGCCCAGAAATATGGGAATAAATATATATATGTGCATTTGTACACAAACGCATTATATAATGCTTTTGAATAAAAATGCATATATATGTTCATTCAATGTACATATATGTACTTTTATAAAATCTTTCTCGGAAAAAAGTACAAAAGAATCGAGAGTTATCAGCAGTTTAATTCTGTTCTGCCGAGTTATCACATCTATGTAACCACGAAACTTCGAAGGAAACATCAGTTAAGGGAAAAAAAATTTCATATTATATATATATATACCCCTTTAAAGAGTGCTCAATACAGAGTAGAGCAGATATAATTATTTATTTGAATATTACAACATAAATATGTTATAAAATCACGACAAAAGTAGCCATTTTGTTTCAACACTTCTAGTGTCTTATCAAGTAACGATGTAGAATATAGAATAAATGGTTTTAAAACCATTTATTCTATATTCTACATCGTCACTTGATAAGACACTAGAAGTGTTGAAACAAAATGGCTACTTTTGTCGTGATTTTATAACATATTTATGTTGTAATATTCAAATAAATAATTATATATATATATATATATATATATATATATATATATATATATATATATATATATCACGAAACAGTAAACCAAATTCTTTAGCAGCTGACCTAGCAATGGATTCAATATAGTTTTTCCACTTCACGTGAGCCGAGAACGTTAGACCAAGAAGACGAAACGAGTCACTATCATGGAGATTAGTATCAACCATGTTAATGGAAAGCAGAATGTGGTCTCTCATACGATTAATTGAGAGAAATTTAGTCTTGAAGCCGTTAAAATTAACGAACTATACTTTGCCCCGGTTAACAACAGACTGGAGATCATTTTTGACACTAGCCACTAATCTGTGCTTATAAGTCGATCGGACTTACATGCGCCTGGGGGAGGATATATTTAGCTCCTGAAAATATATTTCAATTGAGCATTGTTGAATGAAAAGCTAATTCTACAAACAACAATCACTTGCATTAATGCGAAGCTCTTCAGTAAAATGAATGGAGCACTCCGACTGCTTGATATTTGTTTACATCTGTAAAAACAATACGATATATATAGCTGCCTCGTTCTGTCGACTGAAGATAGCTCAGTGGTAGAAACTCTGACTGGCACTAAAACTGTTGAGTTTCAATCCTGCCTTGAATCCTGCCTTGTCTTGTCGCACTGAAGTGCTGTGAAACAGCAAAACAGTTCTGTCTGCGAATGACATAACATATATATATGTATATATATATATATATATATATATATATATATATATATATATATATATATATATGGATGACATTATTACGCTCTCGATAATTTCGGTTGAGCACTTTTGAGAGAGAGGGTAATTCTAAACAGTAGCCGTCTTCATTAAATGAATCGAGCACTATGGCTGTCTGGCGTTTGTTTACATTCGTAAAAATAATATAATACTAATAATACGAGAATTTCCCTTTCCCTATGCCGTGCGCTAATAGCTCAGGTGGCGAAACTCCGACTGATACCAAATCGGACGGATTTCGATTCCGGCTTGAAACAGTCGGGTGTCTAGTCACACTGATGATCTGTGATACAGTAAAAAAAGGCCAGTATGTGGATGACAGTATATATATATATATATATATATATATATATATATATATATATATATATATATATATATATATATATATGAATTGAAACCAAATATAGATTAAATCCGACATAATGAAAAAATAAGGAACACATAGGAAAATGTTTACAAATTTAAGAGGTTAAACTTTTATCTAAAGATTTAAGGTTCATCAGAAGTTATTGCAAATGAATTATGAAAGGGAATATTCTGGAAAAGCTTAGATAGAAGCGCAACATGCTAAATTTATAAATTTGTCATATATCATTATACACGGTGTATCAAAAATACTTTTACAAACTTTGGGGGCGGGTTCCTCACACAAAATCAAGGACAAAAGTTTATATAAACATATGTCTACAAGTTCTTCGTTTTTAAGTTGTTAAGTGTAAAGTCGGTTCATGGTAGATGGCGCTCTGTTACCATGTGGACTAGGTTACATTTGTCATTCGTCTACATTTGTGTCCAGTCTGTCTTCAACGTCTAACGCGTGTAGAAGTGAGTTAAGTGAGAAGTGTTCCTTTTAGCAATGACAGGATAGTCATATATTGAGTAAGTAGATATGTTTTTACATATGGCCGCGCGAATGGTTATGGACGCGAGGCTGCACTGCTGTATCAGATTGTGTTTCCAGAACGAAGACAGCCGAGTCATCCAACCTTTGCTGCTGCTTATCGTCGTGTTACTGAGACAGGATCCATGGCACCACATTTAAAAAAATAATTTTGATACACCCTGTATAGATAGATAGATAGATAGATAGATAGATAGATAGATAGATAGATAGATAGATATGTATGTATGTGTGTATGTGTTTCTCCCCAGAAATTCGAAGACATTATTTCAATACTTATGTTAACTTTCTCCTTCGAAGAAGACAGTCCTAGGTGTACGAAGTGTAATAGCATGCACAATTACCTGCTTACATAGAGTAGGATTAAATGTCCGTACTTCATACTGCTCGCTTACCTGTTCAAATTTAGAGAACTTTTCTGTTGTACCTCATATATATATACATATATATATATATATATATATATATATATATATATATATATAAAAGGTTTGTCACTTAGCTGAGTGATGTTACCTTTACTATTCCGACGCGAGAGTTTCGTAGGCGGACCCCTCCGTACACTCGTCAGTAGCTATCAGCAATTGACTGCTTATACATTTCGATTTTTCTTTTTTTATATCTACTTATCATTGGTGCAAGTCTTTTTGAAGTGTGTGTGTGTGTGTGTGTGTGTGTGTGTGTGTGTGTGTGTGTGTGTTTGTAAGTTCACATGCGTGCGCCCATCTAAGCGGATATGTGTACGTGTAGAGTGTCATGATTATTTGTCCTTTCCTTCGTTTTTTTTTCTTCACTTTACATTCACTCATTCCTTAGTTTTTTCCTCTTTTCTTTCAATAAGTGTGTGTGTGTGTGTGTGTGTGTGTGCGTGTGTGTGTGTGTGTGTGTGTGTGTGTGTGTGTGTGTGTTTGTGGAGGGCGTAATAGAGAGAGAGTAGCAAGATAGAATATAAGTTTGTGTAAATATAACGTATATGCGTAAGTTTAAAACAATTGCCTACAAAGAAAAGTATATAAGCTGATATTTTATATATAAATATTTTGTCAGTACACAGAGATCAATATAGTTAAAAGTAAAATAAACTCCAGATTTAAATGCACAAAAAACTGACATAAAACGTTCGATACCCCCTTAGGACTTATTTTCATCGAGACATTTTCAAACCTTGTTTGAAATATTACTTTTCATTTCAAATAATTTTTATGTTCGAATAAAATAATCAATAATATTTTTTGCGCGTCCTAGTTTTGCAAACATAAATTTTCTCCGGCGAAACAAAATGTTTGTTTTTGAAAGCTACTTTTTCATTGAAAGCAAATAAATTTTATATACACTATTTAACAAAATAAAGATATAATACTTTGATCTTCGAGTGACGAAAGAAAAACTCTACAATATCATTATATACCTTGCATTTTAGACTTGCTTAACTTTTCCTACTGACACCGGAGTATCATCACTTTAGTGCAGTGTTTTTCAACTTCTGTTTTTTGCTTGTTTGTTTTTTTACTATAAAGCGCAGTTGTAGAATAACTAAAACTCTAGAGCGCACTTTATATTTTAATAAGGAAAAAGTAGTCATGAAATTTGAAAATATGAAATTTGCGTTTAGCATTCACAAAGATTTACGGTGAAATTTTCGTTTAAAGGGACTTTATGAAGAATCTGGCATTTTCTTTTAAAGAGGCCCATAACGACAGATTTAAATCTCTTGAGGATGACAAAAGTGATATGATTATCCACTCCTTCTTAAAGATTAAGAAATTTAGTATCCAGTTTAAAATATCAAATGACAAACATTTGATTTAGACATGTAATCCATGTGCTTATTTTTTTATACGTTTTTTTTTAATCGGCATTACGCCATGTAAGCCAATAAAGTCACTAAGACACAAAGGGTTACAAGGTGTAGAAGAATTAGGAAGAGAAACATTAATAATGAGCGGGAAGAAGAAAGATTAATCAGGAATACAGCAGAGAGCGACGACATTGCATTTAAATCTTTGAAGATTAAAGTTGGCTGGAAAATATGAAACCGGAAGGGAACTCTACAAGCAAGAAAAGAAACTGTTAACATAGAATTTACGGCTACACCTACCCAGATCGACGGTAAATAGATGATATCTTGATGCTAGTCTAGTACTGCGCTTAAATTTTTTTTAAAGTCTAGGTACCATAGAGAAGAGCTCATCCAAACAATTTCCATGAAAGTATTTATTGAAAAGACACAGAGAGGCAACATTACGGCGGTAAGAAAGTGACTGAAGCCAAGGTGACAGATCAAGACCAATAATATTGCTGATTCTTCTTTGGATTTTATCAAGGGGCTTAAAGTAAATAGCAGGGGCACCAAACCATATGGGATAGCAAAATTCTAAGCATGGACGAATGGTAGACTTATAGACATCTATAAAAAATAAATAGAGATTTTTTAAATATGAAAATAAGTCATAGATTACTCTACTGTTACTTGGGTCTAACATGGCTACATTTCAGGAAGCATTATTAAGCCCGAGCGCACCGTTTGAGAAACACCGCCTTAATGAAAATAGACGGTGAAAAATAATTATTATTCCGAATTACACTGGTTATGTTTGAAAATGATGTCCATTATTTTATACTAATGTTCATCTAATAGTAATGCTAAGAGTCACTCAAGGTTGAGCGTTACTAAATGAGATTGTTGTAAGTGTGTAAATGGAGGTGTAAGAATCATATATTGTGAGGATATGTAGGATAGATAACGGTTGATCCTAGTCTTAAAGAGGTCAAGATTATAGTTGACGGAGAGACATCCTCACGAGAGTATATTCCACATAGTGATAGTTCCGGGGAAGAAGCTGAGTGGATCATCCTCCGTACTTAATAGATTGAGAATAAGTATGAGTTGTGTTCTCAATGGGAAAACATTGCTTGTAGTATTCAATATATCCAACACAAGCTAGTAAAGGTTCAATACCACAGAGCACATCCTAAATACGCACCACTCCTGATGGGCGGCTGTACTCACAATGATGCTTGATTTGAATGTCTGTTGGCTTGGCATTAAGCTTAACCTAGACCTCAATCAATGAATATAAACAAACACTTACATATTATATTCTACGAAGTATCATTATAAAAAATAATAGACATTCATAAAAAATTTCAATATGCATAACACAGCATATACTTAAATAATTCACTGCAACTTCATTAGAACATTTGAACTTTTTTTATAAAAAAATATATCGGATATTTGGTCGTCGTCGGCACCCGCTCTCATCCGAACATCGGGATCGTCATCCTCTCTCCTTATTATATTTCTCTCCTCTGGTGGCTGTGACGAAGATGAATGTGACGGCCCAGCCTACTCCCGAAGAGTCGTGAGCAGCAGTCAGAGGAGTGAGAATGATGAACGCGGCTGGGCAAGTTGGGGCCTCCTGAGAGCACGTCGCAGATCCTCTTCATTTTCAAAGTTGGACTCAAAAGTCTCGCCACCTCTTCACCCCCGTCGGGTGGTCCTACGTCAAGAAGGCCGATTTGCAGCAACGGTTTCCCAGATCTCAGGGTCGATGTTGGCCTGTGTCAGGAATGTTTTCAACTGATCTTTGAAGCGTCGGTTTCGTCCTCTGCGTAGGGCTCTTGTCGCTGGCGAGTTCTCCGAACAGGATGATACTCGGGAGTCGCGTGGGACGCATTCTGGACACGTGACCGCGCAGCGGTGGTGATGTTTTAGTATGGCAGCCTCGATGCTGAGAGGAAGGGGAGATGCCCGAGACGGGACTTCGTTGTTGGTGATGCTGTCTTCCCAACTGATGCGAAAGAATCTTCGGACATTTGTTTGCTGAAACAATTTGAACAAGCATTTGATAGGTGAATACGCTTTTTGGGTGTGTCATTGTAACGCGTAACCTGCATGGCTAGAAAATTGTGTCAAATTACTTCATGGTAAATAAATATATAGCTGCATGCTGGTCTGCCGCCGTTACGTATTTTCAAATAAATGTGAGGAAGAAACAATTATTTACTATAAAAAATATAATTATTATTAATTTATTATGTTGTATAATATGAGAAATAATAATTATTACAATAACTTGTATTTCAAATGAAAATTAAAATGTGTAAAAAAAAATAATAAAATTATTAATATTGTTAACTTATAGTGTATCATGAACTGCTTTCAAAAGACCACTACGGGTTTATGGTATTACACAGAGTTATATTAAACCTACTTGCTTATGAAAGTAGACCTTGTTTCTTATTTCCAAAATAGATTTTCAGCGATGAATATATACAAATGTGAAAAAACCATAACATGCTTCCAAACTCGAACAATATTCATAGACGTTTTTATTTATTTATTAGTTTGTGTAACATTGTGCGTGTGAAATAGTGAAGAATAAATTAAGATTAAGGCTTAGGAAAACAAAAGAAAATCTCCTAACTAATGAGCAGCCACACAGGATGCCAGAAATATATCTTATTTCTGAAATATGATAAGGTCAGTTGACAGTCACAAATTCCGGAAAAAGGAAACTGAAGAATATAATGGGCTTGCGTGACTCTTCATTGTCCCTTGAATTGATGAATCAACAATTAGAGCGAAGGCGCGATTTTCTGGTAAAAAAATGAGTTTCACCCTTCAAAAATCTACAGTGATTTTTTTTCGCTTGGAAAAGAAAACGTGACTCTGAAGCTGTTTGAATTGTTAAGTCTTTCTCACTCGTTTCTCCATCACCTTCACTTAAAAGTTGTAAATTTTTCACAACTGGGATAATAAAAGTAGCCAATATAGACAATATGTATTGTCATATTTAGTACTACAAAAACAAAGCTTTTTACTGGTGAAATCAGACGACTGATTGGATTTTTAGTAAGAGACAGAGACAATGTGGCTTTGGTATATTAACCTGAAGACTGTCCGAATATTAAACTAATAGTAAAAATAAGTAAAAACAACAACTGATCCAATGACTAGCCCCAACGTAACAAGAGAAAACAATTATAAAGACATTCATTTTAAATATATACTTAAAATTGAACATATCTTACTTTTACAAATTATGTCCCAGTGATGATTTACTACTATTTTCTATTATAAAAAGTTTGTGGCATTTCTACTACGTCACCAGAAGAGTCCACTACATAGAACTAACTATGTTATGTCTATCTTTGTAATAGATACATTTGGAGACGTAGAAATATGACACACACAGGGAAAAAATATTGAGACACATTGTGTTTTACTTAAGTAAATATTCTTCGATGTAATATAGATATTTGGACAAAATTTAACATACATCTGGGCAAAGCAAAAAACACGGTCTGTCAAGAGGACGCTTTTCCCTTCATTACCCTGTACTCACTCACTCTCTCTCTCTCTCTCTATCTCTCTCTCTCTCTCTCTCTCTCTCTCTCTCTCTCTCTCTCTCTCTCTCTCTCTGGTATTTTGGTAATTTAAAAAGCTATTTTCAGAATATGAATAAAACAAACATATGAAACTGAATTATTTTATCGAGAAATGTCAGTAAAAATATTTTGGCAAACTTGCACCATCGTGTCCGTGACAAAGGACACGATGGTGTTTTTCCATTGACACCGCTATTATTTTAACTACCTTCACTCCTCGGCAACAATTGTTGTTTTAAAAGCGATGATTAGAATTGTAATAAGGCCTAAACATCTAAAAGTGAATTAATGCATTTTCTTTGTTCTTGAAAATTGACAACAAAAATATTAAACGATATTTATTTATTAGATTGTTTATTGGAATGATTGGCAAAATTTCGGCTAATTTACAACCGATTCGAACGATACAAAATGGTAAATAAGGATTTCTTCATAGCTGGTTCACATATTTTAATAATTTAGTAAATATTTATAAATTTATAAAGAAAAATATTTCATATTTTTTTCTTTATACATCGGTAAATAATAAATATAACATTGCATTAATTTTAATACAATTATATTAGCGTTTAGAACATTGCGAACAAAACTATTCTTGTAAATAAAAAACTAATAAACAAGTAGTAATTAATATTTTGTTCTAAATTCTCAAGAATAAAAACAAATTCACTTTTATCACTTGTTTAGGTTTTATTACAATTCTAATCATCATTTTTAAAACAATAAACATTGCCGAAGAGTGAAGCAGTTAAAATAATAGCAGTGTCAATGGAAAAAACGTCCTTTTAATGAACATGAAGGTCCAAGTTTGACAATATTTTTTCTTTATTCGTTTATTTATTTACAATTTGTAAAGACACGATAACTGTAACAATATTTTTTCTCGAGAAATGACAATTTTCTTTAATTATTTTTTCGATTATTTATTTTACAAATTACAGAAGACGCGAGAAAAATAACAATATTTTTTGCAAAAGCATAATATTTAATTTGTGAATTCTACCAAATTATTCATTTACAAGATTAAATAAATATTCGTATATTTTACTATATGAATTTTTTTTTATAATAACAAGGTTATAAAACTATTTGAACCAGCCACAACGTAATATTTATTATTTATGATTATATAAAAATAATATAGGAAAATAAATATTTTTATCAATAATTTTTGCAATAATAAAAATAATAACGTACTTTTCCATCCAGATTTTTTCCAAAAAGTACTTAATATAAAACTATTCAATAAAAAAAGTTCAATTCGCCTATCTGATGTATGGACTTCAGAATTTTAAATCGTCATCAAGGCGGCCAGATGTTCGATCAACCCTGATCTGGACGTGATGACGCGAAATTCTTGAGTTAGTCAAACAGGTAAGTCACCTGGACTTTTGTTTATTTGAATATTCATAAAATCTTAAAAAATGATTTTCTTAATCAAGATCTAATCTAAAAAAATTTTTAAATTCTTCCCTATTTTATGCGAGTGGACCAGTCAAATTAACAATTGCCAATCAAACGAAAATAAAATTGAGAAAAAGGACGGGAAGAGAATTTTTCAATACCTTAAGCGCGGTCGCATGTGTACATTATTGTGCGGACCAGTGTATTTTTTTAATCATTTCACCCTAAGCAAGGCATGAATGCCACTAGTACGCAGAGGTTTTCCGGGAGTGAAAGTGAGAGAAAAGTATGGATATGGGGGGACTGAGGAAATGATAAAGGCTGAACAGGGTTCAAGAAGATAGAAGATGACGATTGACGTTGCATTTAAATTTTTGAAGTTTGTATTTATCAGGGAAACAAGTAAACGAAAAGGAATTCCACAGACGGGAAGTGCGAGAAAAGAAACTGTTGGTGTAGAAGTGTCGGTTGCATTTAATTATTTCAACCTTAAACGGGTGGGACCTAGATGGCAGTCTAGCAGCACGCTTCAAATAATGTAGTCGGGCACCAGGGAAAAAAAGCTCGTCAGAGCAGTTGCCATGGAAATAAAAGAGAAAAGCAAAGAGAGAGGGACGTCACGTCACGTCGCTTAGAAATTGACTGAAGTCAAGATGCCAAGTCACGATCTTTTACGTTACAGATCATTCTTTGTATTTTGTCAAGAACCTCGAGATGAACAGCAGGAGCACCAGACCAGATATGGCAGCAGTATTTAATGAACGGACGAATGGTAGCCTTGCAAATGTGCAAGATGAACTCTGACGAGAATGCGTGTGTATAGGAAGTATATGCTTGTGTGTATAAAGAAATATCCCGAAGCAAATATTTATCTATATGTGTAGAAGGCAATAAAGATTTTTTTTAAAGTAAAAGAGATCTAAAGAAAAGAAAATGCGAATGAGGAAGAAATATTGAAACTAAAGGGAAAAGCAAAGGGAACATATTAAACCACAGTGAATATAAGCGTAAAAAGAAACCCGAATATACAAGGTAGATAAAGTATAAAAAAAGAACTAAAAGAGAAACGATATAAAGTTATAAAAATGGTAACATGTGGCAATGACGGGGAAAAGGGTTAAAAGATGCAAACCAAAAAAAAGGGACATTCTCATAAAACAAATTTACAGAAGCAAAAGAGAAATATCAACAGAAAAAATAGAAGAAATTGCAGAGAAAAACTACAGTGAAAATAAAACAAACTTCAATGAAAGCTTAAAAGGAAAAAAAAAATGATAAAGTTAATAAAAAAAAAGGAACAGCTAATATCTGAAGCAAGAATGACTTATCATTCCTTTCATTCAAGTTCTTCAAGATTCACGTTCGACTCTTAATTCAAATGCTTTCTCTTTGAGAGGTTATGCACCGGAACCCACGTAGGTAGCGCGTTCAGGACACTGAGCGGGTGGTGTCTGTTTTTCAAGGGTTTTTGGTTCTTTGACGTAGTGCAATAATCTTAACCCTAATGGTGTCAGTGACACTTGACTGTACCAAATGACACGTGACAGCGAACTTGACGATCGGCGCCATCCCAAAACAATGGCAGTGGCCATAATATTCACGCATCACTTGTTTTCAGGCTGGCCACCATGACAACCAGCTGCTGCTGATGTCACTGCTACTGACTGGGTATTTTTTTTTATTCGTTACCTTTTAGCTAAATGTTAAGTGATCAAAAATCGATGTCGTTAACAGGATTTGATTATTATCTATTTTACTAATGCTGTTAGATATGTGGTCAGAAATGCTGGTATTATTAGTTACAGTTACTTTTGCTTTCTTTCTTTCTTTTTCCCTTTGTTGCTTTCTTCCTGTTTCGTAATCGGCTGTTCTTTCTTTCTTCGTTCTTTCTTTCTTTCTTTCATTCATTCATTCATTCTTTCTTTCTTTCTTTGATATCCAACCTTCTTTTCTTCGTTATTTCTTTTTTTTTTCTTTCTTTCTACTCCTCGTTGATTTCTTGCTTTCTTCCTGTTTTGTAATCTTCCGTTCATTCTATCTTTCTTTCTTTTGCTTTCATTCTTCCTTTCTTTCATTCTCCCCATGTTTCTTTCTTCCTGTTTCGTAATCGACCGTTATTTATTTATTTATTTATTTATTTATTTGTTTATTTATTTATTTCTCCCCTTCGTTGCTTTCTTTCTGTTTCTTAACCAACTGTTCTTTCTCTCTCTCTCTTTCTTTCTTTCTTTCTTCTCATTGTTACTTTCTTCTTGTTTCATAATCGACCATTCTTTCTTGTATGAGATGTTCGTATATTATCAAATGGAAATCGGTTATTTTACAATTTATGGGTATTTTTGCAACTCTCTTTTTTATTTCAAAGTTACGCAAAATTCCATCGCATTAACGACTTGCAAGTTGATTTAGGCCATATGTCTAACTTCCACTTACTCATTATGTATAGAATGAAAAATTCAACTTAACCCATTCATTATTTCCCGTTGCGTCAATATTAAAACTATTTATAGTATCTAATTATATCTTGATGGCCCTTCTTTTCAGTGGCAATTTTTCGCATTAGGATATTTTTAAAATCACAAACCTGGAAATTAAATTAAAAATGTAACCCGTAAGAACGGAAACATTTCCATTGTCTGACGGATGACATTATGTCAAAATTTGGGCATTTTTTCCAGAAGAGACCAGAAAGTGGAGAAATAAACGGATAGAGGAGGATTTAGAAAATCAAATAAAAGAAAAATGATCGAAAATCAAATAAAATAAATGTTGATTCTGTGATTCAAAGAAAATTGATTTGAAAATTGTTCATGTTATATTTCCCAATGGTAATGTGAAATAATTTTTAAAAAATATTTTTTTCTTCAAATCTGGAAAATTTTATCGGAATTAAGTCAAAATTAACCTGGGAATTGTTAATTGATCATCAGTGTGAATTGGAGATGAGTTGGGAGGAGAAGGAAGCAAGGAAATTGGGGATGAGGACTGAAGGAAATATAAAGCAGGGGGTGAAAACTGATTCTGGAAAAAGAAAGCGGCTGGCTAAGGGAAAGGAATGTATATTGTGAAAGAGAGAGAAAATATGCTTCTGGTAAGAAACAAAAGAGACGAGAGAAAAGCCTACAGATTAGACGTAAAAGGAAAAAAAGGAAAGGATGCAAAAAAAAAACGAAAAAAATGGAGGGGAACGAAACTTGAAGCCTAGGAACAACAAAAGTTAAAGGAGGTGTAAAAGAAAGACAGGATTTAATCGGTTTGTTTTAGGCGTAATATCATTAAATTGAAATCGCACACATTTCATAACTATAGGAGTGCTAACCATGCGTGTACGCAGACAAAAACATGAAGTTTAAGCTTAAATTTTTTGTACTAAGTATTCACTCAATACAATGCCCAAGAGCCGCTGATTGTAGAGGGTTATCGAATGAGGTTGTTGTAAGGACGTAAAGGAAGGACCAACGAGATTTTTGTGGCCTAGCATACATGCTAATTCCACATGTTTTCGTATTTTCCAGTGCTGTTCTCTGTCTATTGAGATTCATACCTTTCCAAAGGTTGTTTGCATATAAGCGAATGTAAATATCCAAACTTGAATCCGAACTCGGCTATTGATTTCTCATTGCGAGCTGATATCCATAACACTATCCGCACATTCGCGCATGCTTTGAGAACCTGCTCAGGACTACGATGGCTGCCAACGTACAACAGCTTGTGAAAGAAACTTATATGACAGACAAAACAAAATTTAATAAAGAACAGCTTAAAGAAGTAGAGATGAAAGCTCATACGATTAGAAATAAGGCAGGTGGCGATGATCTACCTTTTCCCTCAATATGTGGTCAGTTACGCCTGATTTTTCTATTTCCCCTCGTGTTACGGCTTTACGATATTCTTGCAGTCTTGCCTTAAAGGGGCGACCTGTTTATCATTTATATTTCTATTTATATGTCTGTTCTCTACAAATATGCCCACATGCAATGATTCTAACAATAATAAACGGAGTTGCATCAATAAGTTCATATCCTGACAATAGTTATTAGGTGACTTTTGATTTGTAATTTTCACTGACCTTTGATTTCTAAATTTACAATGTTTGACCTAATAACCAAGCATGGTATTAACAAGGAAAGAGATTAAGTTGAAAAACATTCGTGAACAAAAATAAGTATAATTTTATTATTAGGTTATGGTTGCTGGATGTCTGGCCGCTCGTTGGATATTCTCTATTCTAGACACGTGCTAAGGCACATTTGCGTTTCTTCGATACCCCAGAGCCAACATATTGTTTATACTGCATCTATGCTGAACAAACTTTATTTACAAGTCCCGGTAAAGGGCACACAATCTGGCGTGATTAACTGGGATGATACGCTCAACCATCCAGTCACAATGACCTGGGTGTAATCATCGAACTGTTCTATCCACCTTGTTTCACTCACAACATTTGTGTCAAACGGCAGTATGGTTATCATACACTGCGAAACGATACCAAACGCTCGGATCGTCTCCAATGGTCCCGTTCCCATGGTTAGATTCAAACCGCTGTTACAAGATCAGAATGCAAACGTTCCAATCACTGCCTCGTGTCCACTTTTATTGATGTACCTGCGCTCAGATTCTCATATCCGCTTTGAGATAAATAGATTGATTGATTTGTTTGTACGGCTTATTAACCTATCGTGTGTTATTTAAAAACGAAACATATTTTGAATTTTAAGCATAATTATTTTTATTTGGCTAATGAATATTGTATTAACAATTTTTTGAGAATAATAATGAGTTACCACTATGCCACGCATAGCTGTGAGGAGGAGAAGATTCATACCTTTCCAAAGTTTGTTTGTATATAAGTGAATGTAACTAACCAGACTGGAATGCGAACTCGGCCGCTTTCTCATTGCGAACCGATATCCATAACACAATCCACATATCCGCACATACTTTGAGAGCCTACTCAAGACTTCGATGTCCGCGAAAGTACAACAGCTTGTGAAAGAAACTTATATGACAGACTAAACAAAATTTAATAAAGAAGACCTTAAAGAAGTAAAGACGAAAGCTCACACGATCAGGAACAAGGCAGAAAAGAAAAAACACCTCTGTGTGTAGGCTAAACAAAATTGCTTACAATCTAATTTATTTATTTATATACTCAAACTGTATGCACGACTCTTATTGTCAGCACGAACTACAAAAGGCCGGAATTTGTGTATGTGTATCATCAAAGTGTTTCGTACAAAAGTGTTTGAAATATCTGGTTCTCACGAAATAATCTTCATTGACTTCGAATAGAAACCGGCAGTACTTGATTGGGTGAACAGTTACCTAAAATACCTGTTTTCGATTCTTTTTGTTTTCTATTGTAAAAATAAGGAAGGGTGTCGTGGATTTATCCCACAGAGGGACAGAATCCAGAGTAAGTCATAAAACAATCTAGAAAGCAGAGAGGAAAATAGAAACATTTTTTTTTTAAGTTTTCAAAAATAAGGTCAAATACGAACTAAAGAAAGAGAAAAGCAGTTCATATAAAGACCAACTAAAATCTGAGTCAGGGGTGGGGAGTCAAAGTAAGAATGGAAAGAAAGCAATAATAAATCCGAGAGATTCTAGGTCCACTGTGAAAAACTGTTGTAGAATTATTTCCGCAGTGGAAACTGTATTTGAACTAAATTCGTCCTAAATAGGTTCAACGTACAAAACCGTTAGGAACTTGTTATAATAAGTATTACGCAGAGTAATCGAGTTGTGGTAGCTGACTACTTTCCCGTATTCGACGCCCACTAACTCCTACTTATATTAGATGGGAGAGTCTATTATTTATAGACAGGGTGTGTTTCACCCTAACAAAAACAAACTCATGAAAATATAAAATCATTAGTATAGCAGTTTCAAAACACTTACACATTTGGCACATGTTAATATTCATTTGTTTCGACCACAATTCTATCAGTAGTATAACATTATGAAACAAAGAAAAAATTTATCGGAGGATAAAAAAGAGATTTTTTGGTCTAAATTTTGTGGTTGGGAAGTCATTATTCTATTCATATTCGGACTCTTCTCCTCATCTTTGTTGCTTTTATCACAACGTTTAGACTGTTGTGCCCTCCGTATTTCGTCAGATGTGCATCGATCTGGGTAATCTACAGGGTGTTCCGAAGTGAACCCTTTATTTAATCTACTCAAGTAGATTGTTTTCTTTCCACTTCTCATGTCGAGGGATATCACCTAGTTCTTATTTTATTTAGCACTGTTCAGTTATTGCCCGCTCGTTTTCACTGAATGTAAGTACATGCTGCCCGACTAGTGGTTGAAAGAAGAGAGAGGGGAGGTCTTAGCCCCTGCAGAATGAGAAGAACACTGGAGAGTTAGACGTCTGAAAATATCAGTCCGTATGTTAGGCATTGAGTAGTCCTTGCGTAGAAATAAATACAATATGGGAACCGCTAATAAAGGAAGGCAAGTGATGGCAAATCGTCGACCGCAGCAGTAGAAATCAAAAATATGTTTAACGACAACTGTCAAATCATGACAGCCAGCAGCAGCAGCAGTGACAGTGGTAGCATAATCAGCAGTGAAGGTTAGGTTTAAAGCTCCATGGGACAATGGTCTAGTGGATAAAGGCGTTGGTTTGTGAATTTGGTGACAACTCCCATCAACAGTGCTAAATAAAATAAGAACTCGACGAGATATCCCTAGACATGGGTAGTGGAACTAGAACAGTCTAACCCCATAGATTAAAAAAGGGTTCAGTTGAATTCTCTGTGGGTTACTCAGCTCGATATACGCGTGAGAGAGGTCGGAGGCCACAACGGCCGAAACATTGTGATAAAAAGCAACAAAGATGAGGACAATATTCAGAATATAGTGCAAATAAAAAGGTTTTTTTAAACGTGGAATAGAAAATGCGTTTCCCATTGGGCTGTAGTCGTTGGAAATGATTACATTTTTGATAAATCGTATGGAAATTACGATTGTTTTTATATACTTTATGCTTAAAACGTAGTTACATTCCGAAATCACTACGAGGCATTAAGCAAAACTGCCTCTTTTTACAAAAACTTCTGACTTTTTCTTAAACTTGAACACCGGTCTCTGGTTTTAGTTGGCAAACAATTTCCCCATTTTCATAAATCCAAGAACAACACTCTTTAATGCAAGCTAATATTATTTGAAATAGAAATTCAAGAACATCTCAACACTTTTGATTTTGAATCTGAAATAGGAGAGTCGAAGTTGTTTAATCTTCAATTAGTGCAGAAACTTTTCCCTCAAATCTTAAACAGACAAAATTTCCCAAGTTAAAACTATGAAATATTCGTTTTATTTTAAATTGTTCGAACTGGCTTAAGTCGATTGTTGGAAATTATTTTTAGATTTTCTTTTGACATAATTCCGAGCATTGTTGGCTAACTTGAAAAATTTTGAAGCAGTGCGACAATATTCTTACTCCTGGGCGTTTAAGTTTGTCACTAATGAGCATAAAATCACGTGTCTTCTTCATGTATTTGTACAATCTGCGCAAAGGAAATCTGTATCGAGAAGACGGTTACAATGGCAGATTGGAAATCTATTTAGAGTAAAAGGTCTGATGAAATAAAGAACAGATCTAAAGTCAGTGAAAATACTAACGTTTTAAAATAACGTTTTCATTTATTTTTAAAATTAGATTTATTCCTGGCTATAAGTACAATGGGACAAACTCGTCTTCATGTATGCAATGTAATTTATTTAACTTGATTAGGAGTGTCTTCATGCAGTGCAAGAATTAGTACGTTTGTCTCTTGGTGGATCATTATTGGTTGGTTGGCTGGTTGTTTTTGTTTAACGATATATCAACACCTATGGCTTTTTTTAATGTCGAATTCTAAATAATTTGTACTTATTTTTTTTTTAGATAATAATGATTTTACTGATACAAGTCTTACTAATTAACTCATACGGGGCGAGAAGAGGTGAGTTTATAGCTTTCCTAATAGTATGTGCACGTAAGGGAATATAATGAACCTAAATGGAACTGGAACTCGGCTCTGCGATTAAGAGTTCCATTAGAAGCATTATCCATTACACCACAAGTGCATCCAAGCTTACAGCACTTCGTATTCTCAAGTGGTTACTCATCTAGGCTTGATGTTGCTTAACTTCGGTGTTTATACAGGAATCGGCACATCAACATGATATGACCGGAAGCCATATTGTTCGTTATATATATATATATATATATATATATATATATATATATATATATATATATATATATATATAAATATAAAAGTGGACATGGAAGTCAGCACTTAGAGGCGACAGTCTGTTTCATGCTAGTGCAATCGTCAGGCAATTCAAAGAGACTATATTTCTTCATATATATATATATATATATATATATATATATATATATATATATATATATATATGAAGAAATATAGTCTTAAAGTGTGCGATATTTATGAGAGAAAGTGCTCAATATCAGAGATAGAGCGTGTGTAAATATAAAAGTGAACATAGAAGTCAACACTTAGAGGCGACAGTCTGTTTCATGCTAGTGCAATCGTCAGGCAACTACGATTGCACTAGCATGAAACAGACTGTCGCCTCTAAGTGTTGACTTCTATGTTCACTTTTATATATATAAATATATATATATATATATATAGATGTTTTTATTTTTACAAAACAGTGCTCAATGGAAATTTACAGAGCATAAATATTATAAATTAACTGATTTTAAAATATTTCTCTATTGTTACACACGAATTACCATGTTTCAAAAACATAAACTACAAACTTCAAATTATATAATTAAATTAAAAGCACTAGTTCTGTTTCATTTTCAAGCGAATTTTGGAATAACTTATTTTGAAATTTACTGAGTTTAAAAAGCACATACATTCATAATATTTGTTTCCAAGGATACGAAGAAATCCAATCATTTAGACAGGGGCGGTAGCGTGTTCATTTTTATTAACGACTATTGTATCAAATATGAGTTACTTTCGAAAAGAGGTTAAGTCTAGGTACGGTAGGCGTGCCTTTTTCAACGAATTATGACATCCGCTCAACGCATGTCGTCTGATTTTTTTATCAACGACAAAAAGTTTTTCAGCATTTTTATCCGTTAAATTTGTACTTGTCTTTACTTTCATTTACTAATAGACTATATTTCATTTTAAAACAAATAAATATAATAGAATTACTTAAATTATTTAAAAATTATTATAAATATCAAATATAAGTATATATATTACCAACTTTTTTAAAAAGATATTATTTAAGGAAATTTTTTTACAATGTCGGCAAAGAATAACTATTTCATTTCTTTGATTCAGTAAATTGTGCCAAATCTAAGTCACCATTTGAGTTGATCAATGCTTGCTTATCATTCAAATCATATCGGGAGTCTCAAATTTTGAAAGAGATGTAGATAATTATTAAAACCGTATTTAAGGTTTACACGAGGGAAAGAAGATTGTTTATGTGAGTTTTCTTTCTTTAAAACGTGGATTAGTCGATTAATATTTTTACGACTTATCAACCTCTTTCAAGTTATTTAAAGCCAGAAAATATTTTTTTTAAATTTTAAGAATTGTTTTGAAAAATAATATTTATTCATTGTTATTTAAGCAACTCCTAATCGACCATCATTATTATTATAGGTATACATCCTACTAATTAACCCATAGCTGGAGGGGAATGATTTGATTGATCCATACCTACCCCAAGGGTATTTACGGGTAAATGGATACAACGAACCCAACTGGAAATCGGCTCTCTGATTTTCAATTCCGAGCTGTTATCTATTACACCACCCGCACATCAAAGCTTACAGCACCTGATATTTCCAAGCGGCCACCCATCTAGGTACTGACAAGGCTCGAGGTTGCTTAACTTGAATAAATGAGCATTCAGAATTCAGATAAGGTAAAGATAGGACAGTCATTGAATTAATAATGATCAAATAGTGTAAACTACTGCTCATTGCTTTACGTTTGGTGCCAAATTTTATTAATGATTTAGGATACAATCAGATTAAGCATTCTTTTAATAAGAGCTTCTTCTTCTTTTTCTTCTTTGTGCTGTGAATTTTCAGGAAGTTGGTGATAATGGCTCTCCACAATTTCCTGGCTTTGTAGCTCTTAGTAAATTTTGTCTTTTTGCTGTCCCTCGGAAACCCTGTTCTGCTAGCTATGTACACCAACTAATTTATACGCTGTTTTCCCGTCCCTCTTTCCTTCATTATGTGGGTGTCAAGTTTTCCAAGCCTTCTTACCTTATTATGTGCTCTACAAATTTCAATTGTTTTTCTGATGTTAAGTATAAGTGTCCTTTGTGTTTCCATTTTCTCTAAAACTTCGTCGTTGCTCACCTGTTCAATCGACGGTGTTAAAAGTATAATTCTGTAGAACTACCTTTCTGTTACTTCAAGTCTCTTATCTGTGCGGACATTGTCACTGCCATATAAGAGGACTGATATAATACATTAGTTCAGTACTCTTTTCTAGATTAATAAATTATTGAAATAGTAATGCTTTTCTATTACGAGAGTATGATTATAAATAATTTAAATAGACTCATTGTGATTATTTTCTTGCTTGTAAAATCTGTTGCCCTTTGTTTTCTCAGCTGTTTTAGGGAGTTTACAAAAATGTACTTTTTGGATATTCTTTTCATCCTAATCACATGAAGACCTTGCCGTTGTGTTGCAATTTTACTATCAGCACTTGCAAAATCTCAACAAAATATTTGGAAATACAAGAATGATTAATTGTCATTTTGCTAAATGTAGTCTACACTGTGAGGTCCGCTTAACCAGAAGAGAACTAGCGTAGAAACAACTCCTGATCGACCATCATTACAGACCATCTTGGTAGTTAAAGAGAATATTCATGTTTTTGAACACAAGACACAAGAGCTCAAACTATAGGATTACTGATTGATATTTTGGCACGAAGTAGAAAGTACAGTTTAAGAGGGTGTGTAAGAAAGATGAGACTAAAGAGGTTAAGATTGTAGTGATAAGGGAAGCATCCCATCGGAACGTTGTTCTACGAAGCAGCTGTTACTTGGAAGAATGGAACTTCTTACTTACGAATGGAATACAAAGAGAATAGGAATGATTCTTTCCAGTGTACATGGTATGGCGGGCCTTACTGTGAAGGTCAGAACTAGTGAAACTAAGAAATGTAGCTCGTCAGACCATTTGCCACCGAGATAGCAATAGAGTATCGAAAGCCTTTTGATGTTTCGTCAGTTGAGGAAAGGGTTGTAAATTGAAAAATAATTAATCACCCGCAAGTCGTACAAAGACGGTTGAAAAGAAAAACTGGGCAACAGTCCTCCATTTGAGTTGAGAAAATCTTAGGATTGCTACATAACAGAAATTCTTAGGCATTCAGTGAGGATCATACTAACAACTCACGATCTGTAATGATCAGTTTCTTAAAATTGACCCCATAACGACTCTCCTATGTTCTTTTATATATCTTGTCTATCACTTTGATTGGTTGAGTTGTTCTTCAATATCCTGGGATACTGTTGTAGCATACCTACGGACGGTATATCCCCATTCACAAAAATACAGTAGTAAATACTGTATGTTGGTCTGCAGTTGGAGATCTGTCTCCAGCTGTGCTGGTCAAACTCTCGGCCTCCGGGCAGAGAGTATCCCCACGCGAAGCTATGTCGAAGGGCAGAGTCTCGTCTCAGGAAACTGCTACCCGACCCCGTTATCCTGCAGTTGGAGATTAATTGTGAAATTCAATTGACTCGCTTCTAGCAGTTAACTACTTCTTCTAGCGAATATTATGTTTGGTTCTTGTTCTAAGTATAATCATTCATTACCAAACTCCGTGTAATTATGCTATTCAGTAACCTTCCCTAGGTTACAACAGGTACGATCCATATAATTGATAAGGCGAAAATATTAAACAAAGCTGCGCAGATAAGCCTAGTAAAAATCTGTGTCACGCCAGCATGAAGTTTACCAAAAGATGATGTTTTTTTTTTGCTTTGCAAGTATACAACACGATCAATGTGGAAGAACGAAGGAATGCCGTGAAGATTGGCATAAGTAATTGGTCCAATTGGAACCAATTTTTTTTTTGCATTATTGGTGACCCTACTTAAAAATTGGACACCATCTTTTTCTACGACTTATAAACCTGAGGGAAGTCGATAACTGAACAATTGAATGGTTCTTGTGACAACAAAAGCAGGAGGTAAATTGTCTGAACAACTCTGGTAAAGCTAATGACTCATCTAAAAATTACAAAATTAATTATTAATACTTTTTTCTATCAGCAACACTTAATGAACATAGACAAAAACGAATTGTCGATAAGTAGTTGCTAGCTATTTATGAATCCAGTAATATTATGAGTAGGATTTATTATTAAACACGCCCTAACTGCATCGCCGTACAAAGTTGTAAACGCCACTAATAATGGGACACCTGTTTGGTATACCTATGTGTAAGTTCTTTAGTCGGACCGAAGTTAGTAGTAAGTCACCACGATTTATGACCCCCTTTTTTCATCCCACTTTTTAAAAAAACACTTTTTATATCCCAGGTGTGTGTATATATATATATATATATATATATATATATATATATATATATATACAGCGCTGTTCGATAAAAGTGATTCACCTGATTTTTTTTTACTAAAATTATTTTTTGTCTATTGTTTTTGGGGTTAAAATAATTTTTAATCTTACTAATATAAAGACGCCTTCCCGATCACCTAGGAAAAAAATTTATTCACCCTAAGGTATTCTATTGATAATTATAAATTTGGATATAAATGAGAGTCAGGAAAAAACTCTGTGCAAAAAAGTGACTCCGATATCGCATTCTAATGATTAAACTGTTAAATTTAAATAGCTTTTGACAAAATATTGAAAACGATTTTACAATACACTCAGAACAATATTCTAGAGAATTCTAGGACAGCTTAAATTAAACCTAGAGTATTCCAGAATATTCCAGAAAGCCTCATACAGTATAAAACAGCTTGAAATAGCCACTCAAGTCACTAACCAGATGAAAGGGTACAAACACGCATCGGAACCACTTAAGGCATCTATTATTGCCCTCTCAAAACAGGCAAGTCTACAAGAGAAATTGATATAACCTCGCAATCAACTGTCTCTCGAGTGCTTAGGGTACATAATGATGCCACTCCTGCTCCAAAGAAGATTGATGAGAGAACAAGCAGGGTAATCAAGAGAAAAGTTGCGAAGAATTGGACTAAAACTAGCCAAGAAATTGCAGCCAGTCTAAGCAAAGAGCACGGTGTTAGTCTTGCCTCTTCAACAGTCCGTTGGTGGCTGTTAGAACAAGGCTAAAATTCTTGTACACAAAGCTTTAAGCCGCTAATAAGTAAATCCAACGAAGCCAAGAGACTTGAATGGGCTCACTATTACAAATATGTCACTGTAGAAGACCAGGAGAATGTTCTCTTCTATGATGAAACGAAAGTTGAGCTAAATTCAAAGGATAAGGTGAATCACTTTTATCGAACAGCACTGTATACTATTCGAATTACTCGCATCTTGCTTAGTGTTGCACTTTTTTTTGTAAGAAAATGATGATTGATTTTAAATTATTGTTATAAATTTTGGAGAATAATAATGCATTTCAATATTATTCAATGATCTTGCCAGTGTGACCTCCATCTTCTTGTTTTCTCCTCTTATATTTTGGATAGGAGTCATTCTCAAATGGGAAAAAATCAGTGTTGAGGGCGGTGCCCACGGAGACAACCTTTAATTAAAATGAAATATACTTATCCAAGTACTCTGGGTAAAGTAGTTTCAGAATATACATGGTTATGGGAAACCAATACCGTAGGATTAGTTCGATATCAAACAAACAGACAGACAGAGCCTGCAAGCTTATCTTACTAGAACAATTATGACTGAGTAGTGAGTTCGATCCTCACTGGGCGCACATTAATTTCGGCTTTGAGCAACTTCTAAGCTACGCTTGGAAAAATCACTATATATATATAAATGGCATTCTGTTAGTGTGTCTGTGTGTTTGTCACCTTGTTACCTAATCCTGAGCAAACCGTTCGTCCGATTGGCATGAAAATTCACACAGAGATCGAAAATTTATGCCATTCGTACTTGAAGTCTTCAGATTTTTTTGATTGTTCCTCCGATTTTTGATAAAATCGATAAAACCGATAGGGGGTCGAATATTGATTTGAAGAAAATTCATCAGTTTTTCAGTGATAGTTTTCACAAATTACAAGTGATATCCACCAAACTGACGTTGAGCAATGTCCTTACTTACAGTTTTGGGGTGCTGTTCTTTTTTTTTTTAAATTGATATCAGTTATCGGAAAAAAATCGATAAAATCGATCACTTTGGGATTCCGATTCAAATCCAATGTAGCTGATTTTTGACTCAAGGAATTTACACGAAATCATGCTGAGCATTAGTTTTATCAGCAGTTATTAGTTGCTGACCTTTTTCTTCAATATCGGTATCAATTATCGGGAAAAGTCGATAATATCATGCCAATTTTGACTTCCAATTCAAATCCAGTCAAGCTTATTTTTAGCTATATTTTTCGCAAATGGCGTATAATTTCCACCAAAATTACGTTGAGCATTGTTTTTATCAACAGTTATGAGGTGCTGACATTCGTTTTCAATATCGGTTTTAATTATCGGATAAAATCGATGAAAACATACCCCTTTTGACTTCCCATTCAAATCGAGTTTACCTGAATTTGGCGATGTTTTTCGCAACTTGCTTGTGATTTTGATTAACTTGATCGGCTTTAGTCGTAACAATTAAAACTTTCTGCCCTGTGAGCTCCTTTGTGATCAACTAATACCCGAGGGAAGTCGATACAATCATGTATTCATCGGAATTTGCGAATACACCAATCAAACGTATGTTCAGCTGAGACGTCTACACTACAGACTCTACAGCTGATTGTTATTCACACACGCGTGACCATGTTTCATTGGCTGAGTGCATGACGCGGTCGCTGATTGGTGTTCGCGACCTTAGGACGCTCGCTGATTGGCACAACCGATTGGCCAGTAATACTTCGCATTTGAACCTGCTTTGCACAGTGGGTCTCACTTCTGCTCCTCTTACGCCGCCATCCGCTTGATACGATAGGCTCATTCAACTGATCATTTCTCCCATCGCAAGTTGTTTTCACGTTTTTGTTTTCCGTTTGTCCGTTTAACTACATTTTTCCAACTGCCATAAACAATTTATTCAACTGTTTTACTTTAATACCTGCCTTCCCGATTCCGGCTCACGCTTTGCGATATTAATTTAGACTTTGTATTCCTGCAATTCAGCAACACTCATCAACCATTACGAGCATCACTTTTCCCCATGCCGCCAAAAAGGAGGGTACGTGTTAGCCTTCAGTCTGCAAGAGCGTCCGCTATGAGAGAAAGAAGGGCCCGCGAGTCCCAGGAGCAGACTACAATGCGATTATCACAGGTCGCTCAAAGCAGCGCCCTCACATAGGTCTCGCACTCACAAGAGGAGCGTGCCACCTGCTTGGCTGGGAAAGCTGCCTACAGGTCTTCGTTGCGATAAAGTCTCAAGAATGCACAACGGTCGCGAATGAACGCACAGGCTGCAGCAACAGCCTCTGCATCTTGGGCTTCCGAGACTCATCATCAAAGGCTCTTCGTAACGTAAGAAACGCTGCTGCCACTGCGAAATCAAGGGCAATAGAAACAATTAACCGCAGGCGCGCCCGTCAATCCAGGGACGCTGCTGCAACAGCGAGCGCTAGGGCTGCTGAGACACCGTTCCGTAAGTCTGTGTGAAATGCTAGGAATGCTGCCACCACTGCCAGGTCGAGGGCAGCTGAAACATTTGACCGCAGGCGCGCCCATCAATCCAAGGACGCTGCTGAAGGAGTCCGAGACAGAGCTGCAGCGGGCAACCCGCAATGCCCGCAACGCTGCAGCGACTTCTACTACTAGAAACTCCGAGATCCCACAGACAACGGCAAACAGACTTTTAATGGCTGCTGCAAACATTGCCGCTGTGCACATATCTCAAACTCCCCATGCTCGCCGCATACGCCTCGACGGCGACATTCACCGCCTTGCGGCCTCCCGTGTTGTTACCTGTCCCAGTAACTCTTTTTGGTCTTTCTTGGCTTTCAATTACGACCCCGGCATTAACTTAACCACGCGTGACGACATCAATGTAGGGTCCATGGGCTGCATTTGACAACTCTGCAACGCCCGCAAATGGGCCGTCGAGCCTACCGGTCTGTGCTGCTCCTCCGGCAAAGTTCGACTGCCACCTCTGCATGAAATACCTACACCGTTGAGAAGACTAATAGCCGGCTCCCGTCCCGACTCCAACCACTTCCTTAAAACAATTAGGCAATGCAACAACTCCTTTCAAATGACCTCATTTGGGTCTCAGGTGGTTCGAGAAGATGGTTGGATGCCCACTTTTAAAGTACAGGGGCAGGTATACCACCGCATAAATTTAATACGCCTTAATTCCTTCAACTGTATTGTAGACTACAACCTACAGGCCGAAACCCGGATTGGTATTTTGCCACCGTCTGGAAGAATTCCTCGCAGGATACTACTACTTCAGGTCATGCTTCACGAGATTAACAGCTACATTCGCAGTTTCAAATGTGCTTTGAAAAATGATCCCTTTCCATCCTTCAGCATTGTAATTGACACCGATAAATGGCCTCATGATGAACACGAACGCCGCTACAATGCTCCTGCGTGCAACGAAGGGGCAACTATTATACATGGGGAGCAAGATCGCACTCGCGATATTGTCCTCAAATCAAGAGGCGGCGCTCTTCGCAGGATTTCAGAGACCCATCGATCATATGGCGCCTTGCAGTACCTTTTACTTTTCCCTCATGGTGACGATGGCTACTACTTCGGCATTCCCCTTCATACTCCGGGTGGCCGACCTACAACGTCTTCCAAAGCCTTATCGTGCAAGGCCTTCTCCTCATACCGTTTCATGGTTAGGGATGGAGACTTCAACCTGCTTCATAGATGCAGGGAGCTTTTCCACCAGTTTGCGATTGACATGGCGGCTAAGATGGAATCGGAAAGGCTTTTTCTTATACGGAATCATCAGGAATAGATGCGCTCAGACTCCTAAGTACACTTATGCGACAGCCTTCGAAATGAAGTCAATCCCCGCGACCTAGAGAAGCTGTGCATTCTGCACTCTGCCTACACTGGGGGGGGGGGCGTTTCATGCATGAACGCACGCAGGACTCTATGACATACGTTAGGCAATATGGGCGGCCAGATTTATTTATATCGTTTACCTGCAACCCCAAATGGGTTGAGATAACGCGTGAACTCCTACCTGGATAGGATTACACTCACAGACATGACATTACCGCCCGTGTATTCCGCTTAAAACTGGTAAAACTTATGGACTTAATAGTGAAGGGGCGAGTCCTACAGTGAAAACGCAACCACTATTTTACATTGCCAGAAGTAAAAATCTTGAACGATTATGAGCTGGTTGCAGTCTTCGGGTAAGCACGGAGCAACAACATAGCAGGCACCTGCTGCAACCGATTGCTCTTGATCTCATTGATTTGCTACCAGTGAGATTCCCGGCTTATCAGTGACCTCAACAACTGCAGATACGTGCGTAAGTTCAATAATTCAAACCCTAAAGCAATTTAACTACATAAAACCCCGAGCAACGCCGGACTTTACTGTTAGTATATATGTATATCTCTATCTCTAAAAGGCAGGATGTGAGTCTGTGTGCGTAACGAATGCACGGCCGCAATTTTCGACGGATTTGAACCAAAATTTATATGCACATGCTCCAAGTTAGCGAGAAGAACAAGACCGACTTTGCATTTCCCAACCCCCACCGATAGTGGAAATAATCGATTTTTTCATGCTTCTACGGCAGTTTTCATGTAGTTTGCGGCCATTTTCTACTGGCCAGAGTGAGAGCCTATAGCTGTCTACCACGAAGAGGCAGGAAGATTCTATTGGCCAGCGTGAGAGCCAAAAGCTGACTGACACGAATGTTAACTAGCATGCTAGCATGCAAAAAATATCGATAGCTGCATTCGTCACAAGTGGGAAAAATTTAAATCTGTATGGCACTTTACTCCAATTGGCTCATTCGCTTGCTTAAACTCAACGTTGATTCGGATTCCGCAGAACTGGGTTGGGTGTAAAAAGTTGTTTGTTGTTAACATTCTTTTTTTAAATCTGATCGTTTTGTGTTCATTTTGTTTACTTCGTTTTTCGTAACAGATCTAATGTTTAGTATAGAGCTTAGAAAAAATTCGCAGTGTGAGATAGGCAAGAAGTGAGGCATGTAGCAACATCAGCACGGCAAATGGCACTCCTTTAAAGGCAAGGAAGGGCAAAAATATTTTAAGTCAAGTGATAGTGATTGCTGTATGGGTTGTACGATTTTTGAACCAAGCACGAGCAACGCAAGGCCATGCTGCTAGTATATATATATATATATATATATATATATATATATATATATATATATATAATGCATTTATTTTTTACTATGATTCGTTTAGATTGTAACAATGTTGTAATTTTGGGGCACTCAGTTAAGATCAAAGTTATTAAAGTAGATAAAATAGATAATTGCTAATATATCGATAACATTTATCTTTTTACTAAGATGAACTTAGTTTGTCAGAAGGTTGTAAAGTTATTTGGCATTTCATTTACATCTCAAATGCATTAGAGTAGTTAACTTTTGCAGAACTAACGTCTTTGAAGTGACGCTCCCTTATTTAAGAATTCAAGGAATAGAATGAACTAATATGAAGTCAGAATGTTCTGTAATGATCAATTGCGTTGTTCTTTTTCTATGTGCTGAGTCCCTTCAGGATATACGCGATCATTTCTATCCCTTGTGAATTTTAACAGTTTTCTCCTTTTCTTACAGCTTCCTCCTCCCGTTCATACATCACATAACCTCGTCTAGTAGGAGGCAAGCTACCTTCCTCTATCCATCTTGCCTTCAATGTGCCCTGAGGTTTAAGTTTTCGTATCCTTTCTTCCTGATTATGTGCCCAAGGGATTTCAGCTGTCTCTTCCTGATCCTGAGTATGAGTGTTCGGTTTGGTGTCATTTTTTTAACTTCCTTGTTGCTTATTTCGCTCCGTCCACAGAACTCTCGGTATCTTTATTTCTAATCGATTTCACCTAATGAAAGGCAGTAAAGCCACTAAGACACAAGGGGTTACTGGGTGTGGAAGGATTTGCAATAAAGCCATACATAATGAGCGGAAAGAGAAAAAGAATTAATCAGCAGGACAGTAGACAGCGATTGTCATTGCAATTTTTGGAGATTAAAATTGGCCGGAAAGCATGAAACCGGGAGGGAGTTCCTACAGAGAGAAGACACGAGAAAAGAAACTGTTAGCATAGAATTTAAGGTTACATCTAACTAGCTGTTATAGTGAAAGACACCTTGTTTAGAGAATAGACTCTCCCACCTATTATAAGTAGGAGTCAGTAGGTAGTCGAGGGAGGAGTAAGTTATCAGCGACCACAGCTCGATTACTCCGCGTAACACTTATTTATAAGTTCCTAACGTTTCTGTACGTGTACCCCATTTAGGACGCATTTAGTCCGACTACAAGTTCTATTGTGGAAATAACTCCACAACACTAGCTTAACTGTAAATTGGTGAAATTTTGATGCCAGTCTAGTACTGCGCTTAAATGTTTAAAAAAAGGCTAAGTACCTCCAGTTTTCATGTTATCCGTGGAAAGATTCGGCTATATTAGAGAAGAGATATCACATAGCAATTCAACACCCTTTTCCTTGTTTCTAACAATTTTTTTTCCGTTTCTTGTTCGTTGCTTAGTTTGGGAATTCCTCTTTCGCTAGTCCAATGGATGTTCTGATTTCGGTGTCGCATTTTAAATTGCCTGCTAAAACACTCCCCAGGTAATTAAACTTCTGTACTTGTTGATCTTTCCAATTTATAAATTGCACCTTGGGCATTTCCACTTTCTGATGACCCTACTTTCTGTCAATGTTTTTTTTTCTTTCCCTCTGCTTTTCTTTACTACCCTGTAGTTTTAATTCCGTGTTAGCCATCAATACCGTATCATATGCGTAGCTAATATTGTTAAGATTACGCACAGCAATATTAAATCCTGGTGCCCTTTACGGTACGCCCCTGTACGTTAAAAGAGTTACCTCTGTATTAGCATCGTAAATCTAACTCTCCGTATATTTAAGTTATTCATCTGACAGTACCATTATTGTGTTATCACATAACAAAAGAATTTATGTTATTTACAGAGCTATGCATGCATATCATTGTATGATGATGTCATGTAATGAGTACCGTAACCAATTCGGGTTGTAACATTAAGATATATACTGAAGCCATAGAAAAATAGACTTGCAGAGTCAATCCTTCTTCAGACTGTTTTTGAATTCAGAGTTATCCCTCTCCCAGGCTGGTTACCCCTTCGAGGAAAGAGAGCCCTTGTCTTTCCCGCTATTTAAAGCACAACGGGAGGAATATAGCGTCACGCTATTTCCAAGAGCATTAGCGTGAAGTGAACAATAGAGAATCTATCAGAAATTTAACTCTGCACTCCGATTTCATTTTCCGCGGCGAGAACTATCCGCCGATCCAACAAAATAGGGTCCTAAAAGTTGGATATAACAATTAATCAGCTACTTTTTCAATTTCTAATATAAATTTCTTTTAGTAAGTTTCGCCAATCAGTCTGCAATCCACTTTTATAAATTTAGAAGGAAATGGATTTTTTACAGTGAAGTTTACCCTGTACAAGGCTCGAGAGACACATTAAGAGTCCGTTTACACAGACAGGAGGGGAAGATAACTGTTAACCCTATATAATTAGCCTACATTAAGATTGTAGTGATTGGTGAGACATCCTCTTGGTGTCGGTTCTACAAAGCATTTTTTGCGGGAAGAAGCTGTTCAAGTGGAATATATTTCTCACCGATGGAATACGGAAAGAATATTGGTGGTTTGCTACAATATAATTGGCATGGCGTGTCCTTGCCGTAAAGGTTAACGCTGATGGAATCAAGGAATATAGTTCGTCCGAGCAGTTTCCATGGAAGGAGTGATATAACAGTGAGAGGATTGCAACATCCCTCCTGTGAGAAAGAGTTTGAAGGGTGGAAAATAATTTGTCACCCACAAGGACTCGGAGACTCTTTCGAATTCTATCGAGGCTGTAAAATGAGGAATGGGGTCAGCTACTGCCCAACTTTGACAACAGTACTTCATTTTCTGTCTGATATGGCACTTTTAAAGGTAGAGGATAGTATGAGGATTCAAGTAGTTACTGAGACGATACAGAGACCCGAACATTTTTCCCGCATCTTTAGCGAGGGACCGTATGTACAAGTTCCACTTGAGGTCAGGTGTGGGTTTAAGGCCCAATAGTCTCGGGAGACATCCATTCATTGTGACTCGCGGTTGTTTAGAGTCCGATCGCTGATGATATAATGTAATTAGCTTGGTTTTGGGGGCATTGAATGTTTTTGAGGCATTGAATGTAATCGACCAGTTTTTCCTCCACTGACAATTTAATGCTAGATAGGATGAGAGATCAGTTACCAATCTCTGATCACCAAGAGCTTTAGAGTTTTATCCTTATATCGTCACATCATCGGCATGGATATTTACAAATGATTTGAGTAGATTCTTCGGCAGATCTGCCTGCGATTGTTAGGGTTCAGGAATGAATGAAAGCGTTAATGAGAGCAAAATGTTTACTGTATAATTTCATCAATTAATTCCTGGAATTTATAAATGCTGGTTTTTCCCACCTTAACGTTTTTACGGTTGTGTTTCAGTGAGTGCTTGCTTGGTAATGCTAATTACTACAGCATTCAACAAAAACCTTGATTTCATAACAGCGAGAGGTCTTCTACCTGGTGACCAAACGTGTGTCAGATGTTACAGATTATTTATGTTAGGACTATTGAGCTCATATGTATTGTTATTTTCTCAACGTTTCGGGCGTTGTGCTCCCCCACCCCGACATCATTAGGTGCTTGTTTGTCAGTGTAACATTCATGGAATTTTACCCTGAACTAATCTATGTTGGTAAACTCTTCTCGTTCAACTAAGCATGTCTAAAGGTATCTTGTTTATTTCTTATTTAACACTGGTCATTAATGTCAAGGTTTCAAGAGCAGCAGCAGCAACAAGAAAAAAAAGAAGCCTCTGTGAATGCATTCAAGCGTGTCAAACTGCATCAGTCGTCTCAGCAGCAAGCAGATTAGGTTTAAGGCTCCAAGTTAAGCACTCGGGTTTGTCTGACAGGACAATGCTCTCGTAATTTATGTATTTGGTGATATATTAATTGTGGGTTTAATGCCGGGGCCGAGTAATGCCAACTTACACAAATGAAAACCTAGCAGTACTGTAAAAGAACTAGATGAGATATCCTTAGATATGGTCAATGGAATGTGAAGGATCAACCCCGGAGATTAAATAAAGTGTTGGTGATAATAAAAATAGAGCCTAGATGTAATTAATGTAAATAAATTCAGATAGAAAGTATTAAAAATTAAGTTGTCAAAAACGGTTCATTAATAGCTATGTCAATTATACCGACAGTATGAAATCTTTCACCTTCTTATAATGAAGAAATACATAAACGGTTGACAATGCTTACAAAAAAGATAACAACATCAACAGAAAAAACAACAATAACAACAGCATCAACAAAAATAACAATTATGACGTCTAAAATGTTAAACCACGCTCTTCACGCAAGTGACGAACATGCAAAGAACAATTTAAGTTCTTTCTTTCTTCCTTTCATTTTGTTTTTTTAATTGCTCCATTTCGTTCCATTTGTTTTTAGATTCATTTCGATATTCCTGTACTATAATTTCACTTTCACTTTCGGTTTCACTTTCGATTTTTATTTTCTTTTATTACTTATACGGCTTGTGACATTTGGGAAGCTTAATATGGCTGACCTTATGATCTTTATGGAAATTATTTAGTATATTTTTTATTGCTTGGTCACATGGTGGGTCGGTTTCTGCAATATTTTCTTATTAATGTGTTATTTTCTACTTAAAGTTTTATTTATACATTTTATTTTGTTTTCATTTTCTTTGCGTATATTTTCAAAAAATGAAATCAGCAAATAATAATTCAAAACCATAACAAGATCTCCATTATGCTTACCATTCTCCTTTTATGTGCCGTGTCTCTTCAGGGCGTAGGCGAATATGGACCTCCATTTCTTCTAGCCCTTGTAGTTCTCAATATGGTTTGTCTTTTTGCTACTTCTCTCTTTCTGTCATCCACTTGCTTAAGCCCGCTAAGTATGTCATACCTTTCTTTCACTTGTCTCTCTTTCTGTGAGTATCAAATTCTCCAAGCCCTACTTTCTCTTAACTTATCCCAGAAATTTCAGCTGCCTCTTCCAGATGTTAAGTATAACCTTCCTTCTTGTTTGCATTCTCTAAAAACCTCATCGTTGTTCATATGTTCTGTCCATGATATCCTTAGCATCCTTCTGTAGAACTATACCTCCGTTGTTCCGAGTCTCTTCTTCATCTTTAAGGAGACCGTCCAACATTCGCTGCCGTATATTTAAATTTCTGTATCAGCATTATTATTTATTTTAATAACAAAACTATTGTAATTATTTACACTATTACATCGTTCGGGTTATTGTCCTCATCTTTATTGTTGTATTCTTCATATTTCAGCTGTTGTACGCTCTGGCCTTCTTCAGGTTATATACGTTGAAATTTCATCCACCGAAGTAGATTGTCATAGTTTCACGTGGCATGCCTTTTCTGGATATCTCAGTTTCAACTATTTTCCTAGAAAAAACAATAATAATAACAAATTGTAATATGAACTCTGGTAAAAAAATATGGTTGCTGAGAAATTAGACTTATAAGTTCCAAAAATTCATACACTGATGTCTCCAGGGATATAGGGCCCACTGGATAAAAGCATTGGTTAAAATAGTCCAGTAACTTGACCCAAAGATGTGTGACTTCAATAGCAGAGGTGAACAAAAATTTGGAGAGTTGAGTTACTAACTGAGATACCCAGAAAATCAAGGTATATCACCTGAAGAAGTCCGAGTCGTAAAACGAACGAAACGTCATGGATATGACAAAAAGATGAGCCCGAACAATGTAAATAATGTAACTAGTTACAAAACTTCGTCTCAGAAATATAGACAGATATAGAACTATTGGTAATATAATTAAACCCACTGCCCTACTATTAATCATTTTTTTATCCTTTAAATTTGATTATGTTATCTTCATTTATATTAGGATAAAGGTAAATTTACTGCAGCCTTTAATATGTTATGGATAACGGTTTTAACAGCATCTATACAGCTGCGATTAGGGCAAGTGTAAATTAGCATAATTCGTGAAGTCGTGAATGTGTTCTTTTCAGCTGAACTGCAGGCTTGTTATATACAGCAATGTTTACTAGTATAGGCAAGGTGTTTTCGCAATGTTTTCTAATGTATTGAAAACTTGCTTTAAATGCGTAAATACACCAAATATTTTTCTTGGACATGCTATGCATATAGATGTGCGTCTTTCTTGCTGCCAAATACGGTAACCTTCCGCAGCTTTGCCTTAATGGGAAAACAGACACGATTTTCAATATTGACGAGGTCTCTTCTTCCTTTTTTTTCTTTTTAATCGAAGTTTGTCAGCGTAATTCAGAAGATGCCAAAATTTATGCAATGTTATGAATTTTATTTTTTTTTATTTTTATCCAAATGTTATTTTTATTTATTTTTATCCAAATTTCCCAGTTTTTCTCAGCCAGAGAATTCAAGAGACTGCAAGTTTTTGTTTTGTTTTTGCTTGTATCAGAAGATGCAGGCAGATGAAATATAATTGTCGTCACTACACTGAGAAGAATCTGCCCCAAATTTAAGAAGTGTCAATGAGTATGGTCTTTTTGCAATTCATATATTTTAGGTCTACCAGGTATTTGAAGGCACCTTTTGATGCCGTTCACAAAGCCACAACAGCTAATATCTAGAGATGCGTCTACATTCTACTGATTTCTACGTCGAGCTCCATCTATGTGCAGAATTTCACAAACGTTTTACAATGATGTTTTTGACGGCTGGGGCTGCAACATTTTATTATTCTTATTTTATTTCCTTTGATTGCTGATATGTAATTATTTTTTCCCAGTTCTGACCAGAGACCTGAGTTCAGAAATGGCATCATGATATTTTCCACTGACCAATTAAAAAAGACATATTTTACATAAATAAAGCACTTCGTAAGATGTGGGTGGTACTTGTGAGAAAAATGTTCTGTATTTCTTTAAGGCATGAACTAGCGGAAATCCCTTCAATGAGTCTATTGGAATATTTTCCAATCAATCCGAGGGCTCCAACTACAACAGGTATTGTTGATGTTCTCATTCTCATTTGTGAGATTTCGAGTTCAAGATTTTCAAAGATACATTGCAGTCTGCAGGGACTGCCATATCCATAAGGAGGCACTTTTTTCTTTGCGTCTCTAAAAAAAAGGTCTGGGCGGTTAGCTTTGATTGTTCTGTCTGTGTGTATTTTGTAGTCCCATAAAATTGTAATAGATCCTATCTGCGTAACTGGGTGTGGGTGGTGTTTATCGTTGATTTTCTTCTGTATTCATTTCCTCCGGGGTCCAAATCATTTCCTCTGATAATTTCTGCAATAAAAGAATACACCTTTTACATGGATAAAGCTCTTTGCTAGGTGTGAAAAAGATTTGCATTTCATTACAACATGGATCGCCAGCTATCCTTTCAATGAATCTATTCGAACATATCTCATTAGAGTTTAATCCAGATATTTATATTCATAGTTCGTTTTTATATTGATGTCCATGCTCTGTAAGGCCCGAGAGTCACGCGAGGTAGAGGATTGCAGAGTAAGAGGTACAGTTTAATCGCAAAAGAGAGGAAGATAACGGTAAAAGCTAGACTTGATCAGGTTAAAATTGTAGTGACCAGTGAAGCATCCACATGCGAGTCGGTTCCACAAAGCAACAGTTCGTGAGGAGCAGCTTGAGTGGAATTAACATCTTACCCATGGAATACAAAGGTTTCTTCGCTAGAATGTGCGAGGAATATAGGCTTTTAGCCGTGAAGGTTAGAACTGGTGGTATGTAATTCATTTGAATACTTTCAAGAAAATAGCGATAGAGCTTGTGACGTTTCCTCTGTGGGAAAGTGGGTTGTAGAGTGGAAAATAATTCATCACCCTCAAGTGCCCGGGGACGCTTTTGGAATCTAGAAAGACTGGAGAGTGAAGAGAAGGCAGCTCCTGCACATATATGGTTTCAAGTGCTGAGCTTTCCAAGAATATATACTATTAGGATTCTTTCTCCTCTGATCATCCTCGAATGTTTAGCGTCTAGATTCGTTAATGATAATGATTTTCAGTTGCATTGTAAGTGACCTCGTGCGATTATCCGTCCAAGTTCATATTAATCATTTCAGTGCCTCAACTGTAGAAACAGTAGTTCTTTAACATTGACAGTGAAGAATTCCTTGAAGTGATTGCTTGATTCGATTTCTACAGCTTATCAACCGTTTGCAGGTTATTTGAAGTCAGAAAATATTTTTCGATTGTAAGTATTTTATTAATTAACCTGTGGGGAGAAGAGCTAGATTCACACTTTTCCCAAGGGTATTTGCGCGTAAGTGAATGTCAGGAACCCACCAATAATTGAAACCCTGTCTCCGATTAAAAACTCCGAGCGACTGTACATTACACCATCCGCACAGCCAAGATTACTGCCCCCGGTATTCCCAAGAGGTCACCCACCTACGTTCTGACCAGGCACGAGGTTGCTTAACTTCGGTGATCATACGGGAACTGGTATTTCAACGTTAAGTGATCATTTAAGATGAGAACAATCTGACGTTTTGTCATCAACGTCAGCATTTATTGCCTTCCCGCATTCCAAAGACAGAGTTTTGTCCTATTATTTATTATTATTATTATTATTATTATTATTATTATTATTATTATTATTATTATCTGCTTTGATTTCCGTTGTATACTCATTTCCTCCCGTATCCCATGCAGCATCAAATTCAGGACCCCAACCACAAGTGGAATTATTGATATCTTCATGAGTCACATTTTTTTTAAAATAAAAGAATTTTTTAAATCTTCAAAGCTGCTCTACTGTCTGAAGAAATTGCCCTGTCCATCAAAAAACTTGTTCATGTTGTCTTTTCAGTTTATAGACTTTGTAAATTTTAATTAACAATCATAGGTCCTGGGCAACAAGAATAAGACCTTTGGTTTTAGCTTTTAATCCTGCACTACATAACCGCTGATGTGTACGGGGTTTGTCTACATAAGCTTGTATAGTACGGGCAGATTATTGACCATGTAGAGGCTTATCTTGCCATCGTTTCTGCATTTGGTACATTACATTTGCTTTCTCTTTTAGGTTCTTTGCGGCTGCAGTAGTTGTATTATGGTTTATTTGCACTTCACTCACTTAAAATTTCCTTTTGAAATTGTTGGCTTCCTTACTGAATACAGTTTCTTATTTCTTTAGGTTCTTTGAGACAGTCTTCTGTAGTTTCTAGGTATCTTTGAAGACCGATTGTTGTGGTCTTCTAAGACAGTTCTAGTTGAACTAATCCTCTACCTACTTCGGTTCTGGACACATACAGACGATCAACATCAGTCTTAGGATGATGCATACAGTGGCAATTGAAAAGCTTTCTGTTTTTGAGGGTTAATGTCAGCTATGGTCCAGTCAAGGATGTTGAAACTACATTGCCCCATAGAGACAGTCAAAGTGTTTATGACTGATATTCTGTTTTTTTTTTTAAATTCAATTTGGTATTTAACACCAGAGGCACACGCCTGAAGTATTTATTTCTTAACTTTTCCATTTGGGTATACTGTATTCCATCTTCTTCGCTGACTCCAAGGCTTCTTCTTGTTCCAGTTTACTAATGTTTGTGACAGAATCTAGATCTAATGAGTGTATTTCTATAATTCTCCCTTTCTTGGTACTTCTGCACATTTATATAATCCGAAATCCATACCGATGTCACCACTGCAACATTTTACAGTATTGAGAACCTTCGACTCATTGTCGTCATTGGCAGAGAGTTTTATATGATCCACACAGAATAGGTTTATTAAACATTTTTATTTTAATTTCTGTCCATAGTTATTACTGTTTAGTTCATGCGAAGCCTGGTTAAGGACAGATAGAACAGAAGGTGCGACAGATTCTCATTGAAAGATTCCTCGTCGGTTATTTAAGAAACTGGATGTGCCAATAACTGTTGTGTGATTTAGGTATAATGTGGTTTTTCACAATTTCATGCTATATTTAAGGACTTTTATTATCACCGAGAAGACTTTGTGCATATCCAAAGCCAAAAGATCCAGGAGTGTGGCACACTATCAAAGGCTTTACGCTAATATATCCAAGCTGTGATTAGATTTCTACCTTTTATCTTGAAATTTTCAAGGAGCATTTTAATTATTAGTAGTTGATCTTTGCAACCATATGAACCTCTTCGACATCCCTCTTGTTCCAGAGGAAGAATGTTGTTTTCATCGAGTAAGTACAGTTCGTCAAGACATACGTGATCAATTTATATGTTGTGATCAGATTGGCCTGTAATTTTTTGGATCATCTGTTTCATTTGTAATGGTAGAAGATATGAAGTACCTTCAGTTATCTATTCTGGAATTTCATTGGGTTATTCATTAGCATTGACAAAGTTTGTGCAAGAGTTTTATGAATTAATGTCAGATGACACAGCCAAAAGTTGAGTAGTTTGTCATTTCCTGGGGGGGGGGTTCCATTTCTTGCATAACATTATTCTTGGTTACATATCTTCCATTCTTGCACAGGTTTATCCTTTATTCTTTCTTGTTCTCTTTTGGTACAATCTGCATTGGAATGAAATTCCTATGGGTTGTTCCAAATATTCTTCCAAAAAGTTTGCATTTCTTCAATAGATGGCACATTTTTGAATTCTATAACTGCTTTTTCAATTTCCCTGTAAAACTTCCTGAGGTCCGTTTGGAATATCGTCTTTTGTCGAGAAGAACCTACTATGTCTTTAATAATAATAATAATAATAATAATAATAATAATAATAATTATTATTATTATTATTATTATTATTATTATTATTATTATTATTATCTTTCGATTTCTGCTGTGGTCACACTACCTGCCAAGTCTGCGGGAAGACCTAAGGGTGATAGTGTGTGTTGTTATGGCAACATTTCATGATTTGTTTTTCTATCTCCCATAACATCGATTGTGTTACATAGACAAAATTCTTCTTTGTGTGTGGCTTGTATTTATCAAGACAATTTGTTTGCATTTCTCTTAAGCTGTGATTTCCAGGGATTTTTTCATTATTACATTTATATCATTCCAAGCGCACCTACTATGATTGGTACAATTCTTGTTTTCGATTTCCACATTTTTTCTATTTCGATTTCCAGGTCTCTATACCTCGAAAGTTTTTCAAATTCCTTGTTTGCTTTGTTACAGTCAGCTGAGTAAGCGATATCAATTAGTAGGAAAGTTTTTTTTTTCTTTTCGACTTTTGACAATTATATCCGGCCTATTTGCTTCAATCTTTGTGACTGTAGAGATGGCGTAATCTCATAGAAATCTGTACCTATTTCTATAACCGTTGCTGGGTGATGTTCATACAAGTGATTATTAAAAGTTTTTCCAAAGTGTTTGTACATTGACCAGTGTAAGTATTGCTCCACTCTATCGCGACGATTCTTATGTTCATTTGGCGCAAGTACACAACATCCTGAGATTAGATGGTCTATAGATTCCTGATATTTGTCACTGAATCTGCATTTTGGTCCACACTATTATGTATGATATTTTACTGAAAGTTTCAAGTGAAACGACTGTGGTCTTGCGCGGCAAGAATAAAGGTTTCCGTTTCAGCTTTTAATCCAGTTGCACGTAACCATCGATGAGTGTTAACTTTATCAACATCGGCTTTATTAGCACGTTCTGGATATTTTCTATGCACAGATTTGTGTTGCCAACGTTGCTTATCCTTGGTTTTATTATTATTATTATTATTATTATTATTATTATTATTATTATTATTATTATTATTAATAATAATAATAATAATAATAATAATAATAATAATAATATCTGCACTGGAAAATTTGCAACTCCTATGGGAAGGAAACTGAAATAAACTGGTACGAACACCACCCTGACCCGGTTACGGAGATAGGACCTGTTACAATTCTATGGGACTACACAATACACACTGACAGAACAATCAAAGCCAACCGCCCAGACATTGTTATTAAAGACCACAAACGAAATAAGTGCCTCCTTATTGATATGGCAGTCCCTGCAGACTGCAATGTATCTTTGAAGATATTCGAAAAACTGTCAAAATACAAGGACCTTGAAATAGAAATCTCAAAAATGTGGCACATGGGAACATCAACAATACCTGTTGAAGTTGGAGCCCTTGGACTGGTTGGAAAAGATTCCAGTAGGCTGATTGAAGGGATCCCTGGAAGTCCATGCCTCAAAGAGATACAAAAAATTGTTCTGACAAGTACAGCCCACACTTTACGAAGGGATTTATCTATGTCATTATTATTATTTTTTTTTCAGTGGAAAGTGTCATTATGCCATTTCTAGCCTTAGGTCTCTGGGCGGAAACCGGAAAGAAATGTGTAAACGCCAGATATCAAAGGAAATAATAATAATAATAATAATAATAATAATAATAATAATAATAATAATAATAATAAAATTCCTTTGATTTCGAGTGTATACTCATTTCTTCCTGGGTCCCAACCAGAAACCTAAGGTCCGAAATTGCATCATGACATTTTCCACTGAGCATTTTTTGATGAAAACAAACAAAACAAAACAAATAAATTATCATCACATATATTTTATATAGATAAAACTTTTCGTAAATAGTGTACTTGTGAGTACAATTTTTTTGTATTTTTTCAATGTTTGGGCTACCAGGAATCTCTTCATCTAGTCTACTGGAACATTTCCCAATCAATCCGAGAGCTCCAGCTCCACCTGGAATTGTTTATGTCCCCATTTTTGAGATTTCGATTTACTATTATTCTTTATTATTATTATTATTATTATTATTATTATTATTATTATTATTATTATTATTATTATTATTATTATTATTATTATTATTATTATTATTATTATTATTATTAATATGTAATTAGCTGATTGTTTCCGTTTTAGTAGAAAAGCTTGCTGCTGTTTTGGCCTAATTGGCGTTGGTTGTAGTAACTGTTGCTAAGTAATGTTTATTTAATAATTTAATTATTTTCCTTCTGGTATTATTACACCGTTTCTAAACATGTGCGAACGGAAAACTCAGCTAAGCGGATTAAGCTTTTTTAGTTGTTTTAAACAAAAGAAGCGAATAAAGTTACGTTGATATCTGAATTTAATAAATTCATTGAAAAAATACGAGCAAATGTTTTGTTTTCTTATTAATCTCAGGCAAATAACGGCAAATTGACATAAAATAATAATCTATCGTCTCTGCTGCAAAATACATGAATGTCAACTTATCCATTTTTTCATAAAGCATCATGAAGGAATAAAATCGATTTATCAAGATGTTGCTTTCTTCACTTGAAAAGATAGAGGAAGAAAAAAAGAAAAGAAATTTAGTTATTAAAATCGAAATATCACAGACATTTAATGAGGGTAGGTTTTTAATTAAAAGCTGTCAAGTCTTTTTATTTTACGATTTTACAGTATTTTACAGTGAGCAGAGAGATTGCCTGCTCATAAAAATGGCAATTTTATTTTTATTTCCATTTTTATATGTAATATTTTCAACTATTTTTCTTAATTTTACTTTTATATTAAATTTTTTGATGATAGGCTAAGGAACAAAAAGAAAACATTTATAATTTTAACATCTTTTGCATTAATTTAAAAATCAGAAATTTTAGAAATCAATTATAGAAAAGAAAATTCCCTTACTTTTAGTTGTGTTGCTTGCTTTTCATTGGCCAGGTAAAACTCACGTGTTTTTTGTCTTGTGGTGTAAATGTGATTGTGTGTGTATATGAGTGTTTGTGTCTACGTTTGGATTACTGTATTCATTTTTATCAGACTGTTGGCAGTACAAGTCATGTTGAGATAAAAACAACACAACCAAAATCAGGATGAAATATTTAATAATAATAATGGTTGACAGTGTTACTTTTCTTATTTTAAAAAATAAAACAAATTTAAAAAAAACTGCAACAAATTGTACCAGCTTCGGGAGATTGTGAATTGTGCATTAAAAATCATAATTGTCTGTTTTTATTTTAGTGAGAGAGAGCCATAATTTCTGAATTCTCTACAGCAAATTTGCATCTCGGTTCATACAACATATCTCCGTTCCTCCAAAAACTTATGCTGATACAATGTGGGATATTTAATAACAATGGCGATAAAAAAAATAAAGCAGAAGTGATAGAAAGCTAAAAGGGGTGAGCTAAGATTATGATTCTAGCTCACATCGGAGGCCCTAAATTAAAAAAGGAAAAACTATGCATTCCTGTATCATCGTCGGTTTTCGATGTAAAATTTATAACCAACGTTTATTCTATTGCTTCTTAGAACAAAGCATGTAAGTCAGAGACTTTTTTAAAATAATTTTGTCATTCAGTTTCTCATATATAACTATAAAGTTCTATGACTTATCGGCTTACAGCCATGTCACGTTCCCGTACGTTCACCGAAGTTTAAGCAACTACGAACCTGGTCAGTACCTAGAAGGGTTACCGCTTGGAATAACATGTACTGCAGGTTTGGATATACGGGTGATTTAGTGGATAATGGCTCGAAATTCTTAATCGGGGAACCGAGTTCCAATTCCAGCTGTGTTCACTTACGCGCAAATTTTCTTGGCAAAGTTATGACTCTACCTCTTTCCCCCAGATATGGGTTAATTAGTAAGACTTGTATCACTAAGCCATTATTATATCAAAAGAAAATCTTACAATCTAAAAATATTTTCTGGTTTTAAATAACCTGCAACAGGTTGATAAGCCGTAAAAAATGAATGAATCAAGCAATCAATCAAAGACTTATCTTCCAAGCCAAAGCTTTGCAGACATAGATCCGCATAAAAGAAATCTACTGGCTTTATTAAATGATATCATGTCTATTTTAAAATATGTTACAAAATAAAACGTTAATTTTTTTTTTTACGTAAACTAACTTTAAAATTTGTTCTATCTGTCACTTGTTCTGTTTTTTAAAAGAAAATTTCACCGCCAAAATCTGAGCCGGAAATCAAGATGGGCTAACTATCAACTGCAACGAAAGAGAAAGACTGGCCTTCAGCCAAAGAAAAAAACTACGAATTGGAGATGCCCATATAAAACAAGCACAGATGTTATAATGTCAGGGAAGTGTTTTAACAGAGAATGGAAAATATGGCACCGAGATCCGAACAGATATTAGATTATCGGAAGAAGCATTCCAAAACCTAAAAATATGTACAGGGGAAATGTCGTTAGAAACAGAGAAGAGTGTTGGATTGCTATCCATCAGCTTATATAGCATGTTAATGCTCGATAATCTCCCCACAGTTGGGGAGAAAACTGTAGGCGACAGAAGTGCGGTTCTAAAGAAGGATATTGAGAATTCCATAATCGGAGCAAGTAAGAAATGAGGAAGTTTTTAGAAAAAATGAAATAAAAAGGATACTTTATTGAGAATAAATTTATTGAGAATCAGAAAGAATCAATTGAAATGTCTGAGTCACATAATGAAAAAATAAGGCTTGGAAAATTTGAAATTCATAGAACATATTGAAACCAACGTGGGGGGGAACTATTAGTAATCTACCCGAGGAGCTTGAGTAAATCGATGGCAGGGCAGATGTTGGACGTATAGCAAAAAGTCAAATATTGCTAAGAGCAACAACTGATAAAAAGCTGGGGAGAGCCATGAACATTCACCGTCTGAAGGAAAACAGCAGAAGGAAGAAGATTGTTTGCCATGCAATGCTAGAGGACCCAGTTTGCTCTGTTATTAACCCCTGTGGGGCGATAAAGACTCATACCTTGGCAAGAATATTTTTGCATATGTGAGCTCGGGGGTCTCAACCGGAATTTGATCTTGAGTGGGCCTTGAAGAAAGTGTCCAAAAAGAACGAATCAGGAAGAGTTTGGGGAAATTCCTTGAACTCGTCATGAGGAAAGAAGGATTGGAAAACTAAATCCTCACTCGGCATATTGAAAGCAAGAGAGATAGGGGAAGACAGTCACCTATTTGACGAGCTGTGTGAATGGATGGTGCAACGAGGAATAGGAAGTTTGGAAAGTGAAAAAGAGCCACAAGGGATAGGAAGATGTGGAGAACCGTAATCGCCCATATCCCGAAGGGATGCATTACATAGAGGAAGTAGAAGTTACTATTAATGTTCTATTTCTAAATATTGAACACTTTATCCACAAAAAACTGCATTATAATTATCCATTATTTTTGCTGATGTTCACAGAGCCCAAAAGCCACTCAAGGTAGAGTTACTGAAAAAGGTTGTGTGAGCGCTAACTCTAAGCGATAACAGGAGCAATTTATGAGGATATGTAGGAAAGATATCGGATATCCATAGACTTGTACAGGTTTAAAGTTGTAGTGTCGAAAAAGCATAGTCACGGTAGTCGGTTACTCCAAGTTAGTGGGAAAAAACTCTTCGAGTGGAAATACGCTTCACTAATGGAGTACGAAGAGAAGGAGTGTTACCTCAGTGTAAGCAACATGGCGATTCTTACCTGAGAGGGTTACAGTCGAACTAACGAATATAGCTTGTCTGAACATTATCCTTGTAAATAGCGAGTGACTTGCAAAGTTCCGTCTGTTCGAAGGGGAAGATTGGAAATTAATTAATCGCCCACAAAGCCGCATAGGCGCTTTTGGACGCTATCAAGACTGAAAAGTGTAAATGGGGTCCAGATATATCCGGCCCAGATATATCACTCCATTTCCGGCCTGCTCTGGCTCTTATATCGGTAGAGGATATAAGGAGTGAGGTACTTACTGAAGCGGTTCAGAGAACTGGCTATTTTTAGAGCACCTTTAGTGATGTATCGTATATGCGAGTTCCTACTTTAGGTCTGCAGTGTTCTTAAGTCAAAATACAAGCAAATCTATCGTCTTTGCGTGCTTGCATACATTGATTTATGACTCTGCGTGTGCATATCTATCGTCTTTCCCGCTTGTTTATTCACTTTCCCACTCGTTTCTTCGATTCCCTGCTCCTTTCTTCGTTTTCCCGCTCACTGTTACTTTGCCTTTCTCTTTCGTTCTCTCTTTATTTTTTCTCCCTTTTCTCTTTTATGTATGCTCCTTGTTTCCAGCATTCTATGCTTTTCTTCATTTTTATTTCATGGCAGGGGGCCTACTTGAGAGAAAACACTTTCATTGCAATAGACGAAGATTCAGATTCTGCTCGGTGACGGAACGTTACTAGCTTGATTTCCGAGCTATTGAATGTGACCAATCAGTTTTTCTTCCATTAAGGTCAGAGAGATCAACTGCCGCGCTCTGGCCATCTAGAGTTTTGGAGGTGCACCTATATACCGTCGTATCATCTGCATAGATATTCACAAAATATCTTAGTATACTCTTAGGCAGATCATTAATGTAAAGTAGAAAGAGAGTTGCCCTGAGAAGCGAGCTTTGGAGTAAGCTTGTATTGATTTCATGGGCCTCGGGCTACTGACCACTAACAACTAATTTCATAAATCTACCTGCTGGGAAGGATTTGATAATTAAGAAGACTCTTCTAGTGATTCCATTATCTAGTAACCCCTTATATTGCAACTTGTCAAAGACTTTCAACATATCTGATGAGATAATCCTCACGATGTACAGTGTGGCGCAGATAAATCAGGACAAAATTACTGGATAATAAAAAACGGATTTTTTTTATGAAACAAACTAATATATTTCAATTAAATTTTATAAAACGTTAGGCACATATATAAGGTACAAAAGTCACTCGATATGAACACCATTGGAGGCCACCACTTTCTCCAGGGTGGGGAGACTGAGGGAGGCCTTGGCGGTTTCGTCACTATCGAACTTGGCCAAAGAACCGTGTTTTTTCCGCATCCCTCGATGAATTTCATCTTAACATCAAGAAGCTGATTAGCGGACAAAAAAGAATTATTATATAATAAACTGACATAATATGCCTATATTATTCCATAAGAAATTAGAATGAAAATATGTTGCCTATATATATATATATATATATATATGTGTGTGTGTGTGTGTGTGTGTGTGTGTGTGTGTGTGTGTAATTAAAATATGTATGAGGTGGAATAATAAATATATGACAAAACAATATTTTTCGCCAATCACATAGTCATCAGAAAAACGTATTTTATTTCAAAGAAATTCACTTGAAATAATTTCTTTTTCTGATTTTCTGATGACACTGTTTCATCGGCGAAACATGTCAACATAATAGGTTTCAAAATTATCATATATTTACCATATATATACACACACACATATACATACATATATATATATATATACTAAATAATATTTTTTACATAGATATATTCTCTCTCCGCTTCTCTCTCTCTCTCTCTCTTTCTATATATATATATATATATATATATATATATATATATATATATATATATATATATTACCTAATTATCTCTAAACAAATAAACAGTTTTTCTTGATTCATACAGATCATTTTTTCACACACCTATCCCTTCCTCTCTATTTTCAACTCTTCCTATTTTCCGTCCTATTCAATCGAAAATATCAGAGTAAAGGCTTCACACTCCTGCTCTTGTCCGCACTCCTCTTACAACCTATCTTCTCGCCTTTTCGTTGCCAGGCGATATATCAGCGCTCACCGCAATCCCACCTCATGCCTCTGTACTTTGTAAAGTCAGTCACCCATCCAATCAACTGACCATTCTCGTGGCGCGTGTGCACCTTGCGTCCGGACGCACGTGGAAGTCGCTTTGGCACCGGTCGGAGCGACAAGAGGCCAGAGGATGTCCAGTCGAGCGTTCGGTAATGCACGCGTGCCTTCCTACTTTGAACCGGTTCATCGTGAATAGAGTTTGCTTGGGCGAATGGTGAAGGGAAATTAAAGTCTAGTAGGAAGAAGGAAGAAGATAGAGAGGGGAGAGAGGAAAGATGTGTATGCGAATGATAAGAGGGGGCGGGGAAAAGAGAAAAGGGTACTGCAGAAAAAGGTGTAATAAGTGAGTGGATAGGATAAAAGCACAAGAGTAAAGAAAGACAAACATGGATGTTAAAGGAAGAAAGTGGAAAATTACAAGCAGTTCAAAGAAAGTAGAAAATATATTAGGAAAGAAAGAAAGAATAATGGAATATAGGAAGGAGATTAAGGGTGAAAGGCAGAGTTCATTTTGCCTTTAACTACCAACACAACTGCTACTTCGATACAATCGATAAATCATCACCTACAAGTATACATCAGTTTCGTCCAGAGCACTTCGATCCCCGCCCAACACCCGCATTCATGGTGTTACTGCCTCCTTATTTCCTCTCCTTAGCTTCATTTCTTGCCATCGCTCAACCCTCATCTCCCACAGTGCCAATCGCGTTCCTATCCTGCAAGGTCTGTGCACAGAGGGGCATCGGTTCCGGTACAAAACAAGTAACAGTGGCCACAACCAGGTTCGCGTCTGTATGAGGTGAATTGAGGTGGCATGATCTGCGTTTAGGTGGAAGAAAGGTGGGAAATGGATGTGATCGGAATATAGAGAAGAAGAAGAAGAAGAAGAAGAAGAAGAAGAAGAAGAAGAAGAAGAAGAAGAAGAAGAAGAAGAAGAAGAAGAAGAAGAAGAAGAATTAAAGGTGAGAAAAATAAGCATTAATAACGAAGAAAGAAGAAAAGAAAAAGAAGAATCATTAAAAGTAAGACAAAATAAGCATTAAGGACAAAGAAGGACAAACACAACAATACGAAGGAGAATTGTCATTAAAGGGGAGAAAAAAATGAGAATTAAGGACGTAAGAAGAAGAAAATGAGAAAATGAAGAAGGAGAAAAAGAAAGACAACAACGACAAGAACAACAAATAAATATATCTATATATAAATAAAAAAAATATCGGCTTGCCAAGGGCAAGTCGATACTTTTTCCTGCTGGTTAAAATTGAAATAAGGAGTTGACAAAGGCTCTGAAGGAAAGCAGACGATAAAAAGGTAACATTAAGAAAGACAGACAGACAGACCGAAAGAAAGAAAGAAGTGAAATTACAGGAACTATAGATATATGTTGAGAAGTACAGAAGAGGCGAAACAGAAATCAAACGAAAAGATAAAAATGGGATAAAATAAGATTCCTCTATTTCGCTAATAAATAGAATAAAGCAAAAAGATGATAAGAAAACAGGTAGAGAAGGCGAATGAGAGAGAAGGGTCAAATGCCAGAAAAAAAACGATAGAGCAAATAACATTTTTAGGTAAATCTATACATGAAACAGGTTTAAATAAAGAGTCGAAAAAGACAGATATTAAGTTACAGTATCGAAGAAAAAAATAAATGATTTTAAAAAGAGAAAAATATTACCGAGAATAAAAACAGAGAGTGAAAGCCAGATAGACAAAATGCAAAGAAATGAAACGGAAGAAAGTGGTAGTATGTTGGAAAGGAGGAGAAATAAAAGAGAGAAATGAGCAAAGATAAAGAGAGGGCGTAGCGAAAGACAAAGTAGCAGTGAGAGGGAAAGCGAAGAAATGGGCAGGGAAACAAAGAAACGAGCGGTAAAGTGAAAAAACGATCGGGAAAGACGATAGATATGCATGCACAGAGTCATAAATCGATGCATGCAAACACGCAAAGACGACGGTTGCGCCTGCAGTGGTGTTGATGGTGGCGAATAGTAAAAGGTGAAACATAAGTCGCCCTGCTTATGTCTACCTTTCGATGCGGGGTCAGCCCGGTTCACTCTGCTTTGCGTCCACTTCGAAAAACGAAAGAAGAAAAGACGAGAAGGAAGAAACGTATAAGCAAATAGGTGACTGCTCCGGACGCAAGAAAAGATCAGTAGGGTGCTTCAGTCGTGGTGTGATGTAAAGTAGAGGAAGGGTCGATGGGGCCAAAGGATGGCGTTTGGGGGTTACCGGATAAAAGTTGCCCTGGAGTAAAACGCTGGTTGCCAACGGAGCTGCCTGGTTAGTAGACCTTAGCAACGAAATGGACTTTAAAGATCAAGAAAATGTTGGTTGGGAACCAGAAAAGCTAAACCATCAATGCCGATATATGGATGTATACGTATATAGGCGTTTCCGCTCCTGGTGTACGAGTTAATATGGTTTATGCTTACCAAAGTAAAGATATCTCTCTCTCACACACACACATACACACACACACACATATATATATATATATATATATATATATATATATATATATATATATATATATATATATATATAAAAATATATATATATATATATATATATAAATATATATATATATATATATATATATATATATGTATATATATGTGTGTGTGTGTGTGTGTGTGTGTGTGTGTGTGTGTGTGTGTGTGTAACAAAGTTTATGAATACTAATTAATAACCGAATGAAAATCCAGAATGAATCACTGTAGATATTACATATCTTCTACCAAAAACGGGATAAACAGATGATCCAAAAAATTATAAGCCAATAACATCTCTGTCCAGTGCATATAAAGTGATCACGTCTGTCCTGACGAACTATACTTACGCTTTTCTCGATGAAAACAACATTCTTCAGCTGGAAAAGAACGGATGTCGAAAAGGTTCATATTGTTGCAAAGATTAACTACTAATAAATAAAATAATCCTGGAAAATTTCAGGATAAAAGGTTGAAATTCAAGCACAGCTTGGATAGATTAGCGTAAAGCCTTTGATAGTGTACCACACTCCTTAGGGCTTTGGAAATGTACTAAGACTCCTCAGTAATAGTAAATGTCTTTAAATGTAACAGCAAAACTGTAGAAAACTGCATTATAACAAATCCAGACCAAAGGCCAGTTACTCACACCCGACTCCAAGTGGAACTCGTATATACGATCCATCGCTAAAGATGCTGGTGAAATGATCGGTACTTTTGTCATATTTAGGCGAGACCTGCACAGACCTCACTTTCCAGTTTTGATAGCTTCTCCGTGCCCTTGTTGGAAAGGAATTATTTTCCACTCTCCTATCTCTCTTTCACAGGTGGGATGTGGCAAGTCTCTTACTGCTCTGTGGCTACTTCCATGGAAAGGGATTAGACGAACTACATTTCTTGGTTCCGCTAGGTATAAACTTCGCCGCTAGGACTCATCATGCCACTCACATTGTAGCAAACCACCCACATCCCTCTGTAATCTATCGACGAGAAGTAAATTCCAATCAAACAGCTTCATCCCACGAACCACTGCCCTGTGGAACAGACTCCCAACAGCATGTTTCCCCGATCACTACAATCTTAACCTGTTCATGTCTAGAGTCAACCACTATCTTCCCTTCCTATCCATATAAACTAACCCGTAACATAACCTCTACCTCGAGTGGCTCCGGGTTTGTACAGGGTGATCCCTACTGAAAATAAAACTTTAAAAAGGTACTGCCACTTCCAATTGTTTGAATATCTGACGAAGAATCTTTCAAGGACACTCCCTGTCGACCCTTCTACTCTGTCTGTCCTTGATCCCCCTTTTGCAGGAACTAAAAATTGATAACTATGAGTACGATGTAAAAAAAATATTTTTGACCTTAGGTCTCTGGTTGGAACTCGGAAAGAAATGAGTATACACCAGTATATCAAAGGAAGGAAGGAAGGAATAATAATAATAATAATAATAATAATGATGATGATGATGGTGGTGGCGGTGGTGGTGGTGGTGGTGGTGGTGGTGGTGAGGATGAGGATGATGATGATGATGATAATAATAATAATAATAATAATAATAATGATAATAATTGCTCGCAGGCCTTAAACAATTAACGAAGTCCGGAATTGAAGAAAATATAACGTTAAATAAGAGAGATTAATTCCCCTATTTACACTTATAATATACTACTTCATTGCATTACCCGTAGGTATAAATTTCCTAAGCTTAAGTGTGATAAAAGCATTTATTTTACAGAAAAAATATTTTGCAACATCAATTTCCTCTTTGTCAGTGCACTAAATTCAATAGAGAATCTTAATCACTCAAACAATGTGTACACACATATGGAAAGTTTGCAATCTGACCTATGCATATAATGACTTCAAAGTTAATCAAAATATTCGCTCATGTATGCGGTTATTAATAAAGATGTTCACATATAATGTATCTTGTGGTGAGATGGCCATCTCGACAGATAAGATGTTCTCATTGTGCATCATCCCAGAAGGACGCCAACCCCCTTTCTCACAGTGGAAAATGGGGTTGCGAATAGGCAGTGTCGTGAACAAACCCCGTTCTGGACGGCATACGTCACCATGTTGAGAGATCTGTTAATGCTCCAAACGTTGAAAATGTTTCCCATTAAAATTATTAAATAAAATTATTGAAAATATGCACTTTTGCCCATGTATCCATACTTTATTTTGATTTAGTTTAATTTGTTTAATGGTGTGTCAACTCCTTATGGGTCATTTAATGCCGAAATTTAATTTTGCTGCAAACTTTGGTAATTATTTTTTTTTACTATTAAAATCCATTGCTAGAATTTTTTCTAGTGCTGGATTTTTTGTTACTATTAAAATCTATTTCTGGAATTTTTTTACGTTAAAAATGTATTTTTATACTTTCATAGTGCTTTGGGTGTTAACTATTTGCCCATAGCTGAAACCCTAACAGGTGTTAAAATCCCGACTCAGCGTGGACCTTGGAACAACAGCAATTAAGAAATGGTTCCACGCCCCTAAAACCTCCAGATCAGAGGCCTTGCTGCCGGATGCAGTTTATCGTCATATCCAGGACAGCACAGAATTTATGATCACCCTGTATATACGCCATAAATTGATGGTACATCCAGTTTTCGAATGACATATCTGAATTTCATGCAAACGTCACTAGAATTTAAAAAAATAATGTTAAAGCTGCTGTAAAATTCTCCACCAGGTTGACAATGAGAAATGAAAGCAATAGAATCTTAAACAGTCTTAAATAAATAGCTCAACACTATCTTATATAGATATAGAGTTATGTATAAAAGTAAAAGACAATAGGAAAACTGTATTATTAGCCGACGCGTTTCGTCCAATGTGAACTTTTTCAAGGCGTCGGCTGATAATACAGTTTTCTTATTCTATTTTACCTTTATACATATTGTCATTTTCTACAGGTTAACTCTGAGAAATTCTTCATATAGATTTATACAAAGGAGTGTAGACGGACCATATTTCTTCCTTATCGTTTTCCCCACATTCCCTTCCAGATAGATGGACACTGCGTATGCCAGTACGTATAAGATTCTTTCACTCTGCCAGTATATTAACATAAGTCCACGATTCTACATCCGGCAGCAAGGCCGCTAATGAGGAGATTGAAGGTTTTGAGGAGAGGGAAACCACCTTTTAATTGATGTTGTTCCCAGGTTCACCCTGGTCCAGGGTGGTAGCTCCTGTAGGGCCCCATCTATGGGCAAATAGTGAACCCGAAAACACTATGAAAGTATAAAAATACATTTTTATTGTAAAAATACAAACAATACATTTTTATTACCATAATTGCAGTAGAATTACCAACTATACATTTTTAGAGCAGAATTACCAAAAATAAACTTTATAGCAAAATGACCAACAATACATTTTATCTGTAGTTGAAGCCGTAAAATGTTCAACATATTTAAATTTTGGCATTAATTAACCCACAGAGGTTGATATGCCGCTAAACAAATCAACTAACCAAACAACCAACATGAAAGAACTCCATATAATCCGTATAATATCCTTCAATTTCTGAATGAAATCAAACTGTATTCCCGAATAGAACTTTAATAAAAATACAAATTAAAACACACATCACCGCCTTTTGTAATTATGCTTAAACAAACATGTATATACGCAAAAGCTACCATGTATTCAAGAGTGAAAGCAGAATAGCAATCATATTTTTATTACTTTAAAGCCCTCAAGAAAATTTAATTTCGGCATTAAAAAATCCATAAGTTGTTCTGATGTTAAATAAATCAATTAAGTCCACAATTGTAACGGTTAATCTAACCGTTTTCAAACAGGAAACCTTCGACATTCATTAACCGAATAGTTAACATTACGGCTGGCTGGGATTTATAAGCAGCATTCCATTGGTGAGAAGTAAGTCAAACTGAAGAAGATTCTTCTGCAGAACCGACCGCCAAGAGAATATTTTTCCTGATCACTACAATCTTAACCTGTTCAAGTCTATGGTTAACCGTTATCTCCCCCACCTATCCGCATAAACAAGGTCTAGTTCGAGTGGCTCCCAGTCCTTGTACAGGGCGAATCTCACTGTGAAAAAATTGTTTTTTCTTAAAACAGCTTTTTCGGGAAATTAGAATTCTCAAATTCAGTAAATGTTATAGCTTCTTTTTTTTACAGGGTTTCTCAATTCTTTGAGGACATTTACATGAATTTAGTAAAAGACACATAAGTTACGAAAGAAGAGCTTTATTTGAGAAAGAAATGGCATGAAGAATCTTGAATCTCTACTTAACGCATCTAAATAAATCTGTCGTTAGCATAGATGACTACAAAGCATCAAACATTGGCATGATGGAATCAGATGAACTTTATCTATTTGGGACATTGTACTAGTTATGGTGAACTTTAGAGATTGTATAGTGTTATGGGGGCATTGATTGACTTCCCTCTCGGCTATGTCCCATGCGTACTAGCCCAACGAATTCAAATTTAGAAAGCTATGAGGCCATATGTTTTCTGTTGGCATGCTCGTGGTGATTGTAACTCATCCATTCTTGGGTCGTCTTGGCTTTATGAGACGGCGCAGAGACTTGTTGGTAGATGCCTGGTCTTCCTTTGCTCACGCTCTCTAACCAAGGCCTTACAACCGTCTACAACCCCAAGTCTGTATGACTGTCCAGACGTCCTTATGGTCTCTGCATAAACATCTGTCATTCCTTCAGTTGACTTTTTCGTCCTGACCAAAGATTTTCTTAGAGAAAAATCAAAGCATTCAAGACTCTTGATTTTCCAACCTGTTGCACAAGAGTTTTGGATGGATCAGACGGTTATCTTTTGTCTTTGCAGACATGAATTGGTATCTCCACATCACATATGACTTGTATCGAAGTTCCTCATGCACAATCCTTCTAACAGAGTTCCTTGAAAACTTGGTCTGCATAGCAATGGCGTTAAGTGACTTTCTTATATTCTTAACGATAATTTTCTGCACCTTTCTCACAAATCTGGGTGTTCTAATGACATTAGAAACATTAGAAGTTATCGTCCATTTAGCTACTACTGTAGAATCTCTGTCAGGCCCTTTGAGACCTTTAACGACAAATGGCTGTTCAACTTTCTGGAATCGAGCAAATACTAATTACTATTCTATGCTTTTAAGGCAATGATTATAGCATGTCTTTTCATTTGCTGAGTTAGCTTGATGTTTGTCATCATTTATATGGAAAGAAATGATAATCAGAACAAAATAGAAAGCAATTAGTGCTATTAAAAGACATGTCCTAAAAGAACTGATCAGTCCTGTGCTATTATGGGATTTTTCTTACAAACCCTTTGTTTTATTTAGTGTGCAAAGTCGATATATTGATTATATCATTATCACGCCTTCTAGTTACATGTACTACCCACTTTTGTTCTGTTGTTGTTGTTATTATTATTAATTAAAGCGATGTTTTTTTTTATATATTTCGCAAAGTTCTTGGTTTTTTATTTTATAGCTCCAGCCTGTATCGTCTGAGGAATGGTTTTCTTCTTTAAGAGCGGATTCATCCGCTTGAAGCTTTTTTACATTAATCATTTGGAAAAAGAAACGGCTGCATATAGATGACATTTTAGACATTTCTGAACGAATTTGAGGCCATGCATGACATCCATATGAGATTCTAGATCTGAAGAAGCTATTTAAGAACTTTTTTTTTAGTTTTTCGATTAATGTTTTAGTTTGGTAACTTCTTACGGTGTTGGACAAAATAAACCTAGCACAACCTGTCGTCTGTTCAATTTCTTTATTTCCTATACTAAATGTGTTATGATCAATCCATAGCCTGACGTATTAGAAATGTTTCGAATATATTAATTCAACATTCTGAATCTTCACTCATTTAACGTTTTCACTCTATATTGCAACATTCGACTCGCTTCCAAGATTTGTCCGGATTATGAAGCACATTTGCTTTCGTTGTTATCGCAACGTTTACGGTTGTTCTACTCTGCGGCGCTTTTCAGAAGCGAGATTCTTTTATTTTTTCAGGACAATGGTAGGAAACTAGAAATAAATTTTGGAAAATATACTCATTGCAAGAATACAGAAAGTATGGTCATCAGCAAGAGGAAAAGCCTAAGATGCGATTTACGAATTGGAAGCAGTTTACGAATTTACGAATTGGATGCGATTTACGAATTTCAAGCAGTTGCAGAAGTCGAATAGCTTCGAAGCGTTTTAACAGAGGATGGAAAATGCGACACAGAGATTCGAATACACATTAGACTAGCGAAAGAAGCATTCCTAAAGCTAAGTAAGGTGCCGAGAAACGGGAAAATGTCGTTAGAAGGAAAACAGTGCTATGTAATATCCAGCCTCTTATATTGCAGTGAATGTTGAGCAATCCTTCCACGGATGAAGAACAAAAGAATGCAGGCAGCAGAAATGTAGTTCTACAGAAGGATACTGAGAATACTATGGACAGAGCGCGTAAGCAACAAGAACGTTTTAAAGAAAAAGGCAAAAGAAAGATTACTTATATTTAAAATCAAGAAGAGACAGATGAAATTCCTTGGACACTTTTTAACATCATTTCACCCCAAACAAGGCAATAAAGCCACTAAGACACAAGGGATGACTGAGTGTTGGAGAATATGATTACAAAAACACTATTAAGGAGGTAAGATAATAAAAGGACAGGCATTAAGAAGACAAGAGATAATGATTGACTTTGTATTTAAATTTTAAAGATCAAAGTTGATAAAGATGATGGAAGGCTCTTTGAAAACGTAACCTTCACAGAGCATATTGACGCTAAGGGAAAGGCAGCTGGGCCGCTTACCTTACTTAGCTTGTTTGAATGGATGGTAGAACAAAGGGCGAGGATCTTAGCAAAGGGAGGACATTTACTAAGAGCCACTACACGTGATAGAAAGTTGTGAAGAGCTATGATCGCCTATGTCCTAAAGGGACGCGGTACAAAGAAGAAGAAGAAGAAGAAGAAGAAGAAGAAGAAGAAGAAGAAGAAGAAGAAGAAGAAGAAGAAGAAGAAGAAGAAGATTAGTCCATACCCATGAACGCGGATAACATAGTTGATTTCATTCTCAACAGGCAAATGATTCCATATTTTTATCCGCAAGGATGCTTCTATTGCTCAGAAAATAAATTTAAATAGCGTTGGAAGCCACACAGGACTGACATTCTCCGTTATGGCAATGTACCCCTCTTTATTCACTTGACTTACCACTGTGTGATGTCCACTAGCAATTATGTAGCCATTATTCCAGGGAGGGAATTGGGTGATACGTGTCCTTCTAAATATAGTCTGCGATATAAAGTCTCTATTTCCCTTTTGTAAATGGATTTCTGATCTTCTTTTTGCCTTTAGAAATGGTTTTCTTACTCCTGCAAACCATCCCCGGTATTATAACACCAAGGAACCTTCTCCAAACTGCAGCAGATACTTGATTTCGTTTCTGTTACATTTTTCTTTCATTTTTTCAACAAATTCCAGTCTGACAGCCACAACACATTGAATCACCGGTTCCCGTACGATCACCAGGGTTAAGCAACGTTGAACCTAGTCAGTACCTAGATGGGTGAACGCTTGGGAATACTAGGTACAGTATGTTAGGATGATGTTACAGATAATGACTCGGATTTTTTTCTTTGAGCTGAGTTCCAATCCCCGTTGCATTCGTTATATCCCCTTAAGCGGAAATACCCTTGTGAAAGGTATGGATCCACCACATCTTTCCCTAGCTATGGGCTAATTAGTTAGACTTGTATCATTAAACTATTATTATCTAGAAAAAAATTTACAATCTAAAACATTTCCTGGTTTGAAAAAATCGTTGATAAGCCGTAAAAAGCCCTGTCTTTATGACTTCTTTTCCTCATCTTTTTATTTTTCCTTTTTTCATCAAGTTGTCAGATAATTTGATTATTTTATTCTATACTGTAAATATTTTTTTAATCATTTCACCCCAAGCAAGGCAGATATACAACTAGCACGCAGAGGGTTACAGGGAGTGAAAGTGAGAGAAAAGCTGTATATGAGGAGGACTGAAGAAATGACAAAAAATGAACGAGATTCAAGACAAGACAGGTTGACGTTTTTGGCGTACGGGCAGCGTAAAGGTCATTAGAAGAGGCGAGTTATGATTTTTTGGGGCCCTTAGGCTAATGAAATTATGGGTCTCCCCTTAGATGAAGACACCCTCTAACTCCGAACAATGTAAATAATGTAAATAGAGACTTGTGTTTGATTTCCTAACTATGAGAACATTGGAATTTAATAATGATATATTCATACCTGTGAAACGGAGATTATTTCGAGACACTGTAGAGACGGTGTTAATGTATAGTGCCACTGGCTGTAAATTAACTAAAACCCTGGTGTCTAAGATTGATAGAACTTACACTCGGATGATGAGAGAGATATTGACATCTCTTGAAGACAACCCCCAACTACATCATAGTTCTATGGACCCATTCCTGCTATTTCTAGTCATACGTGAAAGCAGAATACGCTTTCTGTGACAATGCTGGCGAGCAAAACAAGAACTCGCAAGTGATCTATTGCTCTGGACACATAGCCATGGAGCAAAACGGGTTGGTCGTACAACAACCATCTACATATCAGCTATGTTATAACACAGAATGTCACCTTAATGACCTTCCGAACATGATGCAGGACCGTGATGGTCGGCGTGATAAACACATGAATGTCCGAGCTAGCTCAACCGAATAATAATTCTTAAAAAATAAAATGCAATTTCATTTTATTCAATTTATATTCATCATTTTTTAAAATGACCTTTTGCCACTTAACAGAAAAAGATCTCGATAAATTCTAGAATTTCCTTTTCATTTGAGAAACATTTCCCCGTGAAATCGTTTTGCAGCAATCGAATTTTATTAATCGCTTGGTGTAAGATCAGATGAAAATAGCGAGTTGAGTTGAACAGACCAACTGAATTTCAAAATGTTTTCCCGTGTTATTCTTACGGTACAACGCCCTTGCATTGTCGTGTAGGAGAACAATATTTTTTTCATTTTTCTTTCTTTACTTTTCCTTCTTTCTATTTTTCTTTTTTCTCTCTTTCTTTCATTTCTTTTATTTTTGCTTTCTTTCTTTCACTCTTTCTTCTTTTTTTCTCTTCTTTTCTTTTTCTTTTCTTTCCTTCTTTCATTTTCTTTCGTTTCGTTTTTTCCTTCGTTCTTTTTATTTATTTCATTTCTTTCTTTTTCTTTCTTTTCTTTTTTCTTTTCTTCTTTTCTTCTTTTCTTCCACTCTTTCTTCTTTCCTTTTTTAGTCTTTTCTTTTCTTTCCTTCTTTACTTTCTTTTAATTATTTTCTTTCCTCCTTTCTTCTTTCTTTTCTTTTCTTTTTCTTTCTTCCCTTTTATTTATTTCATTCCTTTTTTATTTCATTTTTCCTTTCTTTCCTTATTTTTATTCTTTTTCTTTCTTTTTCTTTCTTTCTATTTGTTTCTTTATCTAATCCTTTTCTTTATGTCTTTCTTTATTTTTTTTCTTTCTATTTCTTTTTATTTATTCATTTTTCTCTATTTCTTTATTTCATTTTTATAGTTACTTGGCTTATTTCACTTTTTATATATCTTCATTTCGTACTCCATCTTACGCTTTCTAAGACGCTCCCGCGTATAACCCACAACCATCAAACTTAAACTAAAATCCATTAAAAAGCAGAATACATCAAACATTTTTTAAAGAAAGGTAAAAAAAGACAGAAAATTAAACCATAATAAATAAATAATGTAAGTAAATTCAACTACTTACATAATTTTATTTACTGTCATCCAAATCTTGAATTCTGAAAATTCGTGACTGTCATCTATTCTTGCAAGGGTTTCCGTTACTATGGTGATATAGTGGATGCTTGCTTAAAGTGCCTCCCAAAATTTCCCTTTGAATATAACGCGAAGGTACTTTATGTTCGCCGTGGTATAATTTGATTAACATTTCATCTTAGTGTTTAGTTTCATGTTTTATTTATTTATATTTGTTTTTCATGATTTCTTTTTTTATCCCTGAATCGTTTGCTTTTTTTACGTACATTTAATTAGTGTTTACTTTATCTGTTTTCTTTATTTTTCCATTATTTCTTTATTAATCCTTGAGTAATACAAACTATCTCAGCCACAGAGCAGACTTTCTTCCATTCTAAAATTTATATTTCTTTATTTCATTGCCCTACCCCGTTCCCAAATTCAATCTAAGTTTTTGCCTCACCTTTTCTTTCGATACGACATTTTAAATTTACTTGTCCTTTTTCTTTCCCTTTCTTCTTTTACTTCTTTGCCTTTCTTCTCGCATTCATTCTTTTCTCTTCTGTCCTCTGTTTCGCACTTAATGTCGGAGTCCACCTAAGCGACAAGTACACTTCTCCACTCACTTCTTATGCAGCTGCCATATTCCAGCAGCAGAGGCCATCTTCTGACCCTCTGTCCACGCTGATCGGATCAGTATTTCTTCATTCAATGCAAATTTAGTAACCAACTGCACAACACCAACAAGGACGCCGCTGCCAATACGAATGCAGGCATTGCGTCGGCCATTTTTACATTCACTACCTTCAGCGTCGTCATTGTTGTATGAACATCCAATCAATCCTCAGAGTGTGGGAACGCTGCCCAGATATGTTCACGTCCTGGGTTTCTCAATACTGAAATGAATGCATGAAGACTTACTCACGTGCCTTCAGACACACATGGGTATAAGGAAACACACACGCACGCGCACACACGCACACGCACGCACAAATCTATCATTCGTCCATGCATTGAATATTACTGTCACATCCGGTCTGCTGCTTCTGCTATACATTTACATATTGTTGATAAATCCAAAGAATCTGCAATGTTATTGTTCCTGATCTGGCATCTTGGTGTCAGTCACTTTCCTACCGCCGTAACATAGCTTCTCTGTGCCTTTTCTATAAATATTTTCATGGTAATTATTCCGATGAGCTTAACTTTTTGGTCTTCATGTACTGAAGTTCAATACTAGATTGGCGGTAAGGTCTCATTTCACCGTTGGAATGTAACCGTAAGCTTTTTCTCTTGCACTTCTCACACTTTCAGCTTCTTCCTTCCCAGTCAACTTTGATAACCAAAAGTTTTAATGCAATTCCTATCATCATCTTCTGTCTTCTTATTCCCTGTTTTTTATTGCTCTCCATCCATAATAATATTTTATTTTTATTTTATTATTTCACACTCAGTAACCACTGGCGTATTCGTGGCTTTATTGACTTGCTTTGGGTGAATATATATATATATATATATATATATATATATATATATATATATATATATATATATATATATATATATAATGTTAATGGTCACAGTTGAATCAGTAGTATTAAAAAGTGTTCAACACACGTGTGGAAAAAATATAAATAAAAGTAAAATTAACATATAGAGCTTTTAGCTTTAAAATCAGGAGGTCAATTAAAATATCCGACCTTGGTTTTGACGTAACAGTGTCTTCGGGCGATATTTTTAAAAATGACCACCTTAACGCTTTATTAAACAAACAAAACACAAAGAACGTTACGTGGAAAATAATTATGTAGCATTCATTGTGGGTTTTTGAAATAAAGCGTTAAGTTGGTCATTTTTTTTTAAATATCGTCCGAAGAGACCGTCAGGTCGAAACCAAAGCCACGTATTTTAATTGACCTCCTAATTTATAAACTATATATATATATATATATATATATATATATATATATATATATATATATATATATATATATATATATATGATTAAAACAAACAAAATGTATTACAGCTGATTGATGTTATTTTCAGTACCTCGACTCAGACCAACCTTTTTGTAATCGTTCGGTCCACTTTGGAATCCGAGAACGCACTAAAATGTTTTTTAAAAACTTACTGTGTAAGCTTAAAATTTTAAATATATGCTAAGTAATGCTTAATAGATAGCCAGATAATGTTTAATTGACTTATCTCATTTACCAACTAACATAACGTAATACCGCTTATCAGGGTCAGATGGTCCAATAAACCTATTGAATTATTAACAGATATATATTCATACACCACCACAGAAATACAAATCGTAGACGCCAAATTAACGGTGCTTTTTCAAATTTAAAATTAGGAGCATGCAATTACCCTTTCTTTTAGTGGTTCAATTTGGCATCTACGATTAGATTGTTCGTCTGCATATATTTACGTGGAATTCTTTTTCCTAAATTCAGAAAAGGTTACCATTTTCCTTGACGATTACGAACGGCACACAAAATTTGGTTGATTACACAAGCATTAAAAAGATGAATATGCTTAAAATACACTTCTCATATTTTCCTAACATCCAACAAGAAATAGCGCTGGATACTTTTGCATCAGGCTAATAGTATTAAATGAAGAATTTGTTATTGACGAAAGTGAGTGGCTTTAAGCTGGTGCGAATAAGCACCAAGCTTGTGGATAACCGAAACGAGTGAAGAGTTTTAATGTCCGGAGTAATGATGGTGACAGTTGGTCATGTAATGGCGAAGTGGTTAGTTTAAAATTGGTTGCTAAGGAGATGTTAGTGCAAGTGGTGACGATGATAAAAATTTCGACATATTGATAAAAGTGATGACGATGGAAGTGTTAGAAATTGTATTAATAGAAATTCGGGTGTTAACACTGGGCTGCACGAAGAGCTAAGGATTAAGATGAAGGGAAAGTGAAGTGGTCACTTTATTTGTAATGAAGATGGTTGATGCTCGTAGTAGGATTCATAATTTGAGCATCTCTAAAGGTTCGGATTCGAAGGAAAAAAGAATAAGAAGCAGAAAGAGTAGGCAAAGGTCGATGGAGAGAAACGTAGGGGAGAGAGAAGTGTTTGACGATGAATGTTGGCATGATTAGTGTGGGAGACTCTTGTGCTTGTAGTGATATTGGTAACTTGGCAGTTAGCAGATAAAAGAGAATAAGACGAGAGAGAAAGAAGAAAGAGAGAGAGAGGAACCAATACAAAGGGATATAGAGGGGAAGGATAGTCGATGATCGAAGGGACGAGATGACCTATACATGACTCATATCAAGCAAGTTACAAATAACTACATCTCAAGTGGACCATGCCACGAATGAGCACTAACCATTGAGGAGCGTGTGGATGTGTGTGTTGTGCCTACCCATCTTAATCTTGTTTCGAGGTTTTTAGCTGAGTAACCCGTTGCGCCAGAACAAGGCTTTTGCACGCAACTCAGAAGTGTGTGCATGGAACCGTTTATATGCTCAGTGAATGAAAGGAGAGTTTCAAGTTCAGGAGAATGATATCTCCCCTATGACAGGCTTTAGAAAGTTCATTATTGTAGTTGTAGGAAAATCTCTAAATTCAAATGACGTCAAATAAATCTTCTTTCTGCCGAAACGAAACTGGGGTTAAAAATCAAACTCCAGAAATATGAAAAAGTTGTAATCTGTGCAGAAAATCTGAAATAAGGTATGGTGGATCATTCATGGGGAGAAAAGAAGTAAATTATCACGATGGTAATTTTCGAAGTTTAGCGTGGATGCGGCACGAAACCGAAAGTATGCTGAACCCAGTGAGGATCGAACCCGCCACTCAGTAGTAATTAATCTACCTGGAAAAACACGCTAACAATGACACCACGACGAAGCACCCACAAAAATAACATTCTAAGCGTACCTTAGATCTGGTACAATGTCGAAAGTATGAGGCACCCAGTGAGGATCAAAGACATTATTCAGTAGTAATTGATATAGAGGGACGATCTTTCTAACAATTAAATCACGTAAAAGTGCCCACAAGGGTTTTCTAAGCGCAGCTTAGATGTAGCAGATGGCCGAAAGTATGGGGCACCCAGTGAGGATCGAATTTACTACTCAGTAGTAATTGATCTAGCGAGACAAGATTTTCTAAACGTACCTTAGATGTGGCACAAGGTCCAAATTATGGAGCGCCCAGTAAGGATCGAACTTAGTCGTAAATTATTTAACGGGACATGCTTGTTAACCATTACACCACGTCGAATTGCCTGAAGCACGATGGAATGAAGATAAAATAATTGGCATAAAAATTAGTGTTGCATAAGAAAATTAAAAGTACGAGTGTACATGCCCTGTTCATATCCTTTAAGTAGACTGAGTGTAGATGTCAGCAGCTACCAGCACCGTCAAGGAGACACTAATTAGGAATATGGATTTCAGTTTTAATATACCTTTGGACTATCCCAAACAGATTAGGAAAGAAAAATGCTAGCAATCTGGTTGTCTGGAAATACAGAGTTCAATCCCGAGGTCAGAAAAGCGGAAATATACAGCGGTTCAATGGAGAAACAGATTGGCATCACAGTATCAGTTAGGAGATCTGAAATCCCCGAGCGAACGTGACAGTTAACGAAATAAGAACAGCATGAAACCTCAGATCAAATAATGAGATCTGTTTGATTAACAACGAAGTTTTCTCAAAGACAAAATCTCGAAAATCTAGGTCCGAATGATTTGGTAAATAATATTTTTTTTTAAAAATGTACACCTTAAGATGTTCGTCAAAATTACAGTATTCTGAAAAAAAATATTCAAAATCTATCGACCCTGCGACAAATAAAGGCAAGAGGAAAGTTTAAAATGCAAACTACTAACTTCCGGTTCAGGGAGAATGAACAAAATATCGAGAGAGTTCCATAAGATTTGTGCTAAGCTGTTTGGTTAATTCCTCTTAGTAATTAATCAATTAATAGAAAATGCCAAGATGAGCACGTTCATCATCTTATTACGCACGTTTTAGTTGCAGGACTTCACGATAGCTGCTTTTCATTCGTTTTGACGCATTGATTACCATTACAGCCGTTTTCACATAAATGACTTTATGCAAATATAATTTTTGTATATTTTTCATATTTTATACTTGTATACAGTTTTTAAACATGACTTGAAGCAGACAGCCATACTGCCGAAATAGTGTTGAAGATTGTCAAACACTGTCACTTTTCTTTCCTAAGTGTTGAAAAATATTGAAATAGTTCCGTCAATCATTTGTATTTTAATAATAATAATAATAATAATAATAATAATAATAATAATAATAATATTCCTGGTAGCCCATGCCATAAAGAAATACAAAAAACTGTACTCACAAGTACAGCTCACACATTACGATGAGTTTTATCTACGTAAAATGTGCGCCATCTTACTTTTTTATTTTTTTTGTTTTTTGTTTTTAGACAAATGGTAGGCGGAAAAGCTCGGGAAACCATTTCTGACCTTAGGTCTCTGTTTGGGACCCGGGAGGAGATATGTACACAACAGAAATCAAAGGTCATAATAATAATAATAATAATAATAATAATAATAATAATAATAATAATAATAATAATAATCATAATAAAACAGAAAATGGTACCTACAATATTTTTAAAATTAATTTGTAAACAATCTGTAGGATGCTAAGGAATTTTATTAAAATTTTAGAAACGGACACTTTTAAAAGTATATATGAAAATATGAAAATATAATATTTTTGTAGATATATATAATTTTATAAATGTCCATCTTAGTATGTAAATTGACTTATCATGGATCACAATATACTTTACTACCGTTTCGATGGGTGCCCAGCGTTTAGGTAATCATTATCTGAGCTTGTCTCGTTCAACATTGCAACTGATTTGTGAACTTAATCCTCATTGGGAACTCAACACTTGTGGCATTATGCCAAACTAAGCTAATCACTGTAATTTACGTTTACCCACTTTAACAGATGCACGTACAAATTGAATTCAGTCTTGATATCGCACCCCTCTCTCTCTCTCTTTCTCTCCCCCTCTCTCTCTCTCTCTCTTTCTCTCACTGACACACACACAAACACACAGAATACGAAGAGACAGGCATCTTTAGAAGTATTGTTATAACCTTTTTGGAGCCGAAGGGAAGGTACCATTCCCAGACTAAGATTCGTCGTGGTCTGCTGTTGCCTCATTCTCCAACAGTGGGAGGTCAGAATATAAATTGGCGTTTCCCGCCAGCGTTTCGCAACAGGATCGACCCAAGTTGCCTGCTGCTATCGCAATTTTCAGTGAAAACTACCAGAGCACTTGTGAGAGAAGCACACAGATCGGAGCTTCAGGCTAAGAAGACAGAAGCCGTAGTCCAATGCCAGTTATGAGGTACATTTAGAAGAATTCTGTACTTTAATTTGGAATAAATGTATATCTCCAGCCGTATAACTAGTGATTACAAAATCATTGATCTCCACAGAAACTTATTGTCAGTAAAGAAATCGTTAATAAAGAACAACCCAGGATTATATATTAGAAGCTAGAGGGTCAACCTAAAGTTTAAATTGCCGAAAAAGGTGTTCCTCGCAATTAACTGCTACGTTCTGCTCCTCTAACCTTGCAATATATATATATATATATATATATATATATATATATATATATATATATATATATATATATATATATATACGAGGTATGATCAAAAGATATCGGTCTATTGTTACGGTTACAATGACCTAAAGTACGCAGAGTGAAGACACTTGGCACAAAAAGACCTTGGATTCTGTCGCGTATAATGTTCTCAATCTGTTCTCTTCTTTACAGCAAGTCTTAGAAGGAAAGTGTGTAGAGTGTGGTCGTCACACCACACCAGAAAGGCTTTATCAGTAACCATGGTTTGTTCAGCAGTTTTTGATCAAGGAAGACATCCCCACCCCCGAAAAAACCATGTTCTCCAGATCTCGCCCCACCTATCTTTCTAAAACAAATACCACTTTAAGGGAACAAGATGTCAAGACGTCGAGGAAATCTGAGAGAATGTGACGAGGCAGCTGCTCGCTGTCGCAAAATAAACAATTCCAGGAATGCTTCCATCCATGGAAATGACATAAAGTGTATAGATTTGGAAAGGGACTATTTCGAGGGAGATTAAATGTCGAATTGATATGTGATATGTTATGTTGTAGTTTTCTTTTTATAGCACCAATACCGATACATTTGATCAAACTTCATATATATATATATATATATATATATATATATATATATATATATATATATATATATATATATATATTAGCTCCTGAAAAATTAATTTCGGTTGAGCCCTCTGGTTTGATGTGTCAATTTGTAAACAGTGACTATTTAAGCTAATATTGCACGACTCTTCGGCAGAATTGAGTCACTGTCAGTCACTGTGTGTTTATCTAAATCTAAAAATAAACACGCTAAAATTCACCTTCATCCCGTACCGTGCGGTGACGACTTAGTGGAAGAAGTTCCGACTGACGCAAATTCTATCGGGTTTCGATCCTAGCTAGAGGCAACCGGACGTCTAACCACACTGATGAGCTGCGAAACAGTCTGTGTTTGACAAAAATATATCTATATATATATATATTGACAGATATAAGCAAATGTGAGAATTTTATCTTTATAAACAAAACTAAAAATGTCGTTTCAAAATTTTTAAATTCAAGAACGCTTATAAAAATACTTCAGGCTAATTGAAAGTCAACATCATCTATAGAGGATGCTTAGAGATGAAATTTAAAGTCTAAAAAAGTGTATAAATGTTGCTGTTATTTTTTAATCTTTTTTAATAATGGAATTATTATTTATTTTAGTTTAGTTTGAGAAATTAATTTATGTATTTATATATTTTATATAATTGAAAGTTTGCAATTTAAATGATTTTTTTATTATTTACAATATTATTATAGGCATGTATGTTAGCTTGAGAAATGGGCATAACATTGATAAAAGGAGTTGTTTTTAAAAATCAGGAGCGCTAATTTATATTTTCATAAGATACAATAGTAACACTTCGAAGAATTTTCGGTCTAACTAAATATAAACTGAGAAGAAAAGGCCAAAAGACAGACACGACCTAAACAGGAATAGACAGTGCTAAACGACCAAGACATAGCAATTACGCTAGCCAAAAACACGATTCAAAGAGAGACAAAGTTTAGACCACTGTTCAAGTTCTACTCTAACGCGATCTTCAGGCGACCAGGATGCGTTTTAATAAACTGACGATCGCGCTTGTGTGAATCTTAAGCCACGATCTTGACATTGCCTCTTTTTGAGCCTATATATATATATATATATATATATATATATATATATATATATATATATATATATATATATGTGTGTGTGTGTGTGTGTGTGCGTGTGTGTGTGTGTGTGCGCGCACGCGCGTGTGCGCGCGTGTATGTGTGTATTTAGGCAGCAATCCTTCTTTTATGCACATTTCATTAAAAACGACTGAAAAGGTGCTTTTATTTATTTTTTATATACAATTTATCATGCGATGTAATAAGGTTTTTCTTTTCGGATGATAAATTATATAAAAACTGTCCGAATGTTCTTTTTATCCGAGTGCTTTCGGCTATACATTTAGCCATTTTCAAGGATTATATTTCGACTGTTAGAATTAGAAATAGTTTGTTATATGTATGTTTTATAAAACGTTTCATTGTTTTTTTTTTTGTTTCAAAACACAGTCAGCATATTATGTCCATGTTCAAGGTTAATATTATTAAGTGTTGATTTGTTTGCTTTTATTAATAAGGCTTCCATTATTTTTAGGCATTTTTGCATGTGGATGATGCTATTATATGAGTGTTGTCGACAAGTATGTTCCGAATAGTGTCCGGTATATTTCTAATTCTAACAGTTAAAATATAATCCTTAAAAATGGCTAAATGTATAGCCGAAAGCGCTCGGATAAAAAGAACATTCGAACAGTTTTTATATAATTTATCATCCGAAAAGAAAAAAATTATTAGATCGCATGAGAAATTGTATAAAAAACTAAATAAAAGAACCTTGTCAGTCGTTTTTAATGAAATGTGCATATATATATATATATATATATATATATATATATATATATATATATATATATATATATGATTATTTTAAAACAAAGAGTATATTTCGAAAATTTATCAAAAGGTAAGAGACAGAATAAAAAAATTTTATATATGGTGGAAAAAAGTATGACAAAATGGTAAACGTTTTCGTGTCATGGGTCTCGTCCTTCGGAACTCCATTAGACTAAATTTGTTATGGTGGTGCGACTGCACATGTGCCCGAACGAAGGATACTGGAAATTTAAGTTTATTTTTTTATATAAAATCTATCCTATTTCATTTATATTCTTTTTCTTTTTGTTGAGTTTAGAACCTATCTAAATTCAACATAAAATTTGTTACTATTATATCTAAAACAATAAAAGACTTAGTCAATAACAAGACTCAGTCAATAATTTTTAAAAACTTACTCAATAAAAGATTTAATCAATAATTTTACAAAAAATTCATAGGAGAAACATCAAGATCTAAATAAGAGATGATATAAACTCAAATGGAGCATTTTACAAAACAATACATGGAATACATTGGTTAGCCAGCGTAACTAGACTGACCATACGTTTGGCATAAAAAAAATGCTCATCTGGTCAAAAGAGAAAACAATACACAACGATGTAAATTTTTAGAAGGCGCCTTGATCGCAAGGTCATCCAAAGTAAATTTTCGCCCTGGTTCTTACATCACTTCATCAATCCTGGCAGATCTTCCCTTATCACACTGTGGGATATCTAATAACAAATGTGATAAAAAAGAAAAAGAATCTAAATGAAACCGGATACATTATATATATAATAAAAAAATAAATTTAAAATTCCCAGCATCCATCGTTCGTGCGCATGTGTAGTTGCACCAACATAACAAATTAAGTCCGATGGAATTCAAAAAGACGAAAAGATACCTTTTTCAATTTACCATTTGATTTTTCTACTTTGTCATGCATGTTTCCCCATATATATATATATATATATATATATATATATATATATATATAGAGAGAGAGAGAGAGAGAGAGAGAGAGATGTGTGTGTGTGTGTGTGAGAGAGAGAAAGAGAGAAGGAGAAGTATTTCTCGCCCGGGCTCAATCCCTAAAACCTAGCCAAGTGTCTAAATAAAAACAGTCAAATAAAAATGACATATATCACCTCTATCGATAATTAAATTACCTGACTGAATGATTTTATTCGTTCAGATGTATTTTACTTATTCTCACATCATTATACAATTAAATTGTTAGATACAGAGACTTAAAATCATTTTAAACGTCTGTTCTGTCGAAGCACAGATGTTTTTCTTACCATCGTGCAACCTTTAGTTACACATATGCTTGACACATTTTAATGAAAGAATTGTAACATTACACTATATGAGTGTGCGTCTCTGTGTGTATATGTTGATGTGAAAAAGATCTTCATTATAAGTTTGTCAATATAATGATTAGAATAATATATATTAATTGCACATTTTCTTTAAAATATACTTCATAATTAGAGGTTACTTCTACTAGATGAGTTCAAGTTGTCATCAATGATTCCATTTCTGTTAACTTTTACTAAAAATGTTTCTGGGATCCTTTCATAATTCTCTCTGTAATATTTTACTCAAATTCTCCCTGTTTTATTGCTCGTGAAGGAAAAAATGACCCGAGAAAGCAGACACCGGAAGTCCGCCATCCATTTCCGGCATCTCGACTTTGCTGACTTGAAGTTCGAAGGTTGAACGAGGGTTAAACTGTCATGTGACTTCCCCGCGAGATTTACGTTCTGCCGCGTGACTCAGATGTCGGAAGCCATGTCTGTTATTTTCTATTCAATTTTTTTTTTTGGTGGAAAGAGAGTTTTTGTTTTCTCTCTTCTTTAAAGCAGATAAAAAAAAACTTGTTTAAATACATCTAACAAATTGAACCTTTTTTTTAGATTTTTTTAAAATGTTAGCGTGTGTGTTTTATTCAGTCTCGGACCGGCTACAGTGTTTGTTTGTTTGTGTAAGAGAAGGTGGGTAGGGAAGAAAGTACACTGTCAACAATGATTATGATTCATTTCTCTCTCTTTCTAACTCACTCTTTCTTTCTCTCTCTCTTTCTCTCTCAATTGGTATTTGGATTTTAGACTTCTGTTTTAATTTTTTTTTTCTTTTATCATTTGGTGCATCATGGCCAAACAACGAACAAAACAGAGTTAATGCTAAAAGGTAGAATCATCTTTCGAAAAAAGCTTTCATTCTACAAATGGATAAATATTTATGACTAGCCTATTCTATTTCTTTATGTGCCGTGTCCCCTCGTAGGCGATCATGGCTATCCACAACTTCTTGTCCATTGTAGTTCTCAATAAACTGTCTTTCTGTTATTTTTCCTAAACCCTGTTCCGCCATCCATTTACTCCAGCTCACTAAGTATATTATGCGTTGTTTACCTCGGTCCCTCTTTCCCTCTATCTGCCCCGTGAGGATAAGATTTTCTAATCCAGAAACCTCAATTGTTTCTTTCTGAAAGTATTAGTTTCCTTTTTGTTTCCATTTTATCCAAAACTACATTGTTGCTCACGCGTTCGGTTCTCGGTATCATCAGCAAACTTCTGTAGAACAATATTTCTGTTGCTTCAAGTCTCCTTTTCACCTTTAAGGAGATTGTCCAGCACTCACTGCCATACAGCTGGATTTTAGACTTAAGTTTTAATTCTTTTTTTCTTTTATCATTTGATGTATCACAGCCAAACCACGAACTAAACGGGTTTCAAGCTAAAAGGTAAAAATCATATTTCGAAAAGAGCTTTCCTTCTACAAATGGATAAATATTTATGACCAGCCTATAATCACTCCAAAGTATTTTAGTAGTAGCAGATTTTTAATAAGTCTGCTTTATTGGTAAGGTGTAGTAGTGTAAGCACTAAAGATTTACTAAGCTCATCTCGAAGATAATTCTACTAATATAAAATAAAAAAAGTTCACTAGAATCTCCGTTATTCTAGATTTGTACCATTCTAAGCTAATTTTGCTAAATACATACTCCAATGCAGTACAACAGAAAATCTAACGTTAGAAAGCAGAAAATGACAGTAAACTAGGTACCCCCAAAGATTTTTTTTTAAAATGAGCATAATGATGAAAAAAGACCCCACACTTGATAAAAACAAAGTTTTATCATCAAAATGTGTATGTTATTATTAAGAATAAAGACTAAATTATTTTTCTTGTTATTTTATCAATTTTCTTAATCCATACTAGCATGTTCAAAATTTTGGTTAAAAATCTTGTTTTTCTTGTGCGGTAGGCCAAGGGTTAGTATGAGAAATTTATCGTCTTTTTGCGGTAAAAACAAATAATTTTAATGAAATTTTCGCAAGTGAATGAAATTATTTTGGAAGTATATTTTAGAAAATCTTGGTAAAAAATACTTTTTTCTCATCTGTTATCCGATTTACCTAATTTTATGAAATTTTGAGAAATTAAAATTTCAGTATCTTCATATTTATATTAGTTAAAAGCAAGACTCCTTGGAAATTTTAAATCATCAATTCACAAACATTTAACGAAAATCTGAATTGTGAGATAAAAAAATGAAATAAAACTATGATATTATTCAATTAGAAAAGCTTTAAATTGCAATTATAAATAAGATATATTAATGATACTATTGTCTGAGGAAAAAATTTCGATGAATAATGAATTTTTACAAGAATTCTTTTCATTATTTTAATATTTTAATTAGAAAAATCCATTAAGTTTTAAATATTTTCAGATTTTGTATTAATTTCAGCGATCTTGGTGATATATTAAGTGAAAACTATATATACTAATCGTCTTAATACAAATCATCAAACACTATTGTTTTAAAAATAATTTTTATTTATTTATTAGTGTATAAACGTGCCGATTTTTGTAAGTACAGGCGATCGTATACGATATTATTAGAAAATAAAAGCGATTACTATAATAAATTTAAAGCCGAGATTTTTAAAATTCAATAAAACATTAGATTACGGAGAATATTTTCCAAATTTTTAAGATTACTGAGTATTTAAAAATTAAATAAAAAAGGCGCTCCCGTTATTTTCTTCAATTATGTTTTACAGATACTGTCTCCGTAGAACAACATTAGATCTGTTATCACGTTGTCAAACACTTCAACCCAGTTACTAAAATCACGGTTACTGTCGTCTTAAAAATGAATTTCTTCGATTATTTAAATTTAAAGTAAATAATATTTCCTTCACACCAGATTAATTATACCTTAAATCAGTTAATATTATTCAAATTAAGATTCAGAAGAGCATATTTTACTTTTTGGAATATTTTTTATAAAGAAAATTACATCTATTTTAATAACAAAAAAACTCCTTCCAGTCAATTTAAATTAGTTTTTGAAATACAGCAATGTATTTTTCTTATTGGAAATATTAATTGTAATTAGCTTGAAATTAAAACTAAAATAAAAGCTTCAAGAAAGATTTTTAATTTTTGAAATTCATTTTAAACCTAAGGAATCGTTATTTTTATTTATTTTTTTTTTGTGTGTGTGTGGAGGTATCTATAGTAATCTATTCTCCTTTGATTCCGATCTTGAATCCCGTAATTCATTAGGGTCGTAGAACCACACACGATCTTCTTCGGTGGGTGTTACTTTTCTTTTACGAAATCTTTACTCAATACGAGGCCCAGGAACCACTGAAGGTAAGTGCTTACCAAACGATGTTGTTGGGCAAACGTAAGAGGGGGGAAATAAGCGAAGGTTATGAGGATATGTAGGATAGCTAACGGTTGACCCGCGACATGAAGATTGTTGTGATCGGTAGAAGCGAATTCATGGGAAAAAGCTACTGAAATGGAACTTACTTCCTACCAATGAAAATCCGAACTGAATGAGGATGTTTCTCCTCTCTGTAGATAGCAGGGAGAGTTTTAGCTGTAAACGTCTGGACTGGTCAATCTAGTTAATGTTCAGAACAATTTTAGAACATTTTTCCATGGAAATAGTGAAAGATTAACGAGAGGCTCGTGACGATGCGTCTGTGGGAGAAGGGTTGCAGCGTAGCAAATAGTTGATCACCTACAATATCGGCAAATGCTTTTGAACCGTGTCAAGGTTGAAAAGGGAGAACTGGACAGCTCCAGCCCAGACATGGTAGTAATATTCCATTTTTTGGTCAGATCTGACTCTTTGAAAGATAGAGTATGGCACATAGTGTTGGGTACTTTCTGGAACGGTATAGGGAACCGAACCACTTCTTCAGTGTCTTTAGCTTTAGATGGGTCGGATATATGAATTCCACTTCCTTTTTTGAATCATTTCACCTCAACCAAGGCGGGAATATCTCTAGTACGCAGGGGGTTCCATGCAGTGAAATTGAGAGAGAACAAAAACTGAATATAGGGAGAATTGAGGAAAGGACAAAGGATGAACTGGATTCATGGAGATGAAAATGGTGCACTTCATTTTTGAAGATTGTATTTGCCAGGGAAGCGAGTAAGCAAAAGGGGGTTCCACAGGCTGGAAAGTGCAAGAAAATAAACTGTTTGAGTAGAAGTAAAAAGGTAGCATTTAGCTATTTCATCAGTAAACAGGTGGGACCTAAATGCCAAAGTAGTAGCGCGCTTAAATTGACGTAGTTGAGGCACCAGAGAAAAAAGCGCAAAGAACAGTTGCCATGAAAATATTTGTAGAAAAGACAGAGGGAAGCCATATCACATCGATGAGAAATTGACTGAAGTCGAGATGCCAAGTCAAGATCGATTAAATTGCAGATCCTTCTTTGGATTGTGTCAAGAACCTCGAGATGAACAGCAGGAGCACCAGACCAGATATGGCAGCAGTATTCAATGCACGGACGAATAGTAGATTTGTAAATGTACAAGATGGATTCTGAGGTCTGTAGTGAACTTGAGTCCCAAAAGACGTTCAAAGCAAGAAGCCTCGTTGAGAGTGTGGATTGTGACTATTGAGAATTTGGGGAGACCTCGGTGATAATTACTAGTTTGATTTTGCGGGTATTGAATGTTACAAGACAGTATATCTGCCCCAGCATTGAGCTTTTAGAACTCAGCGGAAAGATCAGCTGACCTGCTCTAATCATCTAGATTTTGTGAGGTGCACACATCCACTGTGGTAGCATCGGCATAGATATTTACTATCTGAAAGAGATCGTTAATATAGAGCATAGAGTAAAGCCGAATAGTTTATTTTGTAGTAAGCCTACATTGATCTTATAAGCTTCAGAATCCTAGCCAGAGACAAGGTCCCACCTGATAGGAAGGACGATGATTTCAGATTTCCCGTAGCTGGAGAGTTTGTGTATCAACCATGTTACGCCTCCGTGATTAGTGAAACAACCTGACGTAGCCAACCCGACAAGTTCGTTTTAAAATCAATTTTTTTCTCCGAGACTTGTTGCGCTAGCAAGGCTAAAGAGCCTAGTCTTCTCTATTTATGAACAGTTGTATTCAGTTTCCATTCACCTAGATTTCTCCCCACTAGGGTTGGGTTTATAAATGATAGAGGCAGGGATTTGAACACGGCTCGCATTTGAGGATAATACACAGGATAATGACAATCCACCCCTGAACTTCAGACAGCAAGTCTCCTAAAATCTAATCGAAAGCCTGCACTAGAGTCAATCAGCAGAATACGAGTTGATGTCCGATTCGAAAAGACATTCCAAGCTACCCTATATAACCTATCGCTGGAGAAGGATAGATTTATGAGTTTTCCAGATGAATGAATCAGACGAGACCAGAATTTGTACCCAGCACCCTGATTCGAATTTCCTCCCCGATAACCCTTATACTACCTGCAAATCAAATCTCTCTTATTTAAAAAAAAAGAAAAAAGACTCGATCCCTATTTGGTGCTCTCTAATGTTACCTTGTTCCAGACTAATATAAGTAGTAATATTTATATATAATCACTTAGCGAAGTACGGTGATAAGCAAACCTGTTTTGATACACAATTAGTGTATAATCATCGAAGTTTAGAATACGTAATTATATTTACGACTGTTTCTTGGTTGAGGTCGTTAAAGTGTTTCTTCTTGATGTGACGTGATGTTTTTTGGAGTTTAGCTATAAAAATGAGGTCAATGAATACTGATTCTCTAGGCAGACAAAAAACGAAAGCCTCTCTGCTACGTTTCCTCTCATTTGTCTTAGGAATTTACAAAGAAAATGGATAAAACGTAGCATTAACATGAAACTATTGTGTCATTTCGGTATAGATTGTAAATTGTTTTTAATTCTACTTAACAATATTAATTCTAATAATTATAGACACGCGTTATTAATCACTAAACTCTTTCAGACTTCCTGGATTAGTAAGGGCTTACGACCATATCACGTTGAGACATCGCTTCTCGTACGCTGAACGAAGAATACCTAGATGGGTGACCGCTTGGATGTGCGGGTTGTGTAATGGATATCGGCTCGAACCTGAAAATCGGAAAACCGTGTTTCAATTCCAAACAGGTTCGTTATATTCATTTACTTGAAAATACTCTTGAGAAAGTTATGATTCCACATTTTCTACCCACCCCACCCACTATCAGTTAGTTAGTATGGCTTGTATCAATAAATCTTTGTCTCCAAAATTTCTTACAATCTAGAAATTTTTTCCGGTTTTAGAAAACATGCAAAGAGTTGATATGTCGTAAAAACAAATCAATCAATTAATCAGTGATTTCAAATTAGACGTTCTCTCCTTCTCTTTCTAACGACCATACACTTTTTCTTCTTATAGTAAATAGTCTTTCCTTCTCGCTTTCTCGTCATAGGCATGACGATAAACTACATCCGGCAACAAGACCTCAGATCGGGAGGTTTGAGAAGCGTGGAACTACCTCTGAATTGCTGGTGAGGCAGGTCCACCCTGACCCGAGGTGGTAGCACCTGTTAGGGTCCCATCTATGGGAAAATAGTGAACCCCGAGACTATCGTCAAAATATTATGTAAGCATAAATATGTTTGTCGTAAGAATACCAGCGATACATTTTCATAGTAAAAAAATTACCTGCAATTTTCATAGTAAACAAAATATGACTACAATACATTATTGAAAAAGGAAGAGAAAAATTACCAGCAATACGTTTTTGGAAAAATATTACTAACGCTTTAGTATTAAATAACCCATAAGGAGTTGATGTGCCGT
>OZ038476.1:86777523-86890023 GCA_964036315.1 Acanthosepion esculentum
AATGCATTGACAAATGGTAGACATATAAATGTATAAGATAGATTCTGGCGAGAATAGCATGTAACAGTGGGCCGACTTTCCCATCAGTAAACCTAGCAATTGATTCAATATAATCTTTACATTTGAAAGTCAGCAGAAAACATTCACTCGAGAAGACGCAATAAGCTGGAGGTTAGCATCAACCACTCGATGGAAGGTAAAAAAAAAAGGTTTCTCAGACGAAAAACTAAGCAGTTTCATTTGGAATATGGAAAATAAACAAAAAACAAGCGTTTCAATATAAGAGATCGGATCGGTAATTGGTAGAAATGTAAAATGGCAATAGTTTGTAAATGCTATATGCACTTTAATATATCGTTGCTATATTCCTAATAAATTTTGCTGAGTTTTGGATGGTCGATTTTAATTATACACCTTTATATTGTCTAGTAGTTAAGGTTATTTTCTAAGCGTAGCTCAGATGTGGCAAGGCTGACTGTTTCGGGAAACCCAGTGAGGATAGAACTCACATTTCAGTCGTTATTGATCTAGCAAGATAAGCTTGTTAACCATTACACGACCCTGAAGTGTCCCAGTGTTTTGAAGTTAAGACAGTTTAGGAGTATGTGTTTATTACTAGTGTCGGGGGACCGTGAGTATTGGTAAATTCGTTGTTGCAGTTTTGTAGGAGCATTGTAAAGGAAGATATCCCGCGTTAAGAAGCTTGTACCTCATAAAGATCATTACAAAACTATAGGACCGATGAAAGATTTCAGATGGTAAAGTCATGATAATATGAAAAAAGGTAGGAACTGGTTCATCTTATTAAGATGAAGGTAAGCTATTGTAGTTGAACATTAGCTCGCTTTTTTATATTAAAATTTCTGCTGAAACAAAGTTGAAGGTTTTTTATTTGAACGAGTTGTCGCAAGCGGCTAGGAATTGCTAGAAACAATGCTTAAACAATTCAAAAGACGTTTGCTACTACTCGCAAAGTTTTAAGTTCAATAAAAACCGGAAGACCACAACTGTTAGAAAAGAGAGATGAAAGAAAGAGTGTGGAATTTGGCGGTGGACATATAATGGTGACGCGATGCATAAAAAGCGATAGCGGAACAAAACTAGTAAACGTTGATGGAAATCTAAACAGCTAAAACTACATTAATCTCCTGGCAAACAACGATGCTCATTGCCACATAGCAGGTGCAAAAAAGGTTTCTTGTGGATGAAGTTGTTCAACTTTTGGAGGAGAGGTTAACACAAAATTTTGGTCTCAATATAAAAGAAGCATTGTGATGGAAAGTGAAATAACAAGCGTTCCAACGAAAACTACGAAATCTCCAAGAGCTTTGAGATTACTTCCAAGAAGAATGGAAAATATGGAAAATAATTCCTAATGAGACAAACTGGATGTTGAGGCAATTATTCGTACCCGCGGCACCAACAATAATTACTAACTACACAGTTTGACGTTTTGTACTTTCTGCAATAATAAAGATCAATTTTTGCAAAAAAACATTCATTTTGCACTTAAGAAAAGAGCTGAAATGTGAACATTTCGTTGGTGGACCCAGTATTTTACGGAGCCTTTTTTCAACATCACTATGTGTAAGAAGCTCTATCATTCGTTATACAGCATGAACGAAAATGCAGTAACTTGTTTTCTGCCCCTCAATATTTATAAAACAGAGCAAAGTATAATATTAATGACTCTCGATTTGGGGGTATAATTACCAAAAGTAATTAATTTAAACACCAGTGTATATATATATATATATCTAAAATTAAGTAATTCATTGAGTCTGAAAGAAACCTCAACAGAATGCAGAAAGCACTGGACGGCCGTTTCGTCCTATATTTTGGACTCATCACATATTCCATGGTGGAACTCTACTGAGATTCTCTCTAACCATAGGACTGTGCCCCCTGGAGCCACGACTACTATCACTCTAGAGCATTAGAAGCCGGTTCAAGCAATGATAGTATTGAAACGCTGACAGTTGAGTTATCAAGTAAACACCATACCAACATGAGCAGCGCTATATTGAGTCTGATTTGTCACCTCTTCGTCACCGAGGTCCGTTGGCGCAGTTGGTATGGTGTTTGCTTAACAACCAAACTATCAGCGTTTCAATTCTTGGTAGGGGATGCGCACTGCTGATGAGTCCCAAATATAGGACGAAACGGCCGTCCAGTGCTTTCTGCATTCTGTTGAGGTTTCTTTCAGACTCAATGAATTACTTAATTATAATTATCAAATCCTCCTAACAATTTCTAGCATATAACCAACGAACAAAACGCATTTAAAAAAAACTACATACATCACTATTTTTCTACAGATCTATTATTCATGAATCTAACTTATCTCTTTCTAATATATAAACATTAACATATATGCAAAACATGCATGAGGTATACTTTAATGAAATATTTAACTAAGCAAAATCTTTGGAAACATCCTGCAGCATCTCACTAACCTTTATGTACTTTAAAATCCAGAATGTTTTCATACACTTATTTCAATATTGTCTGTTACTTCATTACACTTTCACGTATCCAATCAAAACATCCTGCTGCATCTCAGTAAGTTTTACACTCTTTGGCTTTCGAGAACTTTACCACACATATTTGAATATTATCTGTTACTTCATGACACGTGACACGTATCTAGCCAATAGCCAACCACAATATAACATTAATCTGCCGCTCTTTGATTTTTATCAATTTTATCATTTCTACCTTGATCTCTGACGAAGCTTTAAGAGAAACATGTTAAATTAAGATCTGTTTCTCACTTCTATTTATCCTATCAGATATATGTGTGTGCGCGCGTGTGTGTGTGTGTGAGTGTCTGTGTGAGTGTTTGCGTGAATTTTAGAATGGACTTTTTAATTAACTCCACAAGTTTTATCACATTAAACCGTATTTTAATGGATAATGGTATTTGAGTAAACGGTCGGTTTGTTTATTAAAGAGTATATTTGTTAATTTCCGTCTAAGAGACTGAATGTTTGAGAGATTTTATTCAAGTAAAATTTATAAATAAATATACTGTTTAATAAAGAAACGGGGCGTATACTCAAATACGAGTATCCTATCAAAATAGCGTTTAAAGTTATATATATATATATATATATATATATATATATATATATATATATATATATATATAATAAAAATATTAGTGTTCAAATCTTTTTATTATATCCTTATTCTGTCCTGAACATTGAGTTCTACCTGGATCATATCCTCTTGGAATTATTTTTATACATATATGTATGTGTGTATATATAATTGCATATGTATGTGTCTATTTACCACTAATATTGTCTATATATATATATATATATATATATATATATATATATATATATATATATATATATATATATATATATATATATATAGTATATGTTTGTGTATTTTATATAAGAATATAATGAATATTTTATAATAATTATAAGAATGTACTATATTTATATATTTTATATTATATAGTAAACCACGAAAAATACTGAATAACGTTTAGATTTTCATTCTATTAGATCTTGCTTTCTCACATATTTTTATGCGATTTCTCGAAAGATAAATCTCTTGGTCTTAGTCGCTATATCGGGTATTTCAAATGATCGTCTCTCATTGTAACTTCTGATAATTTATACCTTAAATACCGAATGATTTATCGTTGAAATCCGGCGTGTTTGTCTCTACTTCTCTCCCTTTATGGCTTCCTCACAAAGAGTACAATCACCAGTAGAAAAACAAAGAAAAATGAAGGCAGCGTCTGTCTTCGACACTCGCCTTGTCATTGACCTCTAGAGATATCGAAGATTTATTCGATAGAAAGCTATAATAGGTTAGGGTCGCAGTAGATTCACCCACGAATTTCTCACTTTGCCAAGTTATTCTTGCCGACATTTGTTATTTATTTTTGTATCACTAATTCATTGGTCGATCTTGGATGAACCTACTTCTTTTTTTCTGTGCGCCGTGTCCCTTCAGGACATGAAAAATCATAGTTCGCCGCAAGTTCCTATCCTTTGTAGTTTTTAGAGAAAAGTTTAGGTCTCACTACCCCTCCCACCCCATGTGTTGCCATCTATTTACAAAAGTTTATTAGGTACGTTGCTCTCTGTTTTCTTTTGTTCGGCTTGGCTTGAATATACACATTGAGTGTCAAATTCTCCAAGCATTCTAACCTAATAACCTGTTCTGGGAATTTCCCCTGTCTTTTTGTTTCCATTTTCTTTAAGTCTTCCTCGTTACTCACTTGTTCACTGCATGGTATTCTCGGTATCCTTCTGTAGAACCACATTCCTCAATTCTTTTTATATGTGAGAAGATTGTCCAGTATTCACTGCCATAGATGGGGACCAATATTACACAACAGTTCAAAAGTCTTTTCTTTGTTTCTAAAGAAATTTTCATGTTCTTTAATATTGTTCGAAAAAACCCTGTTGTATATAAATAAAAACAAAAATCTTTCATTGATTCTTAAAACTCAGAATGTAAATTATTGATTGGTCAATTATTCTGTTTTAACAACATAACAACTCTGTCGGTTAATTAATGCCGGCAAGATTAAATTAGATACCTCCATTGAATTTTCGGTAATCTTAAAAAATGTTGAAAATATTCTCTGTAATCTAATTTTAGGAATGTTGAATTTAAACATACTAGTCATCGCTCTTATTTTCTGATTATGTCGTGTATGGTCGACCATACTTTCAAACAGGTGCAAGTTACGTAATATTTTATATATTAAAAAAAATTGTTATTTTTTAAATATTGGGTGTAAACGATTTTTATTGAGCTTTTGAATTTTTGTTTCGTAAATATAGTTTTTACTTAATAATATTATCACCAAACCGGATTGAAGTAATTCAGAATTTAAAACGATTTATAATATTATAATGGAAAATTTTAAAAATGGAAGCAGTTCATGTACAGATTCATAATACATCAATTTTTTTTCTTAAGACGATAGTACTCTTAATAAATCTTATTTATAAATGTAATTAAAAGCTTTTCTAATTAAAGAATGTCACAGATTTATTTCATTGGATATTTCATAATTCAGAGAAAATTCCCGATAATTGAGTTTCCTGTTTTACAAAAAACTCATGATTTAAATTCTCCAATGAGTCCTGCTTTTAACCAATGTAACAAATTTTGAGATTGCAATTTAATTTCTCGAAATTTCATGAAATAAGCGGTGGGTAAAAAACATTTTTACCAAGGTTTTCTAATATATATATATATATATATATATATATATATATATATATATATATATGTTTCATTCATTTATGAATAAGATCTGAATCATTTGATTTTGGCAAACATTTCCAAATCAGTGTGTTTCACCTGAAAAAAAGCGCTGAAGCACAAATCGTAAACATTACGTCGACCGCTGATGAAAAAAAAACAAGATTTTTAACTAAAATTTCTAACGTGCTAGAAACGTTTAAAAAGTTTAATAAAATAATTAAAAAAAACTACATTTATTTTTCTGCTTAATAATAGCATAAACATTTTGACGATAAAACTTTGTTTTTATTAAGTTTGGGGCCTTTTTTCATTATGCTATGCTGTTTTTCAGCAAGCAAGTTGAGGTACCTATTTTAAATATATGGCTTGTAAACAACATTTTCGTTCCATCACTCTCCAGTTATACCATTGGAATATATTTATTTCGTGTTATAATTTGTGGTATAGACCAACCTCCTTCAAGTAGACTAGGATCGTCTCTACTTTTATCATCTTGTAAAGGTCCTGAAGACTAGTCATGTCATAAAATCAGTGACGTACAGGTGCAAAGCGACGACAATCGATAAGAATATGTTTTACGGTATATGTCTCTTGATATGCTGTGCATTCAGGATGTTGTTCGTGTTTTACGCAAAATGAGTGAGTGATATATGTTTGTCCTATTCATACCGTGTACGGAATATTCTCGCACCGGGTCTTTACCACTCACAGCCTCAGCACGAGAACCCAAATCATAGTCTTCCGGGCCGTGGTCCTCTCCAGCCGTCTGTACGCATGTGAGACGTGGGCCTTGTATCGTCGGGACATCAAACATCTGGAGCAGTTCCAGCAAACAAAGCATCGAAGAATCCTACGCGTCAGTTGGGAGGACCACATCACCACCAAAGGCTACTAGACTTCAAAACCGCCTCCGCTGGGCAGGTCACGTGTTTAGAATGCCTCCCACTCGACTCCAACGTTTTATCCGGTTTGAATAGCTTGCAAACGGCAGGAGGCTCAAAACGACATTTCAAGGATCAGTTGAAGACATCTCTGACACAAGATAAAATCGAGGATCTGCGACGTACAGTAACGGGGGTCCCCACACATCCAAATTCATCCACCATCTACAATCCTATGTGACTGGCGCTCAAGACTGGAGTAGGCTTAGCGTTAACAGTCATAACAAGGAATAAGGGGAGAGGATAACGATCCCAATGTTCGGATTCGAGCGGGTGTCGACTATTTGGATTTTTGATAGGACATTTTTTCTTTCTGAGAAAGTCTGAGGCTCCTGATGCTGTTTTCTTTGTAAATTTTGTTGTATAGATGGTAGTTCCATAATTCTTGCCACTTGTTTAGAATGTAGGACATTGCAAATTAGTCATAATCGTTAAGCAAACACCGTATGGTGATAAATATAAGTAATAAAGCGGCGTTAATATTCGTATCACACTACTACGTTATCATTGCACATACGGACAGGCAACCGACTTAATACGTATCCCCACAGACGCAACTTTGTAAGCCTGTCGTGACTCTATTCCTATGCCAATGACAAATACTCAGACGAACTCCATTCTTTAGTTGCAGCAGTTCTGACATTTGCACCAAAGATGCGCTATGATGCATCTATGGAGTCGAACCAACATCATTTCTCGTCTATTCCCAAAGGTAAGAAGAAAGTTCCAATCAGTCAGCTTTTTCTTAAACACTGATACATTTTGAAACATACCCCCGTGTTGATGCTTCCTTTATCACTATAAGCTTGACCTATTCAAGTTAAGGGTTAATAGTGATCTATTCTCTTTACTTTCCTAATCCCGTTCATTCAAATCACAGGCTTATTCACCATAAATATTTTACCAGTAGCCTCTACTTTGAGCGGCCCCCGAGCCTTGTATTATGCGAAAATTAGTATAAAAAAGTCAATCATTTTTTGGGTTTCATCTGAGTGCATACAGAGTAAGTTTGAGTTTTATAAATTAAATATTTATAAATATATATGGAGAGAGAGAGATAAAAATGGAATGGATGATAGAATTCCACCTGAAGGTGTTTTCTTTCACATTGGACTAATGCCCGTGGGAAATACAATATCTCTTTGCCAAAGAAAATCTTGATCGCTGTTGGAAAAAAGTGTGAGTTAATGATCATCTCGCTAAAAAAGAAATCTTCAAAGTTACCACACCTACCAACAAACCTGTCGCAGCAACAAGCTTAACAGATTGTTGCGACAGGCAAACTTGACAGAGACTGTTACACATACACACACACACAAACACACACACACAAATATGTATATATATATAGGGGGGTGTATAACAATATCGAAAGTAAAAGTGATGATAATGAGACAAAGTGGAAAAACTATAGACGACGCATTTCGCCGATAACGTTTGCTACCGTCGGCTTCTTCGTTCTAAGTTAAAGAAACCGAAGGTAGCAGACGAAACGCGTATTTTATAGCTTTTCACTTTGTCTCTGGGACATAGGGAAAGAGAAAGACTGATATATATATATATATATATATATATATATATATATATATATATATATATATATACACATTTTTGAATTGAACATAGTCCGACAATTTATTAAAGACATTTTTGATATGTTTAACGTTCTTTTTATAGATACATTTACTTAAAATACTTGTATCTATAAAAAGAACGTTAAATATATCAAAAATGTCTTTAATATATATATATATATATATATATATATATATATATATATATATATATATATATATATATATATAAGTGTGTATTCGCGCTGCAATCCCTCTTATATACAAGTTTCATTAAAGGCATCTGACAAAGTACTGCGGTTAAGCTTTATTTATTTATTTTTTCTTCGGTTCTTATAATTTTTTTCTTTTCTGGGTGTGAATTATGTAAAAATTTTCAAAATATTTTTTATGCTTGATGGATTTGGGCTATACTTTTGGCCATTATCAAGGATGAGTTTATTTTTACTTTTTTTAATAAATGTATGGTTTGTTTTATATATCAACAGTTATAGCAATGTTTTATTTTTCAAACACAGTACATTGTGTCTGTGTTCATAGTTGATATTATTGAGTGTTGGCTTTTCTTTATTATTAATAATGCATCCATTATTTTTAGCCTTTTTTACATATGGATGAAGATATTATATTTGTATTATCAACGAGTAATGCTGCGGATAGAATTAGACCTATTTAAGCTATGGTCAAAGAGATGCAACGTGAGTCTTCTTGGCAGGAATGTTGTAGTATATCCAGTATAATTATTTATGAATTAGGAATTATCAGGAACACATTTCCTTAAGGTACATTTGATTTCGTAAATAATATTGGTTCTCTGTACTTTGGATCTTGGAGGTGAATTATTATTGTTGTCAATGAGTTTAGTAGATTAAAATTTTTATGGTATATAATTAATTTAATTTTCTTCTTGTTGTCGACTGGAGTCGTATATTTCTTTATAAAGTTTGTTAGGGAATATTCATCTTGCTAAAAGTTATCATTCATTTTTATAGAAAATGTTAATGTTCTTGGGTTTTTTTCTGCGTGTTCAGTGTTGCTATTAGAAAGAAAAAGCTATGGTGGTCTATAAGATGATTTGGAAAACTGTTATTAACTAGCTCTTGTTCGTTCCCATGAAGAATATTTTATAAAGCCTATTTTATATCTAAGAGGACATTGACTAGTAAAATTAAAGTGGAAAGAGTTTTTACTTCTGGGATTTTTATATAACATAGTAATGCATGTATTGTTACTCGTCTCCAAAAGTACGTCCAAGAGTGGGAGTTTTTCTTTTTTACTAAATTCATAGATAAAGTTGAGGACGGGATTTTTTTAAATGTAATTTTGAGATAATCAATTTAATTTTTGTTTTCAAATAAAATAAAGATATCTACTATATAGCGGATATATATTTTGATTTTAGTAACTTTTTTAAATAACTTGTTTTCTACAAGGTACATGTAATAGAGAAGCATTGACCAAGTGGATTTCCCATAATTTCTCCATTAATTTGTATGTAAATTTTACCATTATGGTTGTAGAAGCGGACTTTAGTTGTGCAGGTATGCAAATATTGTTTGAGAATATTAGGTTTGATGGATGAATTTAGAATTGATTTTTTTTTTTTTACATATAAAGTTAAGTATTATATCGATGGTTTAATCGACAGGGAGGTTTGTAAATAAATATCCTACGTCAAGTGACACTAGAATGTTTTGGTTTGTTTGTGTATTTTTAAGAATTTGGAGAAATTCCTGAGTTGATGTGATGCTATAATTGGTAGATAGATATGAAGTAACGATATCAATGAGGAATTTTAACAATTGGTAAATAGATGTTGAAACCTGTGAAATGATGTGTCGTAATGGATATCCGGGTTTATGTATTTTAACATTCCTATATAGGTATCCTGGGTGGTAATCTCCAATAATTTTGTTGATTTACAAGGATCATACATCAGCATTGTTCGATATTATAAGATTGTTGACGTAATTTTTAGATTCTTCGAGATATTTTTATTTATTTTTTAAATTTAAACCGATCATCAATGAAGTGCTGAAATTTTTTTATAATAATCCAATATATATATATATATATATATATATATATATATATATATATATATATATATATATATATTCAGTCTTTCTCTCTATTTATCTAACTGTGTATATATATATATATATATATATATATATATATGTGTGTGTGTATGTGTGATGTGTGTGTGTAAGAAAAATGCGTGACAATATGTAAAAAGTTTTCCGTGTGACCCGTTTTATTACAATAAATTTTTTACACTTTGTCATCTATCTCTCCGACAAAACTGTTCTTGATATTTACATTTCGTTATCCCATGTATATATATATATATATATATATATATATATATATATATATATATATATACTAGCAGCATGGCCCGGCGTTGTCCGTGCTTCATTCAAAAATCGTACGACTCATACAGCAATCGCGATCACTTGACTTAAAATATTTTTGCTCTTCCTTGCCTTTAAAGGACTGCCCTTTGCCGTGCTGATGTTGCTACATGCCTTACTTCTTGCCTATCTCACACTGCGAATTTTTCTAAGCTCTATACTAAACATTAAATCTGTTACGAAAAAAGAAATAAACAAAATAAACACAAAACGATCAGCTTTAAAAAACGACTAATAACTGGAAAAACTGAATTAAAAAAGAATGTTAACAACAAATATTTTTTCACACCCAACCCAGTTCTGCGAAATCAGAATCAACGTTGAGTTTAAGCAAGCGAATGAGCCAATTGGAGTAAAGTGCCATGCAGATTTAAATTTTTCCCACTTGTGACGAATCGTTTTTTTTGGGGGGGGGGTTGCATGCTAGTTAACATTTGTGTCAGTCAGCTGTTGGCTCTCACGCTGGCCAATAGAATTTTCCAACCTATTCGTGGCAGCCAACTATAGGCTCTCACTCTGTCCAGTAGAACATGACCGCAAACTACATGAAAACTGCCGTAGAAGCATGAAAAAATCGATTATTTCCACTATCGATGGGAGTTGGTAAATGTCGGTCTTGGCCTTCTCACTAACTTGGAGCATGTGCATGTAAATTTTGGTGCAAATCCGTCGAAAATTGCAGCCGTGCATTCGTTACACACACACACACACACACACACATCCTGCCATATATATATATATATATATATATATATATATATATATATATATATCTTCGGAAGCCAATGATCGTAACACACAGTTTAATAAAATAAAATGGACCGTCTATTTCAAATAAGGAGGTTGCACTATAATAACGTTTGAATTAATATAAATGTTGGAATGCAAATAAAACTATTACTTCCTTAATATATATATATATATATATATATATATATATATATATATATATATATATATATATATATATATATATACCTCAAAATAAGCTTTAAGATATATATATATATATATATATATATATATATACATATATATATATATATATATATACCCCAAAACAAGGACAAAATAAATATATAACCGCAAATACTTCGTTTTGGCCGGTAGATGTCGCTGTGTTGCAATGTAGACTAGGTTAAAGTTCTCACTCATGCCTAATATTTCTTCTTTAAAGTGCGTAGTAGTAATTAACAGAGAAGTATTCCGTTTAACAATGGCAAGATATTCATATCGTGACCAAGCAGTTATGATACTAAGGGACGTACTGGTTAGTTCTAAAATTACACTTTCCTTGCTTACACTAAAGCAACCTTGTAATTTACCAGGAGCAGATAGGTTCGTCTATTGCCCTGTTCACACTCCTTTCCCATTTATTGAACAGGAGTACAGGTTTATCCCTTGTTTCCTGTTTAGGATTTGGTTTCCGGTACATTCTAAAGTCTTCTCATTCTCTTCACTGAATATGTTTATATGGCGATTTGTCTTTGTAAAAGTATTTCCGATACGCCCTGTATATGTGTGTGCATTTATTTACATACAGAATAAACATAGACAAAGAGACTGTATAGCGAAATAGATAAACAGAGAAATAACGAGACATAAAATATAGAAAGAGATAAAGAACCGATGTGAATATTATAAAGAGAATTTGATACAAACAGACGGACACTGTGTGGGATTTTATTTTATGATTACACGTAGGCAGTCAATCAGACTCCTACACTGATGGCTTCTTCCAGAAGTGCGCAGATTTCACACCAAATCCCTCTTTGTGTTTTTCCTTTAGCCCAAAGTGGACAAATGTAGCAACAAGAACGGCAGACACCAAATAGTCTCGGCCCTGTTGCTCGCAAAGAGCTCTGTTATATCTGCCAGCTCGACGCTATTGATTTGAATTGGAACAAGTGACGGAAGCCATAACATCACCGACTCAAGTGTACGGTGATTTGCGCATGCGTGAATGGTGACGGCTGGCGTTACAGTAACAAGCAAATGACAAGCGGTGGGAAGGGTGTAAAAGATTTGAAAAGCCTCTACAGAAGGAGATGGGCGACGAGGTAGGCGACCTCGGATAGGAAAGGGAAGGACAATGGCCAAGAAAAATCGATGTGTCACTATTGTATTGTAAACAGAAAAGCGAATATGGCAACATACAACGTCACAAACGCACGTTCAAATAAATAAATATCTATATATAGATATGAGTGACAGATAGTGACTAAACTATATATAGTATAGCAAATGAATAAGGATACCGCAATCCATTTTTTAGAAAAATTGGATTTACTTATGAGCTGTACAAGCGAGGATTTTATTATCTCCAGTGGAACATTAGACTATAAAAATGGCTACTATGAGATATTATTTATTACAAAACTAGCAGTAGTCGTGAAAAATTCACTATTTTACTATTTGAATTGACTGTTTAATCCTAATTCTAAATTTACTGATTTAAAAAGAACCTTGTGAGTCCCACGACTTTAAAATACCTGTGGAAATTCACTATTGCATAGTAAAATATTTAAGTTTTAACAAAATATTATAATAATTTTCATAAATATGGATGTGGTTTATTATTTAAAGAAATAACGGGTACAAATGAATGAGAATTGACACGGTTATTTTTCCATTTTACTGAAGCAGATGTTAAAAGCATGAGGGCTTTATCGCCCTCTACATCTTCTTCCCTTTCTTTCACTCTTTTTCCTTATTATTTTCTTTCTTTATTTATTTATTTATTTCTTATTATGCCTGTTTTCTTTTTTTTTTTTAACTAAAACAAAACTGCATCTCTAATAGTACTTTTTCTTCCGCCTTTCGCCGTAATCCTAACGGATGGTCTTTTTTTATCTGAAGTAATATCTAGACGTACCTCACTCACCGATAGAAGTTCTACTAATTAACCCATAGATGTGGGGAGATGAGGTGGATCCATACCTTTCCCACGTGTATTTTCGCATAAGCAAATATAACGAACCCGACTATAATTTTAACTCTGCACTCTTATTTTTAATTCTGAACTGTTATCCAAATACGTCACCCAAATTTCCAAACTACTGACCAAGCTCAACGTTGCTTAACGGTGATCGTACGAGAAGCGATGTTTCAACATGATATAGCCGTAAGTCAGTAAACGATTGGAGTGGGGTTACAACTGATACTTTAATGTGAAATGCAAGGCTAGATAATTTTGATTTTACAAGTAGACCAGAAATTCCTCGATTTCTCTGGTTTATACAATATGATATTTCTTTTCCTTTAACGTTATTTTTACTGGATGTCCATAGTCGAGTTGACGCTCCGTTTATTTTAAACAGTAGATTTATTTTCGTCTGCGAGAAATCTTATTAAAGAAAAAAGGATTCGAGCCTGCGCCCCCCTTTGCAAGAGAAACTATCGTTAGATCCAACGTGCTTTCAACTGACACGGCCACGAACGGCCTCGCTGATCAATTATAGCCGAATATTGCATTCTAGCATAAATCGCTCTCCACCCAGTAAAGTAAAATAAAGTAGTAATATACATTACTTTTATTTATTAATCCGACAGATTTTTATCATTTTAAACGATTTTTTTGTGGATGCCCATAGTTGAGTAGACGTTCATTTATTTTAAACAGTATATTTATTTTCTTCTACCGGAGTAAATAATTGAGAAATTTTCTTAAAGAAAAATATTCTCAATATTCATGCCTGTAAAGGAAAATAAGTATACTGTTGAAAATAAACGGAGCGTCTACTCAAATATGGTTAAAAAAAATAACGTTTATTGTGATAAAACACTGTCGGTTTAATAAATAAAATAATCCACACCATAATATCCTTTATTTGTTACTAATTTCGATAGAAGAGGAGAAAATGAAAAAAGAAAACGAAAAGAATGAAGAACATTACATAAGGCGTAAGTGGTGTTGTCTGGCATATACGGATTCAGGATATAATTCTTGACGGAGTCGTCTATCCTGGAAAGGTCTTGGACAAGGAGTTTATCTATTCGTGATGGATTTAAAGGTTCGTTGTTCAAAAAAGTAACGTGTTTACGATGAAGTACAATTTATAAAGTACATTTAGACTGAAGGGGTAAATTGTTTGGGAAAAGAAAATATTTTAAGATCAGGTTAGTTAATCTCAACATCATTATGGACTCTTGCTTAATCGATAATTAATTTTTGCTCATCGATGATGTAAGGATATTGCTAATGAGTGTTGTTTAATATAGATCGTGTTGACGCTAGAAAATGAGTATTTCTTTTAGAAAATGTAATCGGCTGGATTTTGATTATCTGATAAGGCAACGTGCGTGGTCCCAATCTGATACTTATATTGAGATGGATCTAGTCCAATGAAACTGCACTGCTGGATCAGGAAAGGAACGTGACCAAGTCAAATTTGGAAGAGTGTATGAAAAGATGAATTTGAAGTTACTTATCATTAAGTAATTCTTCCAAACTCCGAGGGATCTTCATTATAAAACATTCGGTTTAGGTATTTGAGAATTTGTTACCCGAAGAAACATAACATCGGGAAGCCATGACGAGAAAACGAAGGACCAACTTTATAATCAAGCTTGCGAGATGAATTTACCGAAAGGGAAACAAAGTTCCATTTTTTTTTATAATCGCAAATAAGCCAAATAAAAAAGTATTTGTTCGCATTTCCGACACCATAGTTCCTTCATTGTATCAAGTCAACGAATCAGTGAAAGTTACATGTATGACCGATCAGACAAAGTAAGGAGAAAAACAGCGCCGCCACACGGTGTAAGCACAAACTCAATGAAAGCATTTCCCCTGATTATAAATGATCTTTTTTTGCCTATCCTTCATATCACCTATTTATCTGGTAACAGGAATTGTTTTTCTCAACGGATGTTTCTACATATTTCCACCGAAAACTAATTGGGATAGAGAGAGAATATGCTAGAAATGAAGGAAGGTGATCACATAACATGCACATACGGCCGAATGATCCTAGCCCAGTGTCTATATATATATATATATATATATATATATATATATATATATATATATATATATATATAAATATATATATATATGTATATATATATATATATATATATATATATATATATATATATATATATATATATATATATATGAATATAATTAATAATCATTTAATTCAAATTTCTTAGTTATTTTAATTTAAATTTTTTGGTAAAATATATAAAAAAGCTTATGAACATTTTTTCGCTAATTCCGAAATCTTTAAAAATGTTCTCTTTTAATATTATTTACAAATAATTTGTTGAATGGAATATATCAGCACTAAAAATGGCCGTTGACAAAATCAGGCGAGATTGTTTCAAGTTCACACTGAAGTAACTTTATGCCCTTCCAGAATCCTCAAATGACATATTGAGGTCAGTATATCAAAAGAGGTCAACACTCTCTGTCTTTTTCCAATCTCTAAATAAGATAGCAATATCTTTTGATTTTAACCCGGAATATTTTTCGTGATTTGTTTGTAGGTCTTGAAGATTGAGAGCTGTTTTTTTTTAGAGCTCTCATGAAATAAAAAAAATATTACCTATGGGATTTTAAGTATTTGATATTCTTTAATTAATAATAATAATAATAATAATAATAATAATAATAATAACATATATATATATATATAATTGTTTATTTATATATATATATCAATGGTAGTGCAAGCTCGAAATCATAAGTTAGTGTGATCGCACTAGTCTTGTTCAAATTGTCGATCATGCTAGGTCATGTGGTCTCTCGCACGGACGAAGGTTTGCTCCTCATAGTTGAAGTGTAAATCAGAGGTAGGTTCTGTGGATGTTGGATAAACACAAAATGTGCCTTGGCAGGCGTTTGCATCAAACATTGGCTAGCTGTCCTAGAAGACCGGGTGCTTGAAACAAACGATTAATCGGCCATTATAATTATATTTACTGGATACTCGTATTTGAGTAGACACCTCATTTATTTATTAAACCAGAAATTTATATATTTTTTATCAAAATATTCAATATATATATATTGATGTGGCTGTCGGTGTGTGCTTTTATGTATGTATATGTCAGTGGGGAAGAGTCCATGTATGCAATGCATGCCTTACATTTTTCCAGGATATATAATTTTGTGTAACATATAATTTATTATTGATAAATTTCACTATATTTTTTGTACTTGTATTTTTAATTTTTTGTATTTCCCATTTCTTCATTTCCCATTTCTTAATTGTTACAAGCGATATTATTTAGGAAGTGTATTTTGTCTATTCAAAGGACTTATAGTCGGACAGATTTAGACGAAAAATTATGTATTATTCTGTTGTGAAGACTATATAGGAAACGTTTGACGACGTTAATGTTTATTTTACTAACTTTTAAAATGTTTTAACCCATGAAAAATATTCTTGACCTCTTCTTAAGACCCGGATTCAGTCAGGTGATCAGTACCAGAAAGTTTTTGACCAATTCATACGTGGAGCAAAAAAGAGCAAACAGTGAAGTCTATTTTTGTGATTAAAATAAAATTTCCACCCGTTTCAATGACTTAAGATTTAATTTTAAATGTTGAAAATTATTTTTATAATATTGTATATTATTTCATTAAACGTGTTAAATTTTGTGAAAGGGAATTTTTAGATATATATATATATATACATACATACATCAGGCTGCCTGACGATTGCATATAACATGAAACAGTTTTCGCCTCTGAGTGTTGACTTCAATGTTCACTTTTAGATTTTTAGATTTATATTTACATACGCTCTATCTCTGATATTGAGCACTTTATCCCATAAATATATCACACCATAAAACTATATTTCTTCATATATATAAGTGTGTGTGTCCGTGTGTGTGTGTGTGTGTGTGCGCGCGTGCGTGTGTGCATGTGTGTGTATGGTTACGCTCTCTTTGTTTCTATGTATCTGTAGGAGATATCGAAAGGAAAATCTATGCTAGCTGAGTTTTATTGCCGTCTGCATGCAAGTCGGCCGGTTTATGCGTACTTTTATCCTTCAGCCTGTATATTCACATTAACACCATGCTGTGGAATCTCATCAGCTACTCCGATCATTTCCTCTTTAGAATAAGAAGCATTTTGCGTAACTGCAAACGGCATTTATCAACCCTCCGCCTTCATCGCCTTGAAGGACTTCAACGCCGCTTCTCGTATATTTCGTCATCCTTGCACCGTTCATTCCTCTTGTGTGGCGCACAAATGCAACGGCTTATTGACACGAAGGACACTAACGTTACTAAAAACCTAGAAAAAGTAAATTCAGTAAAAATCTAAAATACGATGCCTTATATAATCTAAATAATAATAATAATAATTGTACTTATAAGTACAGCCTATACCTTACGAAGGGCTTTATCTATGTAAAATATGTACGATTTTCCTTTTCAAAGCTGCTCAGTGGAAAATGTCATAATGCCATTTCTGACCTTAGGTCTCTGGTCGGGACCCGGAAAGAAATTAGTATACACCAGAACTTAAAGGAAATAAAACTAATAATAATAATAAAATAAAAATAAAAACAACTTGACCAAATGAAATTACTAAAAAAAAAAATCTTGGGGACAAGACGTTGCATGATAAATACCTAAAAATGATGAGGACCAACAGAAAACGCATAAGTTGGTGAGGCGCACCGGGCTGAAAACTGAGACAGATGGCCTAATTATCGCAGCTCAGGGCCAAAGCTTCGCAACCAAATCCTATCACTGTCACATAATCAAGGATACAACTAACCCGAAATGCAGGACCTGCGAAAAATATGATGAAACTGTCGATTATATTATCTCAGGATGTCTGGAACTAGCAAAAAATGAATATACCCACAGACATAACAAGGTAGCGATATATGTGCACTGGAAGATATGCAAGAAGCACAAAATTGAAACCACTGAGAGATGGTTTGACACCAACCAGACACAGTTATCCAAAATAACGATGTAACTATCCTCTGGGACTTGTCAATTCAAACTGAGAGGGAAATAAATGCCAACAGACCTGATATTATCATAAAAGACAATAAATTCTGTAAGTGTGTGCTTATTGAAATAGCAGTATCATCGGAGAGAAACACCTCCATGAAAATTATCGAGAGATTGTCCAAATACAAGGGCCTGGAGATCATGATTAACAGGATGTGGGAATGAAGGCTGAAACTCTACCAATAGTAATCGGAGCACTGGACTTCGTAAGAAAAGGAATGAACAATTTTACTACATTTTACACTGACCCAGGTAACATCAACTGCAGGTATCCCAGAAGGTCACCCTACTAGGAACATCCCATATACCATCGGAAACTTTTCAAATCAAGTCGAGGGCTCCAAGTATAACTGGAATTATTGATGTCATCATGTACCACATTTTTTCATGTTTCAACTTCAAAATCAATGTATTTTAATAATTTTAATAATTGTTTGAAAATCTTCAAAGATACCTTACAAAGCACTGACATAAGAATAAGAAGAAACATGCTGTTTTTGCAGTCTCTGGTTACGGTATCTGGGCGACTAACTTTGATTGTTTTGTCTGTGTGAATTGTAAAGTCCCATAAAAAAGACTATGTCTCTAACCGTGTCGATGTGGTATTCATACCAGTTTCTTCCAGTTTCCTCCCCGTAAACGTTGCATATTTTCTAGTGCAGATATTGGCCCACTCTATCAAACTGTGTTTTATATTCAGTGGGTGTTAATACTGTGCAACCTGATACAAGATAATCTTTGTTGTCTCTGGATATTTATCACATAATCTACATTTCGGGTTAACAGAATTTTTCAGTATGTGTGTTTGGTAATTATCTAGTTATCAAGCATTGGTCCCGTGTAGCAAGAATAAATCTTTCGGTGTCAGCATTTAACCCTGTACTACATAAACACTGATGGGTACGGATGGGTACGGATATATATGTATGTATGTATGTATATAGGTAGTAATCCGTTGGTATAATCCAGGCGAGTCCTTTTACCACAACATAGAATTTGAAATATGTTAAAACTGACTCACAAAATAAGCTCCATGTTTATTTTCATTAAACAGAGCAAATTTTCTTTACAATTGGAATTAAGATACCTTTAGTAAATTCGCAGCATTTTTCAAACTGTTTCTGGTATCATTAGGATATAGGTCAGCGTATTGGTTGCCCCGTCCCTCTCCCTACCCAGGCTCTCCTACTTCCATAATATGATTCCACTAACGATGTCGCTTTCTTCTCCCCATACACCCAATAAGTCCCCCTATAACATAATCTGTCTCTTTCTTTCTCCAAATAAACTGTACACTACAAACTGATACCAGAAACAGTTTGAAAAATCCAGCGAATTTAAAAATTAAAATTCGTAGGTGAAAATGGTCATTTACTAAAGGTATCTTAATTCCAATTGTAAAGTATATATATATATATATATATATATATATATATATATATATATATATATATATATATATGTATGTATTAGAGGAATCTAAATGAAATAATAATAATAAAAGCATAAGAATATTAATCTACAACCCAGTATGTCTGAAGATTTTAATTGATTTTTTTAATAATTTTTATCGTTCAAAATATATATATATATATATATATATATATATATATATATATATATATATATATATATATATATCATGTATAAATGAACTCCTCCTCTTGTCAGTAGGTTAAATATATTGGGGTATTACAACGGTCAGTTTTTAATTTGTGCCTGGTGATTGTTATGTGCATGAAACTGTTGCATCGAACGTTGAGGAACAAATGTATACTTACTTTTAATACACACAGACACACACACGCACACACAAGCACGCACACACACATACATATAAACAGAGAAACAGTGAGAGAGAAATATATAGACAGGCAGATAGAAACAGATAGTCTGATACACAAAGGCACTATATATGTAAAAGATATTTCTCTGGTACTAAAACTGTACGAGATATTTTGTTGATTAATTGTTGTCTTCTCATAAGATTTGATTTCAGATTTTCCTTGTTTTAGATTGGTAACCAAACCAAGGTTAGAGAGCAATGTACCCTACTATATAACCTATAGCTGAGGGAAGAAAAGGTGGTAGCATGCCTCTATGAAGAACGTTAGTGCGAAAATGAACATGACAGATATGACCTCGACCCCGCCTTCTGCACCGATACATGTTAACCACCCACACATCTATTATGCAGTTTATAGATGCATACAATGTGCAATGTCTCGGGCTTTACATGTGAACTCTTCTTCGCTGTATCACAAACAGGTCTTATTTTTCCATAAATAACTTGCTAAACACATGGTGTTGGTGTGTCTTGGAGTGCGTTTTAAGGTCGACTTCAGTGAACACACCTGATACCATTAGTAAATAAAAATACAATTATATATTTTAATATAAGATTTTTATCCGTCTGTTTGCGACTTCTTAAATAAACGATGTGAGCCAATCTGAATATTGTAACTTTATCTTGATATTTTTTCTTACGTTTCGACTTTTTTCTTTCGTTTTTATTTCAATTACTTTTTATCACAAACACTAGTACTTCATTACTCATTAAAAATTGTCTTGTATGAAACAAGGAGCCAAAAATATACCAGACCAGAGCTCAAAGATGACAATATAGTTTAACCTCTTTAATTTTATGTAACGCCTGATATGTCACAATAGTTGACTTAATGTTCCTATACACTGGTATTAATAATACTAATATTTGTAATTTATTATTCAATAAAAACATTGCCTACTCTTATTCATTCTTTTAATAGTTTTCTTACATTCTGTTGCTTTTTATTGCAACTGACATACCGTCATTCTACGGCCTGTAATAAACAACGGGTATATCTGAAATAAAAAAAAATAATGAAGCCAGAATTCACCTCTGTTTAAATTTGAAATAACCTTACATTGCCGACTGGGCCATTGAGAATCCTGGCTTCAATTATAATTATATTCGTCTTTTATCCCGACTCCTTAAGACAACAGCATCTGTTTTTCTTGTGATGTCAACGAATATTCGTTGCCACTTTTGTAATGTCAAAGAATACTCGCTGTTACTTTCGTAATGCTCGTTGTAGTAGAGACTTTGTAATCGTAGATACAACTATAGTAACGCCGTTGAACAATACTGGTGTCAGATGCCTTCGAATAACACTCGCACTAATAATACTCGATCAAAAAGTAACCACCGAATAGTAATCCGTATAGATCATTATAGAGAGATAGTATAGTGAAGAGGATAGAGAATTGCGATCCGTATAGAAGATAGAATAGAAATGGTTATCAATTAGACGCCACGCTAATTTCCATATATATTTTCTTTACCATCATGTGATCTACTTATTCAAAATGAGATCGCCTGTGTTTGCTATCTGGCGATCCGTGTTCAAACCCCAATGTCGGCAATGAGACTTTATTCTTACATAATACATTTTTTATCATTTGTTTCTGTTTGAATTCCTGGGATGAGTAGTCTATTTCCCTTATTTATATTTGAAATAATGTTCTCGTCGTTGTTGTTAATATCACAACCTGTCGTTGTGTTTGCCGAATAACCTTCAAGGAACTTCGACCTAAACCCATTATTTAATCACCCGCGTGTGGGTGGATTGTTCTCGCTCCGCTGTCCGTCTAAGGATATCTCTTTTTGTTCTTTTTTAGTACTGTTTCTAGCTCTTAAGATTTATAAAGACCCTGATATACAGATCTTATTTTTAAATAATATACACGTTTACATGTATCTGATGAATACAAGGCTATTTCACTCTCTCACAACAAATGCGCTTATAAGAAAACGCACTTACAATGATATCAGTGTGGGCGTACGACACTTATAGCATGCTCCCTTATCTGATCTTAATGCTCTTGGATGAGGTTATAATAACTTACTAATTCGAAACTTGTACGGATACTTGAAGATTCCCTCTCTGAATCTCCTTCCTTTATCAAAGAGGCTGAACAATATTGACTCGGTTCTGATTTTGAATACGACCGTTCATACAAACACGAATAACCGTTTAATCCTAACTATTTTTCTTTTTCTTGGAGAATGAGTTGAAGAATGTCTGAACATGAACGTTATTAGCCAACCATCTTTCAGGGCTTTACCATTTTATTGATTTGTTATGCACAAAGTTCAAGATCAAGGATTTCTATATCTTTTCGACTACAGACACCTTCATGGAATACTTGATCCTTCATCGTCCCCACGATTTTACGAAAAATATCTATAATAATTTATTCAGGGTAGAAAATTATTTACCTCTTCTTTTATTATTATTTCTCGATAAGATACATTTTAGCTTTGCATCTAATGTTTTCCTGGTACTAGACGCGTTTATTCGAATAATAATAGTATTTTGTTTTTGGTGGATTTGTTTTTACGTTTTGTGTTTTGCCAACTCTTCATTATTTTAGCAATCCTCAATTAAGTCTTTGTTTTATCAACCAAACTATCAAGACAGAAAATATTTTTTAGTTTGTAAAACATTTCTGAGATAATAATGATTTACCCTCATACTAATTAACCCATAGCTGGGAGTAAAAAAAAGGGGAATTCATACATTTCCCGGAGGTTAATATAACGAAAGACTCGAATTCGGAATTGGAAATCCGAACTGTTATCCATTATATCACCCACATATCCAAGCTTACAGAACATGGTGTTCCCAAACGGTCATCCATCTAGGTACTGACCAGGTTCGACTTTGCTTAACTTCTGTGATCACACGAGAATCGGTGTTTCAACATGATAGGTTCGTAATCCCAATAATAATAACAGCAATAATAATAATAATAATATCATGAATAAAGGTCCATCAATATGTAGAAAATGTGGTAAATTTAATTAATATAGTGCACCTTATGAGTGAGTGTCCAGGTTTAGCCCAGAATTAGTATAAAAATAGAGTAATAATCAAATTATAAATCATTATTAAAACTTGTGGATGTAAGTTGTAGTGTAATGTGATGATATCGGCTTACCATGGTAAATCGGAGAGCAGCGATCGAATTCCAGTCAGGTCCGTCATATTAACTTGCGCCCAAATACGCTTGCGAAAGGCTATGAATACGTCTCTTCTCCCACCAGCTATGGGTTGAATAGCCAGACAGACTGGGTTCTATAGCCTTGGTTGGTAATCAGTCTACCGCAGAAAGAAATGGCAACCGGGAAACCTTCTGCCTAGTCAGCCGTGAATCAGAAGAGACATGGTCGCCCAAACGTGTATCATGTATGACACTTAACTAACTGATTAAAACTTGTATTATTATTATTGTATGCGAGAAAAAAGAATACTACAGTCATCAATCTGAGAAAGACCATGCGTCAGAAACATGCAAGGATTTGAGTGAATTTTTCAATGCAAACTGATAAGAAGCTAAAACACAGTACATATTAGAAGATAAAATAGAAAAGGAAAGGTTAATCTCTGTTGTAAAAGGACAACCAGGGATAAAGCAAAAGGAAGAAAAGAATGTAAACAAATATGACCCATTGTAGTTTGAATTTTAAAAAATAATATTCTTAAAAGTAATAATGGCATAGAATAGATATACAAAAAATGGTGCACATCACCCAAGAGATCATACATAAAGTTACTTGAAGTGTCGAGCACAATCGGTTCTTATACTGGGTTAATGTGGAAGCTCCGGGAACCGTAGACGACATCCTAGTATCCGAAACGTGTTTTGACATTAAATATTCACAAATGGTTGATAAAGTCAATCAATCCTTCTTTTTGCTTTCTCTTACTAATCCAAAAGTATTTAAAATTCGGAATAAAGTACTTGGATAGGAACTTAATTTTATAATAGAATCTTACGCGTGTAGAGTTAGTCACTCTATATTATACACACACGCGCGCGCACACACACATATATATACACAGGCGTACTGCCCATATATATATTTGTGCATCTGTGTGCACATAATGTGCACAGTACATGCCCCTTAATCGGTAAATGTTTGCAGAAAAATGGAATATACTAAGCCACTGTAAAATCACCATATAACCAAGAAAATATACATAGGCGTAACAGAAGGCCCCTGGAAACAAAGAAATTACGCACGCAAAACATCCTTTGCAAATAGTAAATATACAAACAGCACAATGGTTTCTAAACTTATCTGGGAGAATATAAACAAACAAAAAACAAATGAAACCAAAAATATCATGGAAAAATGAAAACAGCATCTACCTACAACAATAAATCTCAAACTTTAAACTCCCTCTGGTGGAGAAAATAGCTATAATTACCTTCCCAGGCCAACACAAACTGCTAAATAAACGATCAGAAGTCATGTCAAAAGGCAGATGCGAACACAAATTTTTACTACGTTACTTAAAAATTGGAAACTAAATGCGAACAAGAATAAGCAAAAATTAATTAAAATGAATAAACAAAAATAAGTAAAATAAATGATTCCAAACCAATAAATAAGTAAATAAATTAAGTAAATAATAAACAAATTTACAAACCATGAACGCACACCTAAACAGAAGTAAACGCAATAATAACAACCAACAATAGAATAATCATTAATGAATAAATATAAGTTAACAAACAACACTATGAATAGCTAAGAAACTGCATTCGACACACAATTATTTCTACCCAATAGCCTCTAGAATAATTCAAAACATAACCGTTACAGCCCACCAAAATAATCGTTAGAACAACACAATAGACAACCCACAATGCATCACTGACCTGTATATATAAATAGTCGAGCAAAAACACAACGCATATGGCCTGACGATTGCATATAAGCATGAAAAAGGCTTTCACTGTTGGGTGATGATTTTAATTTCTATTTTATCAGCGGCATGTTTATGCATATAAGAATGTCTTGTGATGTAACATTTTACTGCCTGAAGATGCTTAATTAGTAGATACCATAGTAGCAGGAAACTTTTGTCTTAAATAATTTCTCTACATTTCTTTTTTAAAAATTCTATTCAGCACTTTTTCAATAATTTAAACGTCTTTTGTCAAAAGCTTGATCTTTTGAATATATATATATATATATATATATATATATATATATATATATATATATATATAAATATATATAGCATTTATATCATTATTATTATTATTATTTCCTTTGATTTATGTTGTATACTAATTTTATCCGAGGTCCCAACCAGAGTCCTAAGGCCAGAAATGGCATCATGACATTTTCCACTTATCATTGTTGAAAAAACAACAACCTAAGATCACACACATTTTACATATATAAAACCCTTCGTAATGCGTGAGCTGTACTTGTGAGTAGAGTTTTTTTTTTGTTTGTTATTTTTTTGTATTTCGTCTAGACATGGGCTACGAGGAATCTCTTCAATGAGGTTATCGGAACCTTTTCCAATCAATCTGAGCTTTCCAAATGCAAGTGGAATTATTGATGTCCTTATGTGCCACATTTTTTAGATTTCCACTTCCTTGTATTATGAGTTTTTTATAAAGATTTTCAAAAAATGTGCTATGTCTATAAGAAAGTACATTCTGTTCTTATATTTGATGATGTCTGGACGGTTAGCTTTGATTGTTCTGTCTGTGTGTATTGTAAATTCCAATAAAACCATTATACGTCCTAAGTCTGTAACCATGTGTGGGTGGTATTCATACCCGGGTTTTGTGTTTCATTGCCATAAAAAGTGGCATATTTCCTAGTGCAGATTTTGGCCCACTCTATGAGATTTAGATTCACGGTGTGCTTATACCATTCAACCTGATAGAAAATGATCAATTGTTTCTGAATATTTATTATTATTATTATTATTATTAATCAATTCACCTCGTGCAAGGCGATAAAGCCACTAATATATAATGTGCTCCTAGAAATGAGAGTGAATGACAAAAGCTTAAGAAGGAACCGGAAACGTAATCCTAAACAGGAATCAAGTGATAAAATTCTGCCCCTATTCAAAAGATCGTGGAGGAACGTGAACCGGGCGGTAGGCCAATCGATTTACTCCTATTGAAGAAAAATATACAGTGAATAAAATTGTAGAGTTTAGGCGGAGACGTTAGAAATATTGAGTTGAAGTATACTTTAGACGGAAACAGACGTCCAATTCTAAACAGGAAGTAAAGGATAAACCTCTGCTCGTTCAAATAATGGCGACTAGTGTCAGTCGGTCGATAGGCAAACGTATCTACTCCTATTTACATTATATTAATATGAAATAAAAAAGGAAAACGTTGAATGCTTCATGCCGAAGCTACTTGAGTATTTCACATTTGATAGAATGGTGATTTACTAAGCGTAGCTTTGTTGTAACACAAGGCCAAAAGTATGAGACACACAGTAAAGATCAAACTCCCTATTCAGTTGTAATTGATCTAGCGAGACGAGCTTGCTAAGCGTTACATTACGTCGAAGTGCCCATCACACTGGCTAGAGCGATCATTAATCGATCTAAAATATTTGAATTTGTAATTTACGGTTTATCATACATTTATGAATTTTTTTTAATTGGAAGCATATATTTTGGATTGTAAGAATAATTTATTTTTTTGCGAGTGAATATTACATTAATCATTTTTTTGGAGATAATGTTTTTTCGGGATACAACTATTATTTAACCCATAGATGGGAGGTGAAAAGATGGATTCATACTTTCCCGAGCGGCTATCCATAATAAAACTAGTATAACTGTTAGTTGCACCAAAAGTGAAATCGGCGAGCCGAGTTCAAATTCCGGCTGAGTTCGATTACGTTCACTTTATAGACTTGGGAAAATAGAAAATAGATTTCACCCGGTTCCCGGCTATGGATTAAATAGCAGAACAAACGTGGCTCTATAACCTTGGTTAGCAAACAGTGTAGAAGAGCTATCAATTCAAAAGTGGTTGTTTTTCTAATGGGCATATTGAAGCTCTTTATCTTTTTTTGTTTTCTTTTTTTTCGGCAATCTTTTCAGTGATAGTGTCTCGCTAAAAACATTCATCTTCCAGCAGTCTGGGCTACTTTTGGGGATATGTGAGACGGATAAAAAATCAGTGACTGAAATTTTTATTTCTCTTGTGCTGTCATAAGCGATGCTTAGTACACATAAATGCCGATTTTAAATTCTGGCGATTTTCAAACAAGTACGGATTTATGGCAGCTTTCGGGTCACTTTTGAGGAAGATCCATAATGGAATTATTTTTTCCATCTTCCGCCTTGAAGTAACATTAAAATCAATACTACTACTTAAATCTAAAGAATTTAGTAGAGTTTGGATTCACGTTTTCCTCATGAAACCAATAATCGGTACTGAAATGTATGATTCTATTTACAAGCCTAAGACATCACATTTGAATTCGAAAACTCCCTCATTTTATTCAATTGCTTCTTTCACCACCCAAAATAAGCAAATGGTTACCCATTTAGCACTAACCAAAGAGAAAGTAGCTTAATGCCAATAACTTAATGCTGTATTACAAAGTTACACAACCATTAATGAGAAACTATGGATGCACTCTGCTATACAGATAGAAATGTCTGAACCAAAGCCATTTGAAATCACTTATGAGTTTCTTCATTTCATCATACCGTTAGACGTTTTAGTTTTATATGATCATAACCATAACGTAGGAATTTATTGTGAAAACAAAGCCATTAACATAGGATTAAATTCGTCAAGCCATCTACCTTTGAAGGTAGAAGTCAAAAAGCGTGTAAAATTAATAGCGGACACTGTTTTATAGTATTTTATATGACATAAGACAAAGAAACAATAGTATAGATGAGATGTTATAGAATTTCATGAATGAAAATATGAAATATGCAATATAATTTCACTTATAATAAGAATTTATATAGCATATCTTATTGCCTAGAAAGACTATAATAATAGCCGGTCACTCTTATTCGAGGATACTCGATACTAGGGCGGTTTGCCAATCCCTATTGCAGACGCTCGCTCAAGCACATTTGTGTTTGTTCAAAACCCACAGGGAACCCCGTGGTTTATATGCAACTATGCTGAGAAGACCTTAGTTACGGTTTCTGGGAGAGAGCGTGTTATCTAGCATTGATCCTACTCTGTTTTTAATTTTTATTAATGACCTTCCCGATGACATCAGTTCTCAACTTGGTATCTACACTGATGATACAACTATTTACTTCTCTTTCAATAGTAAGGCTGGTCAGTCCGACATGGTCATAACTGCAGACGATGTCCAAAAGGGTATAATCCGCCGTTAACTGAGGCAAGAGATAGCTTGTTAATTTTAACGCTTGCAAAAGTAAACTTCTCTCACTCATCGGAGAAATCCCTTTCTGCCTTCCATCATCATAGCTGATGCTAACCCCCAGCAAGATGAGTCATTGCGCCTTGTCGGGCTAACGTTCTCAGCTAGCACAAGAAATGGGAAGATTATATTGAATCCATTGGGAGGCCAGCTGCTAAGAAAGTTGGCTCACTGTGTTGCACGAGACAATTTTTCTATCCAGAATCTATCTTCGATATCTATAAGTCTACAATTCGTCCATGCTTAGAATATTGCTGTCACATATGATCCAGTTCCTCTGCTATTTAACTTCAGCTCCCTGATAAAATCCCAAGAAGAATCAGTAATATTATCGGTACTAATCTGGCGGATCGGTTTCAGTTACTTTTCCACCACCGTAAAGCTACTTCTCTGTGTTTTTTCTTTAAATACTTTAATGGTAATTGTTCGGATGTGGTCTTCGCCAAGGTACCTAGACATTTTTAATTTAAGCGTAGTACTAGACTAGCGTCGAGTTTTCATAAATCTACAGGTAAGCAGGCTAGATATAACCGTAAATTCTATGCTAACAGTTTCTTTTCCCAAACATCTCGCTTGTGGAACTCCTTTCCAGCTGAATGCTCTCCAGCCAACTTTAATCTGCAAAAATTTAAATGCAGTGTCAATCGCTATCTTCTGTTTTCCTGATTAGAGGTTTTTCTGTCTTGCTTGGGATGGCACCGATTTGATATATATATATATATATATATATATATATATATATATTTAGTGTTTCAGTAGATATACATATTTCTTTAAACAGTGAAATTTATGTCTACTAGCCTAGAGATTGGATGTCTTAATAAAGAATATATGCCTACTTTGCATACGACTATTCCTCCTTTTTAATCCGGGGAAACCGATTTCAATCTAAGCGTGCTTTACCATTAAGCTACGAGAAGCCGAATCAAGCCTCACCAGCCCAAATAAATAAAGTCTCTGGAGTCTGCTAACTTTAATTTCGTACGCTAAACAAAGTATTTTTAAGTAAATAATTGATTCTTTGAATCCAACATTATATTATGTAGCAGTTACACATGTTTGGGCAGACATCTTTTAACAGGCAGTGAACTTAATCTATACCGGCCTAGAAATCGAAATTTTTAATAAACAAAATGTGCTCCTCTTCCAAATGTCAAACCTGCATTTTTTTTTATTTTTTATTTTTTACTCTAGAAACTGCATACAAGTCTAGCGTCTTTTTCACAAAGAAAGCAATTACTTATGAAATGCACATCTCTCGTTAGGACATTTCAAAATCTATATCGACAAATTTTATTTTCGTACTCGAAACTTAAACAACGTAATTATATACACGCATACCTAAAAAATGTCTCCCAAAACACAAATGTCTCATTATTGGCATGGAAAAATAGCGGGCGAAGTAAATAGTTTATCAAAATGCAAGCCATTCACCTATAATTATTTTACCTGTTTAAGAAGTATAGCAAAAAAGCTGTTACCCCTATAGATAACTTTGACAAGAACCGATATGAGATAATGCAATCTGACTTGTGATATTCTACTTTGCGTTCATATGAGGTTCTGCCTAATTTGAATAAACTGAGTAATCTGATCATCTATTAAGTTATCCAAAGTTTTCCGTGTCTCGCCGGATATTTTACATATCTCTGGAAATAGATCCACCCGAATACCCTATCTTATAGTAACACTATCTTTCTTTGGATATTCATGTGTGGTGATGGTTAACGAGAAATCGACGAGCCCAGTTCGAAATCCAGTCGAGCCTGTTATAGTGACTTACGCACAACTACACGCACATATGAATTCATAATTCTCCCCACCCTACCAGGAAGGGGTCAAATGGTCATATTGAACTCTTTCGCCGTGATTACCATCCTGTTTAGGAGAAAGGCATCTCGTCATTGATAACCACATGCTGAAGATGAAAGATTACACTGCAGATAAGTCGAAACAACTCTGATTGACTATCTCTTAGAAAGCAATTTTATTTTTCAGATAATGAAAAGATACACTTGATTGCCTTTGATCAGAAACAGATCAATAATAATCAATATAAAATGGTTATTCATTAAGATATTTAGATTCTTTCAGGTGCACAAAAATAGTTCAAATAATGCCCGTGGCTTGACATAAAGAAATTAAATTGAAGTGGTTCAACAGAAATAATAACCACCTCCAAAATCTTAAATAAAGACTTGGGTATACCGAGATTCCACAAAGAGACAAAGGAATGACTTAAATGCTCATATATAAAACTGGGTTTTGCGTGATAACCATTGATCAGTATAACTAAGAAATCTTCAGTTCATTCTTTCGTGTATATGCCAACACCAGTTTTCCGCGCATGGTCGGGAGGGGGGCTCACTTTTCCGCGCATCGACCGACATCTGTTTTCTACGCATAAATCAGCCTCAGTTTTCCGCGCATAGGCCGCTTCAGTTTTCCGCGTATGCGCCGGCTTCAGCAATCCGCTCATAGGCCGGCTTCAAATTTCCGTGCATAGCACAGCCTCAGTTTTCTACGCATGAGCCGGTCTCAACTTTCCACACATAGGCTGGCTTAAGCTTTCCACGCAGAGGATGGCCAAAGATATAAACCGACCTCAGCTTTCCGTGAATATGCTAGCTTCAGCTTTCCCCGTATAAGTCGACCTCAGTTTTCTACGCATAGGCCGGTCTCAGTTATCTGCGCATAAGCCGGCTACAGTTTTCTACGCAAAGGCAAGTCCGATTTTCCACGAGTAGGCAGTTTTTCTGCGCATAGACTAATATCGTGGTTCACGTATAGGCTGACCTTAGTTTTTCATCCTTATAAAACAATAAATTTAGTTAACCAACTATCACATTTAATGCTGTAAAATATATTTGAGAGACTCATCAAATATAGTTTTACATTAGCTTCTCTACTTTTATTACATTTTTGGCAGCTTCCGTCTTCTTTTTGCTCATTTCAAATAACCTAGATGCAGAATTTGATTCTTACCTTCTCGAGTCACCAGATTTTACTTTTGTTGTTTCTTTGCAGTACCCACGAAAAATCCTGTTATTCATAAGGAATTACGGAAAGAATTATAATAAAAGCAAGATTTTATATATATATATATATATATATATATATATATATATATATATATATGTGTGTGTGTGTGTGTGTGTGTGTGTGTGTGTGTGTGTGTTAAAAGCCATTAAGAGGCTTTTACTGAGAGGGAAAACGAAATAACAGCCTTCAAGGAGTATGAAGGTGACGATTGCAATTTATTTTTCAAAGACTGTAGTAAAGCAGGAAGCTAGAAGAGAATTCCACAAGCGAAAAGTGTTGAGTAGAAACTATTAACGTATTACTGTTACAGCTAGCAATTTCAGCAACGAAATTATGAGACCTATCTGTCAATAGAGTACTGCACTTAAATTCGTGCGTGTAAAGAAACCGTTAGCATAGACCGTGCGGTTACATCTCGTCAATCCAATTTTAAATTGATGATACCTTGTTGCCAGTCTATGAGCTTAAATTCATAAAGTCGAGTTAGCACGGCGAAAAGCTCATCAGAAGAATTACCGTGGAAATATTTATAGCAAAAGCACAGGGAAGCTATGTTTCGGTGGTGGGAAAGTGACAGAGGCCGAGATGTCAGGTCAGGATCGATAACATTGCAGATTCTTTTTTGCATTTTAACAAGCATCTCTAGATATATAGCAGCAGCACCAGACCAGATGTGGCAGTAATATTCGTTCCACGGGCGAAATTTAGACTGATAAATGATCAATATAGTTTCTAACGAGAAAAATTATTTGGCACCACACAGTGGACCGACGTCGCTAGCAGCAGATCTAGCATTTGATTCAATATAATCGTTACATTTCATGTCAGTGGGAAATGTGAGGTCAAGAAGGTGCAGTAGTAGGTAATCCGCAATTCAGTCGGTAAATATCGAAAAAAAAAGAACATTTTTCACGTAGTTGTGTTAGTTTTCCAGGTTTTAGTCAACCTACCTTGAATATCGTTTATGGAAATCTGACTTTAACAGGAGGAGAAATAAATATAATTACTCAATGTGTCCCCAACCAATGGATAAATAACGTTTTATTAATATGCATGGAAGTGTATCTGTGTGCTATTGAATGTCTAGGCTTCTGTATAATTTACGAATGTGTTATATAAAAAGATTATAAACGTTGTAATTGTCGACTGACGTGAATATATCGCTTTTGAAATAATACCACATTATACTGGATACAAGAAAATAAATAATGAACAAAAGCTGTAGTTCTTCACAGTCGATCCGATCTGGAGCGTCAGACATTAATTATCTTAAATCAATTAATATCAGGGCCAGACGTGAACAATTTTCTCTGCTAAGTTGCAAATAAGTTTATTCTTTGATTTTATAATAACAATTATGATGATAATATCAACAATAAAAACGGCTATACTAATTTTGATAATGATGCACGGATTATTATATATTTTGATTAAAATAATCATAAAAGTCAAAATAATTAAAATTGAAATAGTGACAAAGTAATATTCTATAAAGTATGAATATCCTATGCTTATTTCAAATATAATTATTTAATAACCGCAAGGTTTTCTTTTAAATCTGCAATCTGCTTGGTCTTCGGTTTGACTGATCGAAACAATTTTCCTATCTAATTTTTCAAATCACATTGAAAAATTTCCCAGTGATTTTCTTCTTCTTCTTCTTCTTCTTCTTCTTCTTCTTCTTCTTCTTCTTCTTCTTCTTTTTCTTATTCTTATTCTTCTTATTCTTATTCTTATTCTTCTTGTACCGTGTCTTCTTTGTGACGTAGATGATCATGGATCACCACAATTTTCTCTCCTTTGTAGCACTAAATTTTATCTTTTTATTATTTCTCCTAAACCCTGTTCCGCCATCCATTTATTCAAGCTCCCTAAGTAAGTCATGCGTTGTTTTCCTCTATCCCTCTTGTCTTCAAACTGTCCTGTGAGTATCAGATTTTCCAAGCCCTCTTTCCTCATTATGAGTCCTACAAATTTCAGCTGATTCTTCCTGATGTTAAATATGTTTCTTTTTAGTTTCCGTTTTCTCTAAAGTTTCGTTGTTGCTCTATCCATGGTATCCACAGCATCCTTCTGTGGAACCATATTTCAGTTGCTTGAAGTCTTTTCTTCATCTGAAAGGAGCTTGTCAAGCATTCACTACATATTAGAAGACAGATATCACGTAAGAGTTCAGCATTTTCTTGTTTCTAACGAAGTATTTCCTGTTTCTTGATACTCTATGTAACTTTTGGAATGCATCATTGGCTATCTCAGTTCTCCTTCGGATTTCAATATCACACTTTCCAACCTCTGTTAAAACACTTCCCAGATATTTAAATGTTTGTACTTGTTTGATTTTGGTATATTCTATTTGTAATTTACATTTTGGGCTCATCCTCTTTGCTAATTATCATGCATTGTCAGGACTTCCATGGCTTTATAGCAACGTCTTCTTTTAAATACCATGTACGATTATGGCTCTCCACAACTTCTAGTGTTATATGTTTTTTCTGTTATCAGTATTCACATTTTGGCTGTTATGCTTTCCTTGTTTGTCTGTTTTCGTACCTTTATGATTTGGACATTTCATATCCGTTTTCGCTGATCTATTTTACTTTTGTGTCGCTTCTCTTGAAACCAGGACTGAATACGCAACTGTCAAAAAAAGTAGGATTGTGTGGGTATCCCAACTCATGTAGTTAAATTGTATTAGTGTCATGACTCAGATGGAGGAATTTCTTTTAAGTACTTTTTGTCCTTAGTCAAACTTCCCCAGAGAGTATTTGTATCTATGCTCGTCCTACTGACGTCATTGACTGAGCCTAACATCGCCAGGAATGCAAGGACAAAATGGGTTTCCTAATCTGTTTAATATTTTCTCTGACATGAAGTGGGAAGATTATATTGAATCAGTTGCTACATCTGCTACTAGGAAATTTGGTTCACTGTGTCGTTCTAGAACATAACCTTAAACTGATAGTCTTTTAAAAGACAAAACACGAAGAAGTTTTTCATTTTGTCATTCAATTAGCCAAGAGTGTTCTGATATATAGAGACATTTATATTTTTATCATATACTCCAATAAAGCCAATGTGTAGAAAATTAATAATAATTTATCTAAGTATACTTAAATACAACCGTGGTTATTGTTTCATTATCTCATAATGCCATAATTTGCTATAAAATTCTATATGAAATATAGGTTACATGTACTGTTTTTCTATATGCAATTTAGGTTAAATTCTATATGCAATTCGGTTAAAGGTACTCTTTAAGGTAATTGCTAAAAAAAACTTGGATTTAATCAAGGTCTTGATGGATTTGTTTTATAATCCTACCATTATCTTGGCTCAAATGAATAGCTAATATTAGTAATAACATAAATCTCCTCAGTGGATAATGAATGAGTCACTAAAAGCAGAGTGAAACATTTTATAATGGCTAGACAGGGTTAAAGCCTATTCAACGTGAATTACCAGGTAAACATAAGAAAAAATAAAATAATAAAAAATGATGCAGATCCATTGTGTAAAATATGTGAACAGTCTATTAACACTGTTGAGGATTTAGCGTCTGATTGTTCAGTCAATCAGTATATTTATTGGAAGATATGCGAATAATATAAGTCACCTTATCATGAAAAATGGTAAGAACATCATCTGAACCAAGCATAGAAAATCATGTACTATTATTAGGGGCTTTACAGGCATAAAAAAGATAATAGACGATACATAGGTGTTTAAAAAATATTCTATGCACTATGATTCTTCAAGACATGAACGATCATTGCTCTCCACAGCTTCCTATATTTTGTAGGGCTTAGAAATGTTTTCCTTTTTACCATCCTTCCGTCTCCCAGTTCTGGAATTCATTCGCATATACTCGACAGGAACGTGACCACCTTCTTCCTCTGTTCTTTCTGCTTTGATATGTGCCGTGAGTGTCATATTTTCCAAGCCCTCTTTCTTCATTATATGTCTCAGAAATTTCTGCTGCCTCCTTCTGATTCTTAGTGTAAGTTTCATTTTTTTTCTTACCTCTTCTCTTCCCTCAAACTGTGGGGAAAATAACAGATTTTGCTCTTGTCCCTAGGTCCACCCTGATCCGGGGTGGTAGCATCTGTTAGGGTCCTAGCTATGGGCAAATAGAGAATCCTCAAACTGTGGTAAAAATATTATGACAGTATAAAAATACATTTTTGTAGTAAGAATACCAGCAATACATTTTTATCGTAAAAAACTACCAGCAATACATTATTGAAAAACTACCAAAGCTCCCAAGAAAATTAAATTGCGGCATAAATGATTTATAAGGAGTTGATATACCGTTAAACAAACCAAACCAAACCAAACCAGACTACATATGAAAAGGCAACTTGAGGCATCAGAGAAGTGGTTCTACAGTAGGATTATGAGAATACTATGGGCTGAACATGTGAGTAACGAGGAAGTTTAAATAAATAAGGAGAAGAAAAAAGAACACATTAATTTCAAATAAGAAAAAGATAGACGAACTTTCTGAAGCAAATAATGAAGAAACACGGCTGGAAGAATATAACATCCACAAGACATAATGATGACAAGAGGGCCAGATGGTAACGAAGATTAATCTACCTAACGATTCTGTGTAAACGGATTGCAGATCAGGGGCGATGTGGTTTATAATGAGACAAACATTGCCTAGAGATACAAAGGTTAGAAAATTGTAGAGAGCCATGATTGCATACGTCCTGATGATACACAATACATAAAAGTAGGAGATCATTATGGATTTATTGCGTTTTGCATATTTGTAAACCATTGTCATTTTGTCAGCGTGTTGTTCCCTCAGTTTGTAATAATAATAATAATTCAGTTTTTTTACTGGTTGAGGAAGAAATCGTCGTACCGTAAAAAAATATTTAAATTAGTCGTCATGACGAGAGTGGATATCTTTTATTTAAAAAAAAAAGAGGAGAAGGCTAAAGTTGCTAGAAATAATGGCCGGTTCTTTGTTCGGCTACAGAAAGTAAGCAACCCCACTTCAACCCTGCGAGGCTCTATCTTTTCAGATTAGACCAAAAATAATGCTGGAGCTGCTTAAACTCCACTCAATAGCCTTGATAGAGTTCAAAAGTGGCAACCCTTTTCTCACAACCGAAACTTCGCAAGCCTGTCGCTATTGTAACACAATTTCATTATCAAATGTACATACGAGCTACATTCTATAGATCCATCAGTTCAGACCAATGTCCCACCGTGTCACGTATACTGGATCAAACTATCCTTATTCGCTTCGTATTCTATTGGTAAGATGCAATTTCTATTCAGTTTCTTCAGGAAAACCGCTACTTTGTGGAACAGACACCCGCATGGAAACTTTCCCGATCGCTACAATCTTATCTACTTCAGGACTCACATGTCCTCATAATCTGCGCTTCTTGCTGTTACTTCCATGATTTACATAAATGATCTGCCCAAGAATATACTCAGATCATTTGTTAATATCTATGCCGATGTAACGGATTCACCTCAAACTCTTGACGATCAAAGTTTGACAGCTAATCTCTAATTTCCCAGTGGGGAAAAAACTGGCAAGTTACATTCAATGCATTGAAAACAAAACTAGTTACATTCCATCACCGCCGATCAGACCCCGAACTACCGCCAGTCATGATGAACGGATGTCTCATCGATGAGGCACCATAGCTCAAATTCTCAACAGACCTCAAGTTGAATACTATCCATCGCTAAAGACGCAGGTAAAATGGTCGGCTCTCTATACTGATCCATCAAGTACCTGACTCCTCATGCTATCCTCTACCATTACAAAAGCCAGATCAGGCCGAAAATGAAGTAATGCTGTCATTTTGGGGCGCGAGTAAGCCAGTCCTCTCTTTCCAGTCTCGATAGAGTTCAAAAGCGTCTTCGAGTCCTTGTGAGTGACAAATTATTTTCCACCCACCAACTTCTCTCACACAGGCCGAGTGTGTCAAGCCTCTCACTGCTCTATCGCTACTTCCATGGAAAGTGCTGGGACGAACTACATTAGTTGGTCCCGCCAGCCCTAAACTTCACACGGTATGCCACTTATATTGCAGCAAACCACCCACATTCCCTCCGTAATCCATTGTTGAGAAGTAAGTTCCACCCGAACATCATCTTCCCACGAACCACTGAACTGTCGAACCGATCATTACAATATTAACCTGATCAAGTCTAGAGTCGACCGTTATCTTCCCCTCCTATCAGTAAAACTACCCCTTAAGGTAACCCTCTGCCTTGAGTGGCCCTCAGGCCTTGTACGGTGCAAACCTACTGTAAAAAAAAGCAACAATGTTATTTAGTACTCCTCTATAGTGAATGGATTTGGGGTTTTATATTGGGCGAACATTTCGTAAAATTAAAAACATAAATTAGATTCTTTCTAGAAGTTTAAACATGGTCATAAGGTATTCCCTACGAAGTGTTGCACTTAAAAATGCATAAACCCATCAACTGTGCTCTCTAGCCTTGGTTGGCTGCCAGTTTAGTAGAAAGAAAATTATGAACTCAAAATCCGCGCACCGGAAGCCACACTTTCTCACGAAAACCTGTCAAGTGGCAGATAATAAAGAAATTGAAACTGGAGAGACGGGACCCACCCTAGTACTGAAGAGACATAACATTAAATAAATGTTTGGCCTTTTCGCCAATAGGAATAATAATATCCAAGTTGTTTGAGACGAGAAATAATTATTATGCCACTGGTCAACATTGACCGTCGGTTAATTTTGATTGATTTATGTGTGCGTGATTTTAACGGTTTATCAACCTTTGCTGGGTTATTTAATAATTCTATTATTTTTTTTTTTTTGAGAGAATTTCAATTTCTCCTCGTTTTAGAATCTGCCATCTTGAATTGTTGAGCGGTGATTAATTTTTGACGCAGACATTTTGCTTTCTTTATTTCATTTGTTTTGGTTTCATGCATTAACATTTTTTGGAGAATAAGAATGATTTTTTGCAAATGCTATTTAACCCAAATCTGGTTGGGAAAGAGATGTATACATACCTTTCTCAATAAAGCGTGTAAACGAATAAAGCCAATCCAATTGTGATTCGAACTCAGCTCTCCGATTTTTCATTATGAGCCGCTAACGATTGCATCACGTGCACATACCTGTCGATAAATAAACAGAACTAATGAAAGCAAAATTTATAGCAATAACATTGATAGAGAATGAATATTGTTAATAATGATGCTACTCTTAGAAGAACGCCTGTAACAACATCTATAATAAATGTTACTATTTTATATTATTATAATGGCCATGTTTATTATCTAGATCTTATTTTTATTATTATCGACATATCGTTCAAACAGCATTATTAGTAGAATATCAGAGTATAGTACTATTAGAATGATGAGAAATGCAATTATGATTGTACTAGCGATGCTAATTTGTCATAAATATCGCTGATGATGATTAGAGAAAATAATAGAAATTCTAATGATAATAAAACACTATTCAGCTTCAACGAATTCACTTGAAAGAAAACCAAAAACAAAAGGCGGACAATGATGATGATGACGATGATTGTTTTGCATTAGAGCTTTTTCATTCTTTTTGTCTTTTGTTAATTCCCACAAATTTTCGAAATGGCTTCAAAATAAGTCGAAAATCAATTTCTCCTCGTTTTAGAATCTGCCATCTTGAATTGTTGAGCGGTGATTAATTTTTGACGCAGACATTTTGCTTTCTTTATTTCATTTGTTTTGGTTTCATGTATTATTGTTATCATCTAATTTACTACCATATATATATATATATATATATATATATATATATATATATATATATATATATATATATAGTAAGTGTTTGCGTATATCTGAGAGTAACTTCTTACGTGTAAGAATTTGAGAATATATCAATATGTATATAGATTTATACAAACACAATTATTACAATAATATGCGTATGCGCCCGTCTCTTTCCACATCTGTGTGTGTTCTCGCCCGAACCTCTGCGTGTATTTAGAATATAGATAAGCTATATTCTACATAAATCTATTTATAGGCACATGAAAGGAAGTTTCCCTTCGTCCACAGCCTAATGCGTAGGTTTCAGCTGAACATCGTTCTGTATATTCTTCTGTCCAATGTTCGATCTAGGGGATTTAACATTCAACACAGAATTAAAAACCTTTACTAGGAAGGAGATTATGTTGAAAAATGAATAGTTATATTAAGTAAATATTTTATTTATCATTATTGATTTACCTTTTTCTTCACTGAGTTTGCAATAAATAGTCCTTTCATCAGTATCGTTCATGAATGCGCACACACACACACACATATATATATATATATATATATATATATATATATATATATATATATATATATATATATATATATATCATGAAATGGATTCAGTCCGGCAATTATTTAATATATTTTTGTTTATAAGCTATTTTTAGAGATACAATTTATTTAAGTAAATGCTTTGTTATTTTTAATTAAACAGTATTATTACATTTACTGGCCTGAATGTTCGAGAAATTTCGTAGAAAATATGCGTTCTCCGACACGAATCGAACCTGTATTCCTATAACGAAACCGTCATTAGATCTAACGTGCTATACCATTTAACTGCAGAGAAGCAGCTGGTTAGCAAAGTCCGAATTACCCTTTATAAACACAATGAATTTTTCTCGATCAGTCATTTCTGCTCGTGAAACTCATCTTAACGTAAACAGTGACAACATATCATGACATGGATTAAATATGTCAATTATTTAATATATTTTTATTTTTAAGTTATTTTTTGTATGGTCACTGTTTGCGTTAAGATACGTTTCGTGAGCAGAAATTGTTTAAGATTGTACTTATAAACAGTAATTCGGACTTTGCTATAAACAAAATATATTTACATACATACATACATACATACATACATACATACATATATATATATATATATATATATATATATATATATATATATATATATATATATACATATATATATATATATATATATATATATATATATATATATATACATATATATATATATATATATGAACATTCATATCTGACAGAGACGAATAATCTATTTCACTAATTACAAAACATAGAAAGAAAGACACAAAAGAAAATATACGAAAGTAAATAAAGAACTAATTTAAATGTGCGCAGATACATTATATAAGTGACAGTTGTCAACACAGTATATAATACATCGGCAGGGTCATTTCGACGTGGTGTAACGGTTAGCAAGTTTGGCTTGCTTGACCAGTTACGGTTAAGTAGTGAGTTCGATCCTCATTGGGTGTTCTATACTGTCGTCCGTGTGCAACAACTTATCTGCACTTAGGAAATTGTTTGGACATTTTGGCGTAAGCAAGATTATCTCGCTAGATCAATTACGGTTGAATAGTGAGTTCGATCCTCATTGGGTGCTACATACTTTCAATCTTGTGTCACATCTAAGCTACGATTAGTAAATCTCTGTAATTGGTCGGTAGATAGACATTTTAAACAAATGTATTATAATCAAAAATGTCGATGGAAGCAGCCAAATGCAAAAAGTGTACAACCTCATCGAAGTATATATGAGAAGTTGTAGTTTAAATTAAGTAACAGTCTATTTTCTTATGGTCTCTGCAACTTTTGACTTCCTAATCTTCTCTTTTCTTATCTTCCTTTCTACCCTTGAATTTTCCAGCAACTGACAAAGATCCGGAGTGGGGTTAAAGACGAGAGGTAAAGTTTCTCCAGACAACAGACAAAACTCTCACAAGAGAGAAAAATCCTTGGCTTTTATAGAGCGCCACTGGGTGTTCTTATTCCAGTCAACAAAGGTGACATCTCTGTTAAAAACTAAAACCTCCAGCAGGCTGACTGAAGTTTGTGAGCTTGTTTCCTGCGTTGGTCAGTACAATGTTTATTTTTCTCTTCAACTACAGACGTCAAAGAAAGAAATATATCTTTGAGTGTAAATGAAAGACGATCAATTATATGTCACGATCAAAAGTTTTTAGAATGTGTTTATAGGTAGAATTTATCATAGCAATATACAAAGATCCTAAGAACTTTCTAAAAGATTGGAAATAATGGGTAAATATAAACATAAAAGGAAATTACTACTGATACAATGAGAGCAGATTATTAAAATTTTAAAAAGATAAAAACATTTATAAAAATAAAAAAGCATAAATGCCTATTTTTAGAACATTATGATCGATGAAAACCGTATTTATTAAAATACAAAGTGGCAGCATATACAATAACGAAATTATTAATTTTAGTGTCTCGATGGCCTTGAGTAGAAATTGCCTGTTTTTTTCGTTATTTGTTTTTTTTGTTTATTGTTTTTTGTTTTTTTAATGAAACAGCTTAGATCAGTTAGAGTACTGGAGAGACTTTCCTTATCATGATGGTCTCACTTGGTCTAATTGTTAACAGTACGCTTTGGTTATGGGAGAGATTTAGATGATTGAAGTAGCACTACTTATTAATCTAGGCCGGTTGACATTAATTTCAGTCTAAGAAAAATAACAGGGACGTCACGATGAAAAAGGTTTATGAACGAAAAATAACGTTTATCGTAACATGAAACATATAAATATATATATAGGCAGAGAGGCGGACAGACAGACAGAAATAATATATCTAAGAGTTTGTCACTTAGATGATTGATGCTACCTTCAGCATCCTGATTCCAGAGTTACGTAGACGAACTCGTATGTTCACTCTTCAGGGGTATCAGCTATATATATATTATAATTATTTTTTAAAAATATGATACCATCGCTACACAGGAATTACCATGTTTCAAAAATAGAAGCTAAAAACTTTCCAATTCAATTATAGAAATTTTTAAAAAAGATTATAGGCTCTATTTGTGTACCGAGCACTGTTTTTTTTTTTAATAAAAACAAAAATACTAAAGAACTTCGGATCATCAATCTGACGGTTCTTTCCTATTTTATCAATATATTTTCACACACACACACACACACACACACACACACACACATAGATACATACACACACACACACATATATATATATATATATATATATATATATATATATATATATATATATATGCCTCCATATACATATATATAAATATGTGGTGCAGTTTAATTTATATTACAACGAATCATTCATACAAAAAGTAAATTAGTAAAGTTAATGATATGAAATGGCGAATTGAGTATTAACCCACCAACCATTATGATCCCTGTTTTATTTTTGTTTTGTTTTGTTTTTAATTATAAACTGTAATGAGTCTTCCTTCAATATGCAAGTACTTTCGACGGGTTTTCCGGTTATCGTCAGGCATGGAAACTATTTAATTTTTGTTAAAATTCAGGTAGCGTCCGAGACGAAAAAATATAATGCAAATTGGAATTCTTTCTTTTTTTTTTTTTTTTTGAAGTGTGTTATTGATAACAGATAAAAACTTGTGGAGCGTGCAATCGCAAGACTGAGGTTGAATTTTTGAGAATTTAAGTGAGAGATTTTTTTACTAATATGGAAATTTAAGAAATGTTTTTGTTGTCGAAGTAAATCAGTCAACGTGGCATGAACTAAATAGTTCAGTTAGTAGAGCACGGGGGGATCAGTTCTCGTGGATTCTCCCGTCGTCACCTCTCGAGCGGACGGGGCTCCGAGGTGACGTTGTTTTTACGACGTATGAGGGTCTGGCAAATCAATTTCTAGGAGGTGAGAGCCACAAAACCTGCATATATGATTAGATTTATAATTGTGCAGAACCAACCACAATTTTTGGAGAACCAAATACGGAGACCCTCAAACGATTCAGAGTTGTCCTTATCGTAGACCAGTTGCCATCCAAGGCTATTTACCCATAGCAAGAAGAGAATATATAAAAAGAACAAATAGGAAACATATATATATATATATATATATATATATATATATATATATATATATATATATATATATATATATATATAATTAATTTCGAAGAATAAAATTGGCAACTGGAAGAAAAGTTTACAGTTGAAAAATGAATACGTAAACAAAATCAAACTTTCATGAAGGTACGCGTGTAAAAGAACGTTAAATTCATGAATACTCACGTGTACAAAACAGTGTAAAAAAGCAGATTGGAAAAGACGCGAAAAAAAATTGATAAATTGAAAAAAATGGAAATATCGTTTAAAACCACAATCCCTGAAACTGCAAATTTTACCAAGAAACTTCTAAGTCGGGATAAAATTGGTATTTTAATGTTAAGCAAGATTTACATATAATATATATATATATATATATATATATATATATATATATATATATATATATATATATATATATATATATATATATATATAACAATAATTTTCGGAGATAGAAAAATAGATTGATAGATTCATTTTGCTTCGCCTGGTATAAGATGATCTTTTGATAGGAAGATTGTACGAATACAGTGAGAAGGATGTTCGCCTACCTTAAAATGCAGCATTCGATAATTTCCCCATAATTTGATTTGGGCATCGATAAGTGTCTCAGTTGGGCAGCAAGCAAGAGAGATTACTCTATGCCTAAAATCAAAATGGGAAAGCAAATATATATTGATAGAAAATAAACTGTTCTCTCTCTCTCTGACGAAGCTTTAATAAAAGTCAAACATTGTTAGATTGATATACGTTTCCTATTTCTTCTTTTATTTTATCGCACACACACTCACACACACACACACTCACACACACACACACACACACACACACACGCGCGCGCGCACACACACACATACACACACATATAAATTACAGAAATATGAAACTCAATTGTACCCCATTTATATGGCCATTTCGCTCTTCGGGATATATTCCCTGCAGTTTGTCAATACTAAAATGTTTTATAAAAAATGGGTAACTTGCCGTGTTGTTCTTTTTTTGTGACTTTTTCCACTGCACAGTATAGTAGGGTCAGTTGGGCATAGTCTATAAGAGAAAATTGTACCTTGACGCAATTCTTTCCGCCAGAAATTTTGAAACCACATACTGTACTGCTTGTACCGGAAGCTCCAATATTAATATTTCTGAGTGTTTGGGTTTCAATCCAAGGACAGTGCAGAGGATTTGTAAAAAGTTATATGATATATCCTGTCAACATCATGGCGTTTGGAGTGGTCACTAGTGATGGCGGGGTTATGCCTGCATTCACCTTCTCACGAGGCCTCAGACTCAACACGAAGGCCTGTATGAAGTACGTTGAGGAGGTATTGCTAGCCTGGTTCATGAGGCTGGCAGCTGAAAGACCCTATGTATGGCGACAGGAACATGTCACACAAGCAGGGGAACCTAGTCATGGCTGTCAGAAAGTTTTTACGACCACATCGCCCCTTACATCTGGCCACCTAACTCCGCCCTTGATTATTATGTGTGGAGCGCAGCTGAGCGAGAGACCAACAAAAGCGCTCATGACACCAAAGACGAACTGTAGACAAGGATCATGGCAGAATGCACCATCTTAAACAAGAAGACCGTCCAGAAGAGTGCAAGATTCCAAAATCGTCTGAAGACCGTGGTTGAAATAAATGGCGATTTTATAGAATTAATTTACTCTTTAGTATTTTAGTAAATATATGTGTTAAAATGTGATGTGAGTGTTATTTTCATTTTTGCATAATTCAGACGATAATTTATCCATCGCAGCATGTGGATGGCCAGACGATTCTGCTAACCAATGCACCAAGGATGGTTCCAAAATATCTTAGCTGTACGGCAGGCTCGTGCGCATAGGGAGCAATTATTGGTGCGTAAATCTGAAATAGTCACCCATATACTGTACGCATATATACGTATATTTATATAGCCATAAATGAAATTAGGATGTTCTATACGTGTGATTTCAAGAGTCAAGACGAAATGTCTACTGACGAAATTAGAAGTCAAGAAAAGGAAGGGGAATAAGTAAGTTGAAAGGAACAATGTTCTTATTATACTGACATTTTCTTTGTTTTTCAGCTGAAATTGACAGTAACGATAAATATGACAAATAACTTCGAAATCTATTAAAACATCTTGGGCAGATGAATAGCAGAAACATACATCTATTTGGGTAAAATCATGAAACTTAAAAATAGGAACTCTTCAATTGAAATACGTTTTCTTAGTACTACATATATATATATATATATACATATATATATATATATATATATATAGATAGATAGATATAGATATAGATATATAGATATATAGTACTACATATATACATGTATATATATATATATATATATATATATATATATAGTACTACATATAAATATATATATATATATATATATATATATATATATATATATATATATATATATATATATATATATATATATATATATATATATACAGTGGAGGAACAAATATTCGAACACATAAATGAATAAACATACTTTTCATATAATTACCCGTACACAGATACATATTAACACAATATGCATAGAAAACAGAAAAAAAATTGATTTAAATTAAATAAATTCCATTTATCCATTTTAATGGGTGAAAAAAGTATTCATACAATACTAAAAATAATACATAATCTTCATTTAATACTTTATAGAATAGGCATTATTCGCTTCTACAGCAAATTGTAGTTCTCAATTAATGATTTTCAAATTGTAGTTGGTATTTTGTTTCATTCTTCTTCGCATATGATCTTCAGCTCTGGGATGCTTGTTTGGTTTGCTTTGATTTGGTTTGTTTTACGGTATATCAACCTCAATGGGTTATTTAATACCGACAAGATTTTTATTGCTGGTAATATTTTGCGGACAGTAACAAGTGTTACCACCCCGCGTCAGGTGGACCTGCGAACACCAGCAATTAAGAGGTGCTTCAACGCTCCTCAAAACTTCCTGATCAGAGGCCTTGCTGTTGGACATACTTTATCGTCTTACCCAGGACTCGGATGTAGTTTATCGTCAGAATGGCGAGATGTTTATTGGAGCTCTCGGTTTGATTTGAATTTTCAAATCACGCCACAGATTCTCGAATGGGTTTAATATGTGGACTGACTTGACCATTTAAGGGTATTTACATTATTTTAAGCGAGCCATTTCTTTGTAGATTTTGCAGTGTGATTAGGATCATTATTTTGTTGGAAGATCCGATCAGGAGGAAATTCAAGATTTCCAACCGAAATCATTAAATTTGATTCCAAAATATTTTAATATGCTGCGGCATTCATGATACCATCTATTACTGATATGTTACCAGTACCTTTTGCAGAAACAAAACATCCCCAAATCATTATGCTACCACCACCACCACCAAATTTCACTGTTGGAACTGTGTTGTTTTGTTTGAAGACATTGCCATCTTTCCTTCGTGAAATACGTCCAAGCAACTCAATTTTGGTTTCTTCTGCCCATAATACTTTTTCCCAGTACGATTTTTCCTTGTCCTTATGTTCATGAACAAATTTCAACCTGGCATCTTTGTGTCTTTTCAATAGCAGTAAAGTTTTCCGAGGGGATCGTGACTTTAGATTGTTCCTCTGAATTTCATTGCTTATTGTCCGTTTAATGACACAGATTCCTGATGAGAGCAATCATCCTGCAACTCTTGACAAGTAACCATTGGATTTTGTTTAATTTGACGCATTGATTTCCTCGAAGATATTGAAAAGAATTTACGTGCCGCACCTGTTCCTTGGTTTTCAACAGTGAGAGTTTTTCTAATCTGCAATGAATGGACTAATGTTAGTAAATGGCATATTCACTTTGTCTGATATTTTCTGTAACTTTCACCTTTCCAGAGCTTAACAATCAAATTACATTTTTTTTGCGAATTTGTCAATTCTTTATATGATGATATCCTTTTTGCACGAATATCAATTACAGAATGTTCTGTTTGTATTTTTTAGGCTAAATATAACAACTGATAACATTATTGGAACATTCTAGAATATTCCTCTTAAACAATCTAGAGTAGTAAAGCAATTTAAAAGTTTTAAAGTCTGAAACTTGCATTGTACAAATACATTTTTTACACTTTGAAATGGATAAATGTGATTTATTTTAATTAATTCAATTTTTACTGTTTTCTATGCATAGTTTAATTATTATGCATCTGTGTAGAGTTAATGATATGAAAAGTACGTTTATTCATTAGTTGAAAATACAATAAATAAGAAATATGTATGTGCACAAGTATTAGTTTTCCCTACTTTATATATACACACACACACACACACATATAGATATATATATATATATATATACATACATATATATATATATATATACAAACATACATACATATATACATATATATATATATATATATGTGTGTGTGTATATATATATATATATATATATATATATATATATATAGATATATATATATATATATATATACATATATATATGTGTGTGTTTGTAAAAATTTCAGATAGACTATATCTGTAAAAGGACAATATGAATATAGACAAAAGGAAAATTTATCTTACCCGACGCGTTTCGTCTTATCAAGACAATTGTGAGGATTTTGTTTTATAACAAGTATTTATATAAAAGACCAAAAAGTTTATTGGTTTTTCAAACTTTTTAAGTACAAGAATGCTCATGAACATCCCTCAGGATAACTGATAATCCGCCATTTTATTGGATGACATGAAATGATACAATTCAATGTCTAATAAGCGAAAATGAGTAAATGACGATTTGATGTGAATTTATATATGCTTATTAACATCTAAATTATTTTAGTTTAGGATTAATTTATGGATTTTGAAAACATTTTTGGAGCCATAGAGGAATGGATATACTGGAAAGAAATCTAAGGTGCAGATTTAAATCTTGATATGGTTCGATAGAGGCTCTCTCGAGAATTTTCCTTTAAAATTACTTTCTCCTTTAATAAGGATGGCACTCTTTAAATCAATGTTGTAGTTAAATTTATTTCTATGTATAACTAAGGCATTTGAGAAATTCTTGTGTATAAGTTCTCGTTTATATTCATAGAAACTTTTTCTTAAATTTCCGCAATGTATTCATTTCTCTTTATTCATATATATATATATATATATATATATATATATATATATATATATATATATATACGAAATGTATAATGGAAAAAAGACAAGAAAACTGTGTAGTTTTAGACGACGCGTTTCGTCCAATGTGAACTTTTTCAAGGCAACAAATAAAACGAATTTATTGAAACAAAGTATCTATAAACAAAAAAGAAAATATCGTTAGCAACTAGAAGAATTTAGAAACGCTATTGTATGTTCATATGGTCAACTGAAAAAATTACGTTAATTACACATCAATACAAACAATATTTTTGCATATTTTACATAGTTAAATATTCTTCTCTTGCTGATAGATTTTTTTTAGTTCTGAGGCAGTGGAGACATCTGCGTATTTTGGCCATTGTTCGAGGGCGTTCCTTTGGAGGGTTGGAAGGATGTCATCTGGATTAAGGGAACTGAATTCAGAATCTATCAATAAACATATATATATATATATATATATATATATATGTATATATATATCCTGTGTATTCAGGCAGTAAATGTTTTTTTAAGTCAAATATTATTAAGAACGACAACCATTTTGTGTCGATTACATTTAATGATGGACTTTTCCAAATTACGCATATTTTTTCTCAGACAAGGAGGAATTCTATCAGAAATTGTCCGAACTTCATTTCGCGCGAAAAGTAGACGAAATATAGCCCAAGCTTCTTGTACGTTTTTTCTATGGACACAAAGTAAACAAGAAAATGTTCAGTCACCTAGACGATATGAAACATGCATGATATCAAACTCTTTGCCAAAGACGACAATGAGTTGAAGGTTTTCCTCACTATTGTAAAATGTTTCAGTGACAATATAGGTATAGATTTCGGATTAGATGATGCAAAATACCCAAATTATGGCGAGATTAAGAAAAGAATAATACAGTATGGTATTGAATACCAAGTTGAAAATTTTTTTTTTTTTAAATATCAGCCATAAAAACATTGTCTGTACCTGTAATGCAATTATATCTTTAATTGGACCATAACTGACATTAAGTGAATGGCAATTCTAGCAGACTATAATGTATCTTTGAAGAACTTCAAAAAATATAAAAATATAAGGACCTTGAAATCGAAATCTCAAAAGTGTGGCACTTGAGGACATCAATAACTCCAGTTGTAGTTGGAGACCTCAAATTGATTGGAAAAGATTCCAGTAACTCATTCTAGGGATTCCTGTAGCCTATGTCTTAAAGATATGCAAAAACTGTTCTCACAAGTACAGTCCACAACTTACGAAGGGTTTTATCAGATAAATGTTCAATAATTAAAAATGGTTTCAAGCGAATACGTCGTCTAGATCTTAAAGTAGACAACACTTCATAAAATCTTATAGAATGGCTCTACAGAATCACAAATAAATTTATAAAAAAAAACACATCACTTGAAGATTTCCAACAGAAGCAACAACTAAAATGGGAAGGACATGTAACGAGAAAGGAATATAATGATTTAATCAATATGCTGACTTTTCACAATACTTTAAACAAAAGGTTAGGCTCCCATCAAGAATAGAAAGCGCGGTAACAGTAGACTTAAAAGGTTTTAATATATTTTAACCGTCATTAACGCTAGCCATTTGGTTAACGAACGCCAAATGTTTCCTGTGTGGAAATGGCTAATCAAACTATTACCATTAATCTCTAGGGAAAACCATCATTTTATTTTAGCCAATGTGTCCTATGTGACATTATTGTGACACTGGCAGTATGATGAGGAGTAAAAGGTTCATGTGAAAACGCCGTATAGGATTTGGAGATTTGGTGGGGTTAAAATCGTTAAAGTGAAAATATGAATTGGAGCAAAAGGAAAAAAAAGATTTTTTTTCTTTTCCGATAACCAAAAACGCCGAATGGAATGTTGAGTCCAAAATATGAGAAATGTAAAATATAAACTGAAAGGCAAATGGAATTGTTATTATTCGAAAAGCTGATAATGTAAATAACCTAAAATATGATCTGAAGAATTAAGAATGTGAAACGTAATTGTCAGCCGAAAAACGAATTGAATTTTAATGTAAACTGAAATACGGTTTTGTGAACATGTAAGGTGGGCAAAGATTTTTAATCGGTCATATTGAAAGAAAATTCTTTGACGCCAGGGATAGAGAAATAATTTTTAAACACAAAAGTTTTTATCGGTAAAATTATTGTTTCGAATAAGTGGCCAAGCGCGGGCCGATTGCCGTCAGAACATAGAAAAAAGTGATAAACAAAGTTTGGTGTCGAATAATGTATTGTTTTGAATAATTGACCGTTTTGTTTAAAGGTTAGTCTCGGTTTTCTAAAATTAGAGAAATAAATTAATTGATATGAATCCTGAGGTGCGGTGGGAGTCGGCCGAAATACATATAAACAGAGCTTTTAAGCAGTTGGAGCAAGAAACGGCAAGAGACGCAGACGAGAAGAGACATCTGTTTAAATTCCTAGACAAGAGTAAATTGGGGATATTATTCTGAAAAATGTAGAGTGAGTCCCAATGACAGCGACAGAGGAACTCGTGAACACATCAGACGAGATGTAATGACTGAAAAAAGAAACAATATTTGTCCGGATGACGACCCGAAAAATAACAATCAGGAACATCAAAAACAAGAAGGCGCCGAACATTATTTATGAAACTCAATGATCAAAATATTTAATATTTAATAAGGGTGAAACTTTGTCTCGATAAACTGTAGGAAGGTTGGTTTGTTAACCAGACGAAATATAATCCTTGAAACACTAAAGATGGTAGTAATAATTTTACAGTTATAATCAAGTCACAATGAAGATCCATGTTTCAACGTCTACTGGACGCCAGTTTACCCTAGACCTCATCTATACGATCCATTGCTAAAGATGCTGGAGAGATGAGCGACTTATTCTATTTCTCTTGGGAGTATCTGGATCCTTCTACCATTATTGACCTTTATAAGAGTCATATTAGACCAAGGATCGGAATATTGCTGCCACACCACCGCAGTCCTCACTTTTCAGCCTTCAGTGCTTAAAATCTTTTACGCGATCTATTTTCCAATCTTATCACATCGTTTCCGCAACGTTACAATCCTTCTGGTAATCTCTCGTTTTTTTCCATGGAAGAGATCTGTTCATTGGTTATGCCAGTTCAGACATTTAATTCAAAGACACGCTATGCCACTCCCACGGAGTGGAATCATGCTCATTTCCTGCCTATTCCCAATGTAAGGAGAAAGTTGCACTCAGGAAACTTTTCCCTAATAACTACATTATGGAACATACTCCCGCGTGGATGCTTCCCTGAACACTAGAATCTTAACTTCTTCATATCATTGTCTATTCCCAATGTAAGGAGAAAGTTGCACTCAGGAAACTTTTCCCTAATAACTACTTTATGAAACATACTCCCGCGTGGATGCTTCCCTGAACACTACACTCTTAACTTCTTCATATCATTGCCTATTTCCAATGTAAGGAGAAAGTTGCACTCAGGAAACTTTTCCCCGAATATCTGTTTTATAAAACATACTCCCGCGTGGATGCTTCCCTGAACACTCTTAACCTCTTCATGTGAAATGTCAATCGTTATGTATCCTTATATTCATGCCATACCAACTACTCTTTTATTGATATCACATACCTCATTCATCATAACTATTTTATTTTTTTATTTCTTGACTGGCTCACGAGCCTTTTATTTGTCTGAGACGTTCGGACAAAGTACTTTTTTTATTTGCTGTGTGCACAGTATCTCTGTAAACTTTCTTAGTTTTGTGCGTGTGTGCTTTGCTATATCTGGACTTCAAACTTCCGTGTACCACGTACGTTTGTTTGCTCTTACTGCGAAAATTAGTACTTAGCAATTGGAGATTATCCAAATTTCTGACACTTCTAGAAAGCCAAACGAAGGCATTATGAAAATGTTCAACGTCTTCGTGTCATTAGGAATCAGAAAATTTGGCAGGAATATGTAGAACATCACTGGGCTGTCGGCTTTCTGTAGAGGTTGTCGGTTTTCTATGCAAGCTGAGGTAACTACGTACTTGCCACCTGCGCTGTCTGATCAACACACAGCATTCTGATACTGATTTTGCAAAGAAAACCTGACCTTCTCATTTAGAAACACTGGCGCAAAATAGTCACCCAATCCTGTATTACCCCATCGCTTATAATTAAAAGTGTGCATAATTATATTAGCCATACTATTATACATAATATTAGTCATATAATATTATACATTTATATTTACTAACTAGGTGGTATTAGAGTACTGCTCACAAATAGTAGCGACAAAAGTATGTACTATATTTTATTCGTATGCTGTTTATAATACCTTAAATTTTTAGACAGCGCTCAGTATGTAGATATTTATTTAGCATGTCACAAGGACTCACGTATAGGATACCCATGAGGATTGAACATTTCTCTGAAGTTCAACAATCTTTCCGTCAGCGAACCCGTTATCAAAGTATCTACTAAGTTTAGTGTGGTTTTATAAAAGGCCAACTCAGAAGATATCAGTAGAAATTGAATGACTACATATCTACGACACAACTTTAGAACTAGAACTATTTATAGTTTATGAAATTATCATAGTATCTTCTGGTCTCCGGCGAACTGCCCCGCTACATTCTTGTACGCACAAAATCCTTTGGTATGTCACCACAATCTTAACAACTTCAAGTCAAAGCTTAAGCGTTTTCTTTCCTACATATCTATATATAAAATTCTCTGACTTCTGTTTGTCCATCTATCCATGTGATCTCGTCTAAAATAGCCGTATATTGACCGATCGAAACCAAATTTTGAGGAAACTTGCAAACAGGTAAGGGAATACAAAGTACAATTGATTTTGCTAGGGGGCGTAGCTTAGTACAATAAATTTTCATTCATTTTTTGGGGAAAAATTAAAAGTTTTATTATTTAACATACAAATTACTCCCATTATTTTAAAAACAATTTAATGATTAAAGTATCAAATACTTATTTAATAAAAATGCAATATTATCTTTTGCATATCTTCTCTTTAAGTTTTTATATATATTTACAGTATAATGCAGTCGTAGAACTGTAAATATGAACACAGTACGGCGTGTTTCAAATGGACAGAAGCAGCAATAACTTCAACAAAACTAAATACTGTGAGGATCTCAACAGGGATCAACTTACAATCGTACTCATAAGCTGACTCTCTTACACTTAGCGCTCACACAGCAACCTTCTTCAGTAACTGTTGTAACCTAGGTAAGGCTACCGAATAGAATAATCAAACGAAGGTTGGTAATTAACGATAATACTTAGGACAAGAACAACACATATAAGACTCGCCAGCGGCGCGTAGAATAAGTAAACTGCTACAAGTGAGTCAAATGAATCTCCAACTGCAGGATATCTACCAACCCACCACACGGTCAGATGTGGCACAAGGCCGAATTTAATGTAGGGTATCCGAGCCCGTAGTCTCAGCCAAAAATTCCCCGTAGACACTGTATAAAACGGAGACGGGTAGCTGTTTCCCCTGATGAGACTCTGCCCTTCGACATATCATCGTCTGGGGATCCTCTCTGCCCAAAGGCAGAGTTTGACCAGCACAGCTGGAAACGAATCTCCAACTGCAGGCCAACATACAGGATTTATTAATTTATTTATGTGAATGGAGACATACCCATTATCGTCCGTAGGTATGCTGTAACCATCTAACTTGAGTGGCTCTTGGTCCTTGTATAGAGTTAACATTAGTAAAAAAGAATTGACAAAAACAGTAGAAGTGTCATTTTCATTACCATTTCCTTAAAAAAAAAAACCTCCTCGTTGTTCACATGTTCCGCCCATAGTATCCTCAGCATCCTTATGTAGAATCGCATCTAGGTTACTTGAAGACTTCTCTTTGCCCATGAAGAAATTGCCCAACATTCGCTTATATATTCGAACATTTATGCTGCATAACATTTCAGCGCTATTTAAATACAGTTGTCATAGTCTGTGAGATTACTAGGGATATGTGAGTAAGCAGTAATGAACACATCAAGCCCATACAAGATCAAGCTTTCTACAAATTCATTTGCTTCATTATTTCAAACGTCCTATCACAGGCAGGTAATAAAAAATGAGTCAGCAGAGAAACTTCAGCACATTCGGTTGTCGGGGTGGGGCTTTAGGGCCAACTTCGATATATTTTAAACGAGATTAAAAGCCGCCCTATTGGGTGACAGTTAAAATGGCTCCTGCGGAGGGCTCTTAATTGGGGCTTCATCATAATAGGTAGGGAGGAGTAGATGCGATAAGCAACAATAAACTACAGAAGAACTCAAAATTAGTCGCTGCATTTTAGGATTGCATTAATATTTTTAAACTTACCTTTTAAAAGTTGAACGGCAATTGTTCCGCCGCCACTTAATTTAAAGGCAATTTGATATACGTAGGTCCTTATTTTCCGTACAAACAATTAGTGTTATTTCATGGGTGACTATCACTGGGTTTCGCAATTAATTTCGATTATTCCCAAATTTATTTTCAAAAAAATTCGTCGCAAAAATCAAGTAAAAATCGCCGAAAACAATCGCAGTAATGAAAACTTTTATTCCGGCCCAGAATGTTTTTAATTTGCTCAGGGTGTCGGCCTGATTCCAAAATGATATGATATATAGAGCTACAGACTTTAGGAATAAAGTTGAAAAGTGTGACACAGTGACATACTGACATTCGCATTTATTATATAGATTTCACTTTTTTTTATCAAATTCTTGAGTGTTTCATAACGGTCCTTTTAAATATTTTACTTACCAAATGTAAATGTTTAAAATCAGTGTTTTTTGCAATTTCTATTTATTATTTATCATACAAAATACTCCCACTATTGTAAAAACAATTTGAAGGTAACTATGTAAGTAAATAAATAATAAGCAAACTAAAGTTAATGATTGGGAATAAAGTATTAGCTCTTAAAAAGGATCTCGCAAGGGCCAGTTTCTTCCTCCCTCCATTTCTCTTAATCCACGTGTCTTACACACACCTGCAAAAAAAGAGTAGTGAGAAGTCATTTGAAGATCGCTTGAGGCGTGTAACTGACAGTCAACATGCAGTGTTTATTTCTATCCTCCTTCTCTTTCTCTGTCTGTCTGTCTGTCTGTCTCTGTCTCTGTCTGTCTCTCTCTCTCTCTCTCTCTCTCTATATATATATATATATATATATATATATATATATATATATATATATCGGTACTGTTGGAATCTACCTGAAAAGTATACCACGATTTAACCAAAGACTTGTGAGCGAAATTGGGTAGATGGAACTCCTCAAGAGCCGTCAATGTGCGTGCTGGCACGAAGTCACAAGTCATCAGGACCGAGGGCTTGAGTGTATTAGCGTTTTTCAAAATGATGATCGTGAAAGATTATACGCTTTCTCCCTGAAACTGTAACTAAGGTCAGCTTAGTATGGTTTCAGTATAAGTTATAGGTAGGTACTGTGGGGTTAAACAAACACAGATGTCCTTGCGCAGGCGTCTACAACAAAGATTAGTTAGTTGCCCTAGCAGGCAGGTGTGCTCAGAAACGAGCAGCCTGTCATTATATGTGTGTATATGTGTGTGTGTGTGTGTGTGTGTGTGCGTGCGTCATTAATCTGTTATCTGATATTAAAGAAAGTGCGACCATTTTACTTTTGGTATATTTCAGCGGATTTTTCAAATACACGCAAAAACAAATGTTCGAGCAGAAATACAATTTATAGATTAACAGATGAATATCCTGAGGAATGGAAGGAGGAGGACGATAGATGTGGTAGCAATGACGTGATTACGCCGCTATCGTGAGGGCAGTCAGCGATCTTTCTATGCTATAAACAAATGCCGCTCGTTTAAGATCGGATGCGAAACATTTTCCAATGTTTGTTTTGTTATTTATCCTGCCTGTTAGTTATTTTATTCTATAGTTTTTTGTCAATTCATTCGTTTTAGGGAAATAAGTTTGTATGTGTTTTTTGATTTTTTTAATGGCGATTCTCACTTATCGAATTCACTGGAGACGCCCGCAGCAGGGGATGAATTTCTTGAAATCGTCTTTGGAATTTAAATTGTACGCTAAATCGTGCGGATGTTTAGAGGTGTGCATATATCAGTATGCGTATGGAGTACATACATAATTTTCTCTATATAGTTGTCTTTTTTTTTGTACGCCTGTATGTATATCTGTATATGAGCATATTTTATGATATTGTTCGCGTTAATCTTTTATATGTACGTTTTACAATGTGCGTATGTGTGTGTTAGCTTGTATTACAGAGAAAAAATAATCGGAAACACACTCTGACCCACTTGTTGAGGTATACATTAATAGATAGATAGATAGATAGTCACTAATCAACATAGCATGGTGATTGTCAGTGTGTATTTAAACAGGCTATGTTTATTTATGTTCATGACATTCACACACACATACATTCATATATATATATATATATATATATATATATATATATATATATATATATATATTCAAACGAGTTTCTTTAAATAAATTTAGACATATCATGTCGATTTATTTTAGTTTGTGACCCTTTCAACTTCACGGATTAATTTCTTGGTATCCTTAGAAAATTGATTAAGAAAAAATACCAAAATTTCCTTTCAAATTGTTTTTATTTTCTCAAGTACTTTCAAAAGGCTACCAAGAAATTAATCTGTGAACTTGAAAGGATCACAACCAAAATAAAACGTAATATGTGTGAATTAAAACATGTTTCAATAAAAATATGCTGCCAAAATACACACACAGACACACACACACACACATATACATATAATATATAATATATATATATATATATATATATATGTATATATAAATAAAAAGGAAAGAACAGTAAGATATAAAATCCGGTGTTCTTATAGATATTTTTATTTTTACACAATAGTGCTCTATGTAAATTTAAATTTACAGAGCATTAATATTATAAATTAATAGATTTAAAATATGGTTTTACCGCTACACAGTGATGACCATGTTTCAGAAATGGAAGCTAAAGCCCCTGAATTTAATTTTGTTATTAAACCAAAGACATTAGTTCCATTTCCTCATCATTTTAAAAAGTAAGTTACTCCAAAATTCGCTTGATGAGGAAATGGAACTAATGTCTTTGGTTTAATAACAAAATTAAATTCAGGGGCTTTAGCTTCCATTTCTGAAACATGGTCATCACTGTGTAGCGGTAAAACCATATTTTAAATCTATTAATTTATTATATATATATATATATATATATATATATATATATATATATATATATTCGCGATACTTATTGAAAAGCGCTCAATATCAGTGATAGAGCTAACATATTTAATTGGATTGATGCTAGTTTGTAACCCTGGACTTCACGCCCTTGGTTGTCAGACGATCGCAAGCGCGTGAAACCCAAGGTCTCAAACTGATATTTATATTTGAATTAAACAAAAGGAGAAACACTTATATTAGTCGACACGTTTCGTCTCCTGATAGGCTTTATAAAAGCAAATGACTTTATCAGGATAAATGTCATTTGTCTTGATAAAGTCCATCAGAGGACGAAGAATAAGAAATTTTGCCTTTATTGATATTGTCCTTTTACAGATATAGTTTTATTTATATCTGAATTTTACATGCACACACAGATATATATTATTTTATCCCTTTCTATTATTTGACTTATTAGATTTTTATATTTTGTCTATTTACCTACCTACATTCTCCAACCATTGGACCAGCATAAACAAGCAATCTAGAGATCATGACCGTAAATAACCCTCAGTATTGCACACAAACAAAAGAAAATGGTAAGCGTCGGTTACCTCTTTTCCTCACTTCCTTTAATCATCTGGTGGTCTATACACGGAGTCCACTGAGGGGGTCTGAAGGTCTTACTGAATGAGGTTCTTGTATGAACATAACAAGAGGGAGTAAGATGTGTAGATAATGAGGATATGTTATAAAGATACCGATTGGTCTTGCACTTGAAACGGTTAAGTTTGTAGCTGTCGTGGAAGCATCTTGTCAACTGTCTGTTCCACAAAGAAGAGGTTCTTGTAAATAGGCTGTGAGAATATAACTTCCTTCTGGAATACAAAGGGGGTGAGGATCAGTCGATTCAGTGTACGTGGCCTGCCGGGTCGTAGCTTTGAAGTTCAGGACTAGCGGGAGAAATAGAAATGTGAAAATGGCTTGTAGGGTTGAAATCAATTCATCACCCACAGGGCAGCCTAGATGCTTTTGATTCGTCTCCGTGGAGTTCGGAAATGGTGAATCTAATAAATGTCGCTCGTCAGAACATTTGCCATGGAAATAGCGATATAGTAGCGAGAGGCTTGCAACGTTTTTCAGCGGGAAAAGAGTTGTAAAATGGAAAAATATTTCATTACCCATAAGGCCACATTGCGCTTTTTGAATACTATCAAGTGAAGAATGGGCGAATTTAGATTTGACAATTGTACTCCATTTTGTAATATTATGGGAGGAGTCACGTACTTTTGTGAGTGATCGACATTTTTCCCTTCTTCAACGATGGATTGCATACCACTTGAGGTCTGTTGTGAACTAAAAACCAATAGATGTTCAAAGCAAGGATCCTCCTTGAGAGTAAAATTGTTAATCATAATAGGCGTATACGAGATTAGCTTACTCATCCCTTACATTTAAAAATCTTTGCTTAGTAGTATAAAATATACAGATTAAGTCATACATTTTGGAACCTACCAACTACAGTCTAGTCTAAGTTCACATATATGGGTATCAAGATGGGAACAAACATAATACTAAAAATAAATGCTGGAGGAAGTAGTGAGGAAGTTAGCGTTCCAAGTATGAGACCGCTGTTCGATTCTCCCCATGGTCAATTTGTTTAACTAAACGACTTCTTGCTAGTATCAGACTGGAGAGATGTTCTCAGTATATGGCACCAATGGAAAGTTACCCAAGTCTTGTAATTGAACCTGGGCAGAGAAAACTGTTCGGAAAAAAAACGGTCTTTGTGTTAGCACGAAGTCACAAGTCATCGTGACCGAGGTATTTTGCGTAGTGAATCAAAGTGGAGATCACGCCAGATTATACGCTCTCTCCTAGAATCTATAACTAAGCTCCGCTCAACATAGTTACAGATTCAACCACCGTTTGGCGCTGTAGTTGTTAAATACAAATGCGTCTGAACAGTCCACTGCAACAGAGATTGGGTAGACACACTAGTAGAGATACGAGCAAACAATAGTACTGATTCGCATTATATTAATAGCCGGAGAGATTTGATTCGTAACCGCTAATCCACAGTGAGATAGTCACTGCATTTATAATTATGTTTGCATCTAAATAGTTGGTATAAGTCAATATAAGTAATGTTGATATAAGTCAATATGCTTAAATGTCAGCTATACACGAGCGCCCTTCTCAGATCAATGGTTAAAATTGGCTTTGAACGAGATAAACCTGTGGATCTTGGCAAAGGATACACTCGTGTTTAGAATCACAAACAAAGAACTGTACAAAATAGCTGAAACTACATCACCTGAGTACTTTAAACTGTAACAGTGAGAATGGCTACAGAAGAATTAATAATGACATTATTATGATATTGACGTTCAATATTACTTCAAATAAAATGTAAAGAAGGAAACCTCTATCAATGCAATAAATAACTCATTATATCCTTGGACCTAAGTTCTTCCTTTTTTCATCAATAAGCTTCCTGATGTCATCAGTTCACAACTCGGTATCTATACTGATAACACAGCCATTTATTCCAGTTTTAATAGTGAGTCTGATCGGGTCGTTATGGTCAAATACGTTGCTGATCTCAAAAATTATTTTCATTCTATTGTTAACTGGGACAAAAAATTGCTTGTTAATTTTAACGCCTCAAAAACGAAACTGCTCACTTTTAATCGTCTGAGAGAGCCCATTTTACCATTCATCGTTAGTTCTGCAAATTAACATCAGCTAATCTCCAGAACTAAAGTTTTTCTCGGACAAGCTTTTTTTTCCGCTGACACAAAATACTTGAAAGAGCGATAACAGGATTTATTTTCCTGAAAAATTGTTTGAAGAGAAAAATTTCAGAATTTTCAACCGAGAGCCGTACTTGATGCTGGGTCAATGAATTCTGAATGTTTCCTTATAAGGCAACGGCTGATATTACCATTACCATTAACTTTGCGTATAATACGTGTGAGTATGAGTGAATCGGTTCGTGTAAGTACCTAATGAGTGTTTTGTTATTTGAAAGACAAATGACATCTCGTAGTTCCTGTGTACGTCGCGCGCAATTGCAAGGCTGCGTGTTTATGTCTGGCTTTTTCAGTGTAATTCCTTGTGTGAAACTGACAGATCTTTAACTTGCAAATCGAAAATCGATCCCACTAATGAGTTATTTACTGTTTCTCTTGACGAGTGGAAAATAATTTTGACGGATCTCCAGGCTTACTTCATTTCTATCTTCCATTTCTTCTCGCTCTTTTTTCTTAGAAAAAAAATCTTATTTATTTTCTCATTTCTTTATTTTAAGCCATTCCGTTTTATTACATCTTTCTTTTTACAAGTTTATTTATTTATTCGTTTATTTTTGTGAATCTTTTCTTCTTTGCTTTTGGGTGTTTTTAATACATTTAATTTTTCTATTTCGTTTGTTTTGTTTTGTTTTTTTGGTGATTTATTTATTTTGTCTATCTGGTACCAAATTATATCTTTCTATGTTTCGTTATTTCTTTTATGTGCGTATTTATTCAGTCTTAAATGTCTCATGACTTCACAAAACGGGGGCGTGACAAATGTTTTAGCTCATCAGATAAAGAAGTCACTTTTATCATTGGTTTTCATATAAATCGTAAACGTATATTATCGATGATACTTTTCTACACATTAAACAAAAAAAATATGCAAGCAAATATGCAAACAGTTGACGTGATGCATTTACTGCAGGCACAAAGAAACACTAAAACGTAAAGAATATTTGAACCCTGCACTCTCTGTCTTTAAAAGATAGTTAATGTTTTTTTTTGTTTGTTTTTTTTTTTTTTGGTTATGATGGTTAACGAAGTAATCTTTCTTTCTACAAGACGTCTTGACTGTGTGCTAAAACTAAGCACCACAAAATGCCTCTCGCACAGCACAGTATTTGAAATAATACACAATTATTTTAACAATTCCCATTACAAAAAAAAATATCTCCGGAAGATGGTTAAAATACTCAGAGAAAGCAATCGGGACAATAAAAATGAACAATTTCTTCAGACGCTCAGTACTTAAAAAAGAAACATTGTAAGGATAGGAGGTGAACTGAATAAAAACATACAAAATATTTATTTTCTGTTATATTTTATTTTAATCAGAATCACCCCAAACAAAGCAGTAATGCCACTAATATACAAGGGGGTGCTGGGTGTGAAAGAATTAGGAACAAAAACAGTAATCATACGCAGAAAGAGAAGAGATTAATCGGGAGGACAGTATATAGCGATTGAAATTGCATTTAAATTTTTGCAGATTAAAGTTAGCTGGAAAGCGTGGAGCCGAAAGGGAGATCCACAAGCGAAAAGTGAGAGAGAAATCTGATGAAGCGTGCATAAAAGAATGATTCTTACCCAAATTGGCAATAAGATAATTTGTGTACTTGTAAAATTTACTTTGAATTTAACAAGTGTTTAAATTATTTTGTCCAACCCCTGTAGTTCGTCCGAACACTTATTGAATAGAAATATATACTATAGTATTCGGCGATCGCATTAATGAAACTTATAGGGAAGAGCGTTTATAGAGAATATATTGCGCCATATGTACTCTTTTATTGTATCTGTTTGCAAATGATAGTATTCGCCTATAAATTATATTCATTTTGTAATCAATTCAGCCCAATCAAGGCGATAATGCTACTAGGACTGAAAGAGAATGAGAAATCTTTAGAAAGAACAGGAAATCTAAACCAGGGTTAAACATCTGATGTTGTACAGAAGACGGGGGAAAAGTGTAAACCGGGCGATAGGCGAGCCTATTTACACCTACTGAGGAAAAGAAATAGTAAATAAATTTAAGTTTTAGGCAGAGAAGTATAGACTTTAGAAGGAACTGGAAACCCAATCGTAAATAGGAAACAATGGATGAGCCTCCACTCCTGTTTAAAGACCTGGAACGTTTGAGAACTTGACAATAGGCGAACCTATAAAATTAAACGGGAAAACTTAAAAGATCGGTGTAGTTGCGCAGTATGTTCATAACAGAGATAGAACTGGTTATATCCGCTACCTTCTGTGGACTGCTGGTTGATTTATGCCCAACTCTTTACCTAAATTAGTTGCTATATCATAAAAGAATCTTTAAGGATTTGATTTGATTAATTCTTTGAGAAGATCTACGAGATATACAACTAATCTAACTGCTGAGCACAAAAGGAATGCTACATGAAACAAAACATGTGGTATTCCGAAAACGACATATTTGGATAATACGTCGCATACCAAAGAACATCTCATCCATGAAACCTTCTTTTATCGTCCTTACAAAAGTTATTTTCTCTTTAAATGTGTCATTCAAAATAGCCAGTAGCTTACTGTATCATTGCCCAGTAATTCTTGAAATGAAATAATCTTAAATCCCACCCTAAAAGAATGTTCCCTAGTGGTAGTGGTTTGTGCTTAGCCCTAAATGTTAAAAGCTGTCTTGGATCGAAACAAGTTTCTCTTCCTTTTTATGTTTACACGCATTAAAATCAATTTAGCCGCAAGTGATTATTTTATTAAAAATAAACTTTTTTATATGTCTAAAAAGCAATGAAAGACAAGTGTTTAACCGTATACGCATGTTCATTTCTGTAAGCTTCTGTGAAATTATTTCCATATTTTCATCGGCCTTGCAAATGTAATAAAGTGCGAAGAAAATTATATATATAAATTTATGTATATTTAAATAATCGTCTTGGGTATGTTTGCATGAATATATATATATATATATATATATATATATATATATATATATATATTCATACATGTTTCATTAAATAATATAGATAAGTGTTGTCTATATATTTTATGTAAGTTCTTTTCATATCGTCTGATAAGCTTAATAACATTATCATTAAACAATGAAAGAAAATCACAATATTGATACATATTTTTTAATCCAATCTAAGCTTTCGGCTTACATAAGCCATTATCGAAGATGACAATTACACAATATATTAAGCAATACACGAACAAGAGCTGTCTGTGCAATACACGTCATGAGCTGTTGCGCGATTTTCGCTTTCAGCGTCTTATATGCACGTGTTTATCGTTGCTTGGAAATCATCCATGTAAACAAAAACAGATTATCATCAATTTCTTGTTCGTGTTTTGCTTAATATATTGTGTAATTGTCATCTTTGATAATGGCTTATGTAAGCCGAAAGCTTAGATTGGATTAAAAATATGTATCAATATTGTGATTTTCTTTCATTGTTTAATGATAATGTTATTAAGCTTATCAGACGATATGAAAAGAACTTACATAAAATATATAGACAACACTTATTTATATTATTTAATGAAACATGTATGAATGAAAAAATGCTGCCTAAATACATATATATATATATATATATATATATATATATATATATATATATATATATATATTCTTCATGTGCCATATCCAGTCAGTACGTAGGTGATTATGGCTCTCTACAATATCCTATCCTTTGTAGCTCTTAATAAATCTTGTCATTTTCTTATTTCTCCCAAACCCTGTCCCGCCATCCATTTGGTCAAGCTCAAAAAGCATATAATGCGTTGTTTTCCTCTGTCCCTCTTGCCTTCAATCTTCCCTGTGCTTCTAGGACCGCCGTATTAATTCAATTTACATTGGTTCCTATGGGGAAAATAGTTTCGGTTTACGAACATTTCGTTTCATGAAACTCCTTCAGCAACAAATTAAATTCGCCAGCCGAGAATCCACTGGACTTGTAACCTTTATTTTATACGTTATTCATTCAAATTTCACTTTATTTTCATTTAATATTTCGTTTTCCTTTATTAATCAACATGTACCAATTAAACGGGCACTTTACAGTTGGTTTTCAGCAGGGTTAAGCGTATCTTGAAGCAACCATCATACAACATTTATTCTGTGCGCTATGATACCAACAGCGGCGGGATAGTGCTGGTCAGTGTGTATTACTTTTAGTAGTAAAATTGTATTAGAATCACTATGTAAATCATGAATTTTAAAATATTTTCAAAACAGACTTATTGATCACGTTTGTCTTATTAAATGTCGTTATCGTTTGGGCAAGTGCCAAGTCTGAAACGCAGACACCCAAAATCAAAGCGCCTTTCTGCTAAGCAACAATATATACATATGGTAGTCGTCCTTTTCATTGCATTTAGCGAAGTGGAGTCTTTAAAGAAATATTCAGATCATTAAATACGTTTAACTGAAGGCCTGACATATTTGTCTGACAAAATGCAAGTAAAGACATTAATAAACGCTCTTGCCTTTTTTTAGTATAATGGGTCGGGAAAAGATCCACAGTGATCAAGCGATTCTTCTTTGATGTGAGTGAACCTTCAAGACGTGCATGATCTGATTTCGGCAGAATTTCCTGTAGATATGTCCACTTACCATTCCTCCCAGTCAACATTTTGCAACCATTTGCATAGGCACGCTAGGTAGGTTGTGTCAATGTCACAATATCGTCTGTGATTGAGCATATGGCGCCAAAGTGAGTTTGGCGATCCCTGTCACTGTATTGTGGAAGTTCGGGTCGGTTGCTTTGCAACATTAGTCTCCATGGCTTTCTTGTGACCAATACACCAACAGTGAACTGTCTCTACTTCTTACTGAGAATAAAATTAGTCGTCCTTTCACCAGGAGAAAAGGTTTTTCTCGTCGTATGGCCTGTGGCCGGGGGGGAATAATTCGTCACCCACAAGGACTCGGAAACGCTTTTGAACTCTGTCGACACAGGAAAGTGAAAACTAGACAGCAATCAATGATACTGCTATGTTAATAAGCATTTCACTTCCTGAATTTCTTGTCTTTTATGATAATATCAGGTCTTTTGGCTTTTATTTCCTTGTCAGTTTGAGTTGGCATGTTCCAGAGGATAGTTACATCGTTATTGTTTTTTGTTGGTCCACATTTGCTTATTATTATTATTATCATTATTATTATTATTATTATTATTATTATTATTATTATTAGTTCCTTTGATTTCCCTTGCATACATATTTCCTTCCAGGTCCTCAACTAGAGACTTAAGTTCAAAATTGCCATCATTACATTTTCCACTGATCATCTTTGGAAAAATACCTCAGACACAATAAAACATCACACAGATTTTACACAGGCAAAACTCTACGAAATGTGCGTGTTGTACTTGTGAGAACGATTTTCTGTATTTCTTTAAGGCATGGGCCACCAGGCATTGCTTCAATACCTCTATCGAAACCATTTCCAACCAATCCGAGGGCTCCAACTACAAATGGAGGTATTGATGCCCTCATGTGCCACATTTTTTAGATTTCGACTTCAAGAATATTTTGAGAGTTTTTGAAGATACATTACAATCTGCTGGGATTGGCATGTCAATAAGAGTATTTTTTTTGGTCTTTGATCACGATATCTGGGCAATTAGCTTTGATTGTTCTCTCTCTCTTTCTCTGTGTGTGTGTGTGTGTGTGTGTGTGTGTGTGTGTGTGTGTGTGTGTGTGTGTGTGTTGTAAAGTCCCATAAAATTGCTACAGGTCCTATCTCTGTAAAGGAGTCTAGGTGATGTTCATACCAGTTTATCGTATACATTATTATTATTATTATTATTATTATTATTATTATTATTATTATTATTATTATTATTATTCTCACAAGAATGCACAAGAGAACACAAAGCCCAATCAGAAACATATTCTCTCAATATTTACCATTTAATATTGACGGATTTCCTTCGATAAGATTGTTCTAATTATTTAAATGACCGTGGGTACAATTGTTACTCTTCCATTTCACAATTTTATCCCCTCATCGTCGGTTGTCTTTCTTCTCTTCGGCACCGAAGGTCTTGCTTTCAAGCACCTTTCAGATTGGTAATTGCTGATATTGATATAGTACGCTACATCTCTTTTTAAATATGCAAGAACAAGAAATTACCGCCCATGTAACTAATGGTGTGGATAAATAAGTTCTTAACCTGAAACAATCGTCAGCTACATTTTGACCTGAAATTCTATATATTTTTCTATATAATGGAATATTCTATATATTTTCTATATAATGGAATATCATTGGATGAAGTGCATTGACAAAGATGGAGAAAAAAGTTATGAAATAAATATATATTAGACGAGATAAATTATTCTTTTCATTATCGATGTAACTACGTGTTCATTAACATAAACCAAGTATTGTCAAAGCTAAACTAATCTTCCATGTGAATCTATCGCATTCAAAATCATATTTATATATTTGTAAGTATTCAGTTAATTATTTTTGACCAAGAAGTTATTATTGATACTGTTAGGGGGTCCAATGACAATAACCTATAAGAATCCTGTCAATAATACTGCCATTCTTATTGTCTCGGTGATTGGCAAAGCTCCTGTTACGATTTTTCTTTGTGGAGATTTTTGGAACGGTGCCATCTTAACTGATGAAATCGAATCTTTGAGATAATTAATGAATCAAGATGTTCTGGTTTAGTAAAAGTGGTCAAGTTTCACAGTAAAATTGCAGAATGCTTTTCTGGTAACTGTTCTTATCAATCTTTACCAATTAATCTGATTACTATTATTACTAGTAAGTTGGTTGAACGAAAGAACATTCATTGCAAATCAAGAGACAACAAGTCGCAGGGATACTCCCGAATTCTTTTCAATATTACAGCCTATTTGAAAGGTTACATATGACTATTCCAAGCACTCCATCAATACTCCAGAATCCTTTCCAGTATTACAGTCTATTTGAATGTCTATACAGGGTCTATCCCCATAACTCCATCAATACTCCAGATTTTCTTGCACTATTACATACTATTTGAAAGGTTAGACATGGTTATCCCAAGCACTCCATCAATACTCCGGATAGCTTTGCACTATTACAACTAATTTGAAACATATGCCTAAACCACGTACTCTGTCAGTACTCCAGAACTCTTTGCAGTATTACACCGTATTTGAAAGGCAAAAGATGGCTAACCCACGCACTCCATCGGTACTCTAGAACTCTTTGCAGTATTACACCGTATTTGAAAGGCAAAAAATGGCTAACCCACTCAATCAATCGGTACTCCAGAACGTTTTGCAGTTTTAAAGCCTATTTGAAAGACTATACGCATGGCTATCCCACGCACTCCATCAGCACTCCAGAACTCTTTTCAGTATTACACCCTATTTGATAGGTTATATATGGCTAGTTCAAGCATTTCAACAATATTCCAGAACTCTTTACAGAAAATATTTTTATATTGTAATATTTTTTATAGATAATGATTTGCTGATATAAGTCATAATATTTAACTCATAGCTGGTGGGGGTGGGAGAAGAGATGGATCCATACTTTTCCAAATGGCGCGTTAGTGAATATATTGAATCCGACTGGAATTGAAACTCGGCTGTCTAATTTCCAATTCCGAGCCGTTATCCATTACATTAGTGGCACAACCAAGCTTAAAGCACCTGGTATTCCCAAGCGGTCACCCATCTAGATGACCAGTCTCGATTTTGCTTAACGTCGGTGATCGTTCAGAAACTAGTGGTTCAACGTGATATGACTGTAAGTCGTTCTTTGATGGAGGCTCGTTGATAATGATGTTGATCCCACGTTGTTTCGAGTTTGTTGTAGACGTTGATTGAAACAGGAATTAATACGTAACAATGCGTAGATAAAAGGAGGCATAACCGACTCACTTCATGTTGATTTACAACTAATTTAATAACACTAAACTGAGTACGTTTCGAGGCCGAGGGAGATAGACACTGTAATTGCTAAGGGTTCCGGGCTAGAATATCAGCCAAGACCAGACTAAATCTATTATATGTGGGAACGACGAATAGACTCTTGATCTCTTATGTTTAGTGCCAAGTCAATCTGATTGAGATATCTTTTTTTTTCATGTTTGATGTTTTCTTTTCACTTTGTTCATAACTCTACTGTTTTTCTATTTGAATTTTACGGTAGGATAATCTCGTCTCTCGTTGCTTCCTCGACGTATTCGCCGGACGTTAATGGATAACGGCTCGGAATCAGAAATCAGAGAGCTGAGTGCGAATACAAGTCGGTTTTGTTGCATTCACGTACGAGCAATTCATCTCCTCTCCCAATCTATGGATGATTAAATTGTAGGGCTTGTGTTTGAAAAGAAATCATTGTCATCCTCAAAATATTCATACAATTATTTTAAAATAATTCTTAAAAAAACAAAATATGTTTCAGTTTCAGATAATACTCAAAGGGTTGATAACCCGTAAAAACAAATTAATCAATCGTTGATTTTTCCTTTTCTACGCCACCTTCTTCGCGAAATAAACGAATGCTGAGGAGATCACTTTCTTTCTTTACCTGTTTTATTCATTGAAAGGAAATCGTTTTTCTTTTTATTTCTTTGTTATGTTCTTTCTTTTCTTTCTTCAAGGAAAATGGACCATTTTTCTTTTTCACCGTGGATTTTCTTTTTCTTCTCTCCAATTTACATCGAAGAGGTCGTCTCACAAATAATATAGGCTTCAATATTGATGATATCAGACATTTCTTTTTTCTTCATCATGTGCTTTCTGTTTTCTTCCTTCTCACCAGTTTATACGAAAAAAGGTTTTCTACCATATATATATATATATATATATATATATATATATATATATATATTTCATTTCTGTAGTTTACTGCTACAGCAAGCAGAAACATTTTTTCTCCCAATGATGGCCATGTTGGGCGAAACTAGTCGAGGAATATAAATGAAATAATAATAATAAAAACATAAGAATATTAATCTACAACCCACTATGTCTGAAGATTTTAATTGATTTTTTTAATAATTTTTATCGTTCAAAATATATATATATATATATATATATATATATACAGTTTCGCTTACGCTTAGTGAAGAAATTTTCCTTCGGCTAGCTATATTGCAAGGCGCGCTGCATGGCGGTCGCGTCCCTGGCCATTTAAGCGTGTCTGTTCCTTTTGATTGAATCTTCATTTTTTTTTTTATTGAAAATAAAGAAATAATGCATTAAATTTTGAATAAAGTTTGACGAATACTTTTTTTTTGCGGGGGCGGATATTACATTGATTACGTTTTCTCTACCTCCGAGAAATGTTAAATATCTAATTCTCTTGTTTAGTTTATACTATAAATTACAGAGACTCTCATTAAACGAGTGGCGTACTTCCAACCTTTGTGATCGGGGACGCTTAAAAAAAAAAGATAAAAAATACTTTCAATCATGCTGGAAAGCATCACGCCTTCTGAATATGGTCCAAACTAATTAAAGATCCGGGTCCTTTCTACAAATGTAAGCAATTACGGTTTCTGTGTAGATCACGCGATATCTATTTTTATAATATATGTTAACTATTTACATTATGTACTTTGTCCGGACAGTTGTCCCCATCTTTATCGTCATATTCACGACCTTTCGTCCGTTGTAAGCCTCGGCCTTCTTCAGGTGATTGGAATTTCTAACTGAACGCTTTATTTCCTCCACTGGTGTAGATCTACGTGCCATGCCTCTACCGGATGTCTCAGTTATTTCCCTTTAACTCAACTCTCCGTGTTTTTGTTCGCCAGGTATTGAACTCACAACTCTTTCGGATCCAACCAACGATTTTATCCACTGAGCCATGTGTTTTTTCACAGATACATATAGCAATTCACAGTTAAGTTGGTTAGATGTAACCGTAAGTTCTATGCTAACAGTTTATTTTATCGCACTTCTCGCTTGTGGAACTCTCTTACGGCTGTAACTATGATCTATAAAATTTAAATTCAATGTCAATCGTTATCTACTGTCTTCCTGGTTACGTTTCTATTGTTCTCACTCCTTGTGTCTCTTTCTTTTCATATAGTTTTGCACTCAGTACTCCCTTGTATCTTAGCGACTTTACTGCTTTGTATGGCGTGAAGTGATTTTTAAAAAAATATAAGTTTAAAAGAAGTTTAAATATCTTGAAAGATGGAAAATGCGAAACTAAAATCTGAAGTCGTATTGGAATAGCTAATGGTGAGTTTCAAAAATGGTACTAAGAAACGGAAAATTTCGTAAAAATTAATCAAGACAGTGCTGAAATAGAATCCAATATCAATTCTCCTATATGGAAGTGAATGAGACGGGTGTGGCAACGGGCCAACTACTTGACTAGCTTATGTGAATGATTGGTAGAAAGAGGGTAAGTGGGATGGTAAAAAAGTCACTAAGAGGTATTAAGAGTTACTAAGAGTTAAAAAGGATATGAAGTTGTGGAGAGCTATGATCGCCCTGTGCTAAAAACATAGAAGAAGAGGAAAGAGTGTCAATGCAATGATAGTTTATAGGTATTACCTTGTAGTAGTGGATTATATTTGTAATCCCTGCGTTCGTTTTAAGTTTGAATCAATCTCAGTCTCTATCCAGTGTGGCTCTAGCTTATATATAAACAGTAAAATAGATTGCATTCTTACATTTTTGTCCATCAACCATAACATGATCTAAGAAATCATATAACTCTGATTACTAATGGGATGACTGTCGGCATCATGTTTCATACCTAGTGCTAACATCATTATTCATATCAATATTTCTATCACTAAATGTCAATATCATGGAGAAAGCCTATTTATTTGTAGGACCAACTTACGGTGTAACCAACCTGTTTTGATCAAAGTCTGTGTCTGCTGCTATAATTACATTTCCGACTGATGTATTCGTGGACAGTGTCTAAAGTTGGCTTTTGAAACTTTCGCACGGATATTTGGCATAGAACATTACGTTTGCGCTTTCTTGCCTTGCCACGCCCTCCTTAATTGGTCCCAGAATTCATCTGATTTCCTTGTGTCATTGTATATCTCATGTCTGGCATTTCCCTCATTACAATGCGGTAGAGACAAATTGCCAGACGGCTTCTAACCTACGGCCGACTGCAAGATCAGTTAGTATCTGCTCAGCGGGTAGTATCCGAAGCTCTTCCCGCCGCTAAGTTGTCATATTTTATTGCTGCCGATTCGTTTGTACGTGTAGTCATATATACGTTAATGATTTATATTCACTATTTATACTTGTCTTCTGTTCGTATCAATTGAGAATCTCTTGATAAGAATGAAAGGCGAGAAGGATTTGTGAAAAGAATACTTTTTTTTTTTTTTGCTTTCCGATTTTGTAAGATAAGATCATTATTTATTGGTTTCCTCGAACAGTTGTCCTCATCTTGGTTCTTACAATCATGACATTTTTTTCCTTCGTCTTTTCCTTCGGGCTTTTTCAGCAGTTTGTCATATAGTTAAAATAAACTTGTTCACGCGTTCGTCTATATTAATATTATTAATTTTCTTGCTTTTTTAATCAACAAAGTGATAATGCTCTAAAGACGCAAAGGGCTACTGGGAGTAAAAGTGAATGAAAACCCCAATCCTAACGTGTGAAGTTTTTCATATTCGCAATGGTAATAAGGTTTACGTCAACATCACGTTGAAACACTGAATTTTCTGTACGATCGCAAAAGCTAAGCAATGTCCAGCCTGGTCAGTACATAGATGGGTGACTGCTTGGGAATAGCAGGTGCTGTAAGCTTGGATGTGCGAGGGGTGTAATGGATAATGGCTCGGAATTGTTAATCAGTAATTAACAGTAATAAGAAACAATATTACATAACAATAATCGTATATATATATATATATATATATATATATATATATATATATATATATATATATATATATATATATAAAGTTAACACTTAGAGGCGACAGTCTGTTTCATACTAGATGCAATCGTCAGGCCACGAGTGCTGTTATTTTTCTCGGCTATTTATATATACGGATCAGTGGTGCATTGTGGGTAGTCTATTTTGGCGGTTATTTTACCGGAAGTCGTTTATTTGTTTATTTATTTATTTGGGTCAAATTATTTTGCTTGTTTTTTATTTATTTTTATTTTTTATCTTATATAATTATAGTTTTTATTAACGTAGTAAAAATTTGTTTATATAGCTTATTTAATAGTTTTGTTTTTGTTTGGGAAGATAATTATTATATAACTTCTAATTATCTCTCTCTCTCTCTCTCTCTCTATATATATATATATATATATATATATATATATATATATATATATATATATATATATATATAGACAGACGGAGAGAAAGAGAGAGAAAGAAAGAGAGAGCGAACGAGAGGGAGAGAAAGAGAGAGAGATTTTTAACCTGAGAAATCCAAAGAGAGCATATGCTCTCTAGCGAAACGCGTCGTTAATAAAATTTCCACTTCTCTGCGTGTGCGTATGTGTGTTTGTAGGATGTATAATAAATAGTATTAAACATCTTACAAACACCTCCCACATACATATATATGTTTGTGTGTCTTTAATAGTATTTGAAGTAAAAGTGAAGAGACGGAAGTGTAAATATTTATATATGTGTGTGTGTGTGTGTGTGTGTGTGTGTGTGTGTGTGTGTGTGTGTGTGTGTGTGTGTGTGTGTGTGTGTGTGTGTATTCATACCGTTAGAGTGCCATTACACTAGGATATTAGGAGTAAATGGACGGGTTTGTTTGGGTACTGAAAGAATTTACTCCTACCTTCCATATTCCCCAGGGATTGTTGAAAACATTCTAGTTATATGATCTTGGGCCACCTTGGACTCGATGCAATGACAAGCATGTTCGCTATTTCTCATGGCGGGTAACCACATTTATACGTCGTCCAAAACTCACCTGCAATAAATAAATAAATAATGTAAAAATAGAAAACGTAATTATTTGGGGCATAATATCCCAAATGTTTGCATTCCGGAAATAACTTTCTTATTGCACATGTCCTCACATATTTTAGAAAACATTTTGGGCTCCAAGGATTTTTCAAGTTATCAAAAACATCTAAAAATGCAAGTCCGGTGAACGACTTTTTGTTTGTATTTTTTTAAAATAATTTCTTTTTTCTATTTATTTTATTTTTCATGGAATGACTAAAATTTCTGGTACATATTTTAAAAATAGTAATTGCTGGGAAATACGTTGAATTTCCCTAGTGTATATTTGCTGCTTAACCCAAAATATATATGAGGCTTAATAATACAGAAATATATTTAGATATAATAGTTACTTTTTCTTTTTTTTATACTAATGTTCACCAAATATAAGGCACAAGAACCACTCAAGGTTGAGGCGTATGATATGAATGAAAGAGGAGTTTATAGGAAATGAAGATTATGAACATTAGGATGATAGGTAACGATTAGCCGTTGACTTGCATATGTTAAGCTTGTAGTGTCAAGAGAAGCATTCCGGTAAGAAGTTCCTTCGCATTGTGGCTGTTCTTAGAGAGAAAAAACTCTCTGGTTGAAGCATTCTTCTTATGATTTGGAATGCGGAGGAAATGAGAGTGATTCAATTCCGTGAAAGTAGCAAAGCGTGCCTTAGCTGTAAATGTCTTAACTGGTAGAACTGAAGAATGGAACTCAACCGAAAAGGTAACATTGAAATAGCGGTAGAGTAGCTAGAGGCTTGCGAGATAAAGTCAATGCCATTACCCCACCCATACGAGACCACGTAAACAATTTTGAACTCTATCGGTGCCAGAAAATAAAGACTTAGCAGTTCCTGCTCAGATATGGCTGCAATAGTCTTTTTTTTCTCTCTTGTCTAATCTAATTCTTGTAAAGATAATGTATGGCCGAAGTAGTCAAACAGCCTGGCGCGAAAGACTTTGCCGACTATTTTTCAAATATTTTTAGCAAGGTAATGCAAAGTAACTTGAGATAATAGGCCATCATGTTTTTTTAGGAAAGAGATGCGTATTTATAAATATTTGGAAAGCTCAAGGTGCTAAATAAGAGAAAGCACTGATTTTGTTTTTATTCCTGGTGGAAATAAATGAATAATTTGTAATGAGACTGGATGTTGAAGATCTTTTATATTCTAATTGTTTTACATTATACGACATCTAAACAAGTTGTGTGACACTATGATTGGGACATTCACACAGAAGAGAAAGGTATGAATTTATCACAAATGTTTCTGTATTATGGTCGGCAGATGGGCTCTTTGAAGTCTGGTCATTTAAGCGGCATCCACTTGACTGATGATGAACGGAAGAGAAAATGAGTGGATGAGGGCTTTGGGATCAAGTGAAAACAAACTGGACATTGATGAATTCCGTTTGCTGGTTTGTATTAACTGTCACAATTGGGATTGAAGAAGTCAGTTGTGGTTCACTTTTTGTTGGGGGACAAACTGGCGCCCGTTCGTATTGCCACGCGTCGTTGTGTTCAGATAGGCAGAGACTTGATAGGCAGAAGGGGAGAGCTGATATATGTTCGACTGACAAGTTTTCAACAGTGTCACCTAAATACCTACCCAGAGAGCAAGTGATGTCCTGAATTAAATGCTTAAATATATTGGTTCGAGTTTTCATTTCTCGGCGTGGCCTTTGCTTTCACCTTTCGCTTTCTTGTGAGACATTCCTCGGTTTTGGTGCAGACTGATAGGAACGAGAATTGGCTGCTCGGTGAAAATCTGGGTGAGGATCCTATTGTCTATTCATACAGCATGAATCAGAAGTAAAGCTATTTCCAATCTTCCAGTGTTATTTAAAATCTATGTGCCGTATCCACTCAGAGCCAGGGAGGATCATGGTACTCCCCAACGTTCAATATCTCTTTTGTTTGTCTCCTTACTATACATCACACTCCATGTACTACAATCTGTTTGCACAAGCACCACCCGTAAATTGATCGATTTATCTCCCTGCCCCATTTGTCTTTAGTATGTCCTATGAATGTTAAAATCTCCAAGCCTACTTTCCTCACTATTATTACCCAGAAATGTCAACTGCTTATTCATAATCCTACAATGAGAAATCGGTGTGCCGATTTTTAATTCCAACTGGATTCGTTACATCCATTTACTCGCAAATACTCTAGGAAAAGATATGAATTGATCACCCCTCCCTATCTATGGATTGAATAGTAGAACGTTATCTAAAGTCACAAAGCCCTTATTGTCATATTTACGACGTTTTGGCCGTTGTGAGCCGTGGCCTTTTTCAGGTGATGCACGTTATAATTTCTCCAGTGGATAAAACCGTTGGTTGAAGTGATCCAGTGACTTGACCCAAGGATTTGTGAGTTCAATACCTGGCCACAACAGAGGTGAGCAAAATCTTGGAGAGTTGAGTTACTAAAAGGAAATCATTGAAACTAGGATATCCAGAAAGGGTTTGGCACGTGGAACTAGAACATTCTACTCTGGTGGACGAAATTCCAACATATATCACCTGCAGAAGGCCGGAGCGTACAACGGCCGAAACGTCGTGACTATGACAATAATTATGAGGACAGTAATCCGAACAATATAAATAGCGTAAATAGTTACAATTCCTCCGAAATATAGAGAAAGGTCACAAAGCGTTGAAAAGCCGTATAAATTGATATGGGTTGATAATCCGTATAAATTGATAAGGGTTGATAAGCCGTATAAAGATCAAATCAACCAATCAATCGGGATCATAAACACAAGTGTTCTTTCGTCCACATTTTCTTTAAATTCCTTACCAAAATGTTCCATCCAAGTAATTCTCGGTATTCTTTTGTTTGAATCTTGGGTTTATTTGGCGGCAGCCATTTTCTCACCAAGTAACATATGACAGGTTGTCCTGGCTAATATGGTACCAGCGTCAGCAACCTTCGGCACTTAGGTGGTTGATTGTCTGCGGTGATCGTTAGAACCTTTCTCGTGAAAATATACGTGACTCAGTTTTCTGGTAAATAGTGGCTACGCCTTATTAGGGACGCTGAATGGTCACAAGAGACAAAGTAAGAAAAAAGGAAAAAGAAAATAAGGTCTTTTTCTTTTTTCGATTAAGAAGCCGCCTCTTTACTGTGTGAGTTGTACCAGTGATGAGAAGGCAGGACAAAAAATAGAAATAAAAATAACTAAAAAATAATAATTAAAAAAATAGAAATAAATAAAAGGGAAAAGAAAAAAAGAACCTAATCATTCTCGCTAGTCCCTATAGATGCTCTGCCTCCCTTTTTTTTGTCTGTAGTGGCGTCAGCCGTAAAGTGTCCGTCTTCTATCACGTCACCTCCCTGAATATGCTATACCAATGTCTTCTGTCTCGCGCTGACACTGAGATATTTTTATTCGATGTTACTAACACAAACCTTTTCACACAGGTGTGTACGCATTTTTTATTTCTTTATTTTCTTTTTTTTAATTTTTATTTTCAAGGCTTTCTTTCGACACTTGTTTCCGATTTTTTCCTCCCTACTTGTAAATCATTCATTTAGCTTTTTATTCTCTTTTCTGTTTCGTATTTTTCTTCTAATATTATTTCTAGAAAATACTTTATTTCTCGTTAATTGATCAATCTTCTTCTTTTTGTAAAAATGTTTTTTTTTTCTTTCTTTGGGTTTTTCGCCTGAATTCGTAAATATATTTTATGTGTATCGAAAATACACGTCGTCAAAAAAGATATATGTCATACTTGTAATTATCGTAAGTACTGGCTGATTGTCGCCATGACACTGCTGGGCAGCCTGGCAAATCTTAATACGTATGAGAGTGGCGCAAAAGAAATGTCTTTCCGCACGACACGCGCTGCTTTGGTTTGTTTAATAATTTACGATCAAGTGCGTCTCGCGCTAAAAAGCTTCAACAAAATAAGATACCCCCACCACCCACATATACACACAAAACAATCACTGTAAGAGAGAATAATGAAAATATTGGTAGGGAACATAAATTTGAAAAATAGCGCAAGACATATAAGTCAAGAGAAAAAATGGTCGATAATGATAATTTTGATGATAGGCACGCTGGCAATAATGAGAAAGAGAGAAGATGAAGATAAATAAGTAGAATAAAAAGACGGATAAATTATGTCGTATTCTATAATATAAAAAAGTGCTGATTTTCTGTCCCTCTGGTTTTGTATGGGCGTATGTAGCCATTTTCTAAGCAAAGCGTAGATGTGGCACCAGGCTGAAAGCACAAAGCCCTAGTGAGGATCGAACTCACTACTAAGTCGTAATTCATCTCGCGAGACAAGTTTACCAAACATCACACCACGTTGAAATAGCGGAGCTTAGACGTGGCACAAGGCTGAAATTATGGTGCCCATACTGAGGATCGAATTCACTACTCAATCCTAATTTATCTAGCGAGAGAAGTTTTCTAACAGGTATACCATAGAAGTAGTTATTTCCCCAAACCAAGCTTAGACGTGGCACAAGGCTGAAAATATGGAGTACCTACTGAGGATCATACTCATTAGTAATTGATCTAGCGAGACAAGCTTGCTAACCATTACACCACGTCGAAGTACTCAAAATGGTTTTGCAAGCGTAATTCAGTTGTGACACAACGCCTAAAGTATTGATCCCCCAGTGAGGATCGAACATACTACTCAGTCGTAATTGATCTACCGACACAAGTTTATTATTACACCACGTTGATGTAGCGATTTTCTAAGCAAAGCTTAAATGTCGCACAAGGCCAAAAGTCGTAATTGATCTAACAACACGCCATTGCTAACCATTGCACCACGTCGAAGTAGCAATTTTCTAAACGAAGCTTAGATGTGGCACAAGGCACACCTAGTGCGGATATAACTCACTACTCAGTAGTAATTTTTATGGCGAAACAAGCTTGCATAGGCGAACGTAACATATATGCTAATGTCTGTGTTTTGCTTGTGTCATTTAATGCACCTAGAAACAATACGCGTGCATGCACCAACACCCCACACAATTTAACATTGGAATAATTCATTCCTATCCGATTTACTTGACAATCCCTACCCTAAGCTGAACAACAAAATTACAAAGTTGTAAACCGAAAACGAAAAATTTATTCTTTTTAAATCCTAATAATTCAGATAATTAATATTTTGTTGAACGTTTCGGCAATTTTATTTTTTTTAATTTTGAGGGATTTTAGGTCATTAAATGAAAATTTACATGCGAACATACAAACACACACAATTTAAAAAAGGAATAAAACGAATAAAAAAAAACGTTATTTTTGTTTAAAATGCAATGACAGATTGACAGTGTTGCAAGATTGCTATACACATCTCCAGCATGTTTTTATTTCATCAGCATTTTTCTTATAATAGTGTTAGCTGTAATTTTCGTCGTCCAGAAATATTTTGCCACCAGTTTTTGATTTTCGGAAATTAGCGATGGGTTCCAATAAAAGTATAATCTATAAAATCCAGAATCTTTTACATGTTTCTGGTACGCACGGCTTGAATGAACTGAAAGTGCTAGCTTAATTTTCTCTGTCTTGAAAAAAGAAATATCTCTCTATTAATTTTATTTATGGCAACTACCTTTCTGTTTGTTTAGAGTAATTAAAGGTATTGGTGTGCAAACTTCTATATTAAACAACTCTTTAAAAATGGTAACTTCAAAAAAATCAGATGTAAGCATTTATTCAAGGATGCATTTGTCTATGGACACAAATGTCCAGGGACGCAATTATCTGGTACGCAAATGACTGGGACGCAAATATCCAGTATGCAACTGTCCCTCAATCTCCAACACTTATCATGAATTGGGAAACTTTTAAAGAAATCAACTGGATCTACCTCAAGCAATGTCAAATTTACTCGTGATGTTATTAACTTGGTGCGCTTTTGACCAGGTGTCAGAAGACGTGGTACACACCGAGCGGAAACCTTTGGAAGTTCATATTTGCAACTCACTCAGGGGATATGCTAATAGCACTGGCTATTTGATTTAAAGCCAATCGCCTGTCATCTATCACCATATTGTGAACACGATCAATGTTTTCCTCGGTGGTGGCAGTTTCTGGACGTCCAGATCTTGGGTCATCTTCAAGACTCTCCCTCCCATCCTAAATTCAGCTGCTCACTTTTGCATCGATAATAAACCTGCAGTGTCATTCCCATTGTAGCGACCATGACAACATGAATGTCTTTGGGAGTTAAAGCCTTTTTCTGCGGGTACTTGATACACCAACGATACCAAACTTAGTTCATTTTCAAGAGAAGTCGTTACTAGTTATATTTGAATTCGTCGTTGAACATTCTGATGTCAGTTAACCTGGAAAGAATCGAGGAAGTTGAAATATGTTGAGTTGAAGGCATGCAAGATTTCACAGCTCAAGCATTATTCCTTCATGGTCAGTCTATGAACTTTTCAGCCCACACGTGTACAATGTGTCGATATTAGCAAACGTATAAACTACCCGACCGTCCAGAAACTGATCTAAGGATATAGGAACGTTCATTTTACTGCTGTTGCCTATAATCGAATTACCAACGTTGTACAACTGACAAGAATACGAAAACAGTTACCGAATCACTTGAGTGCTCACAATCCAATCAATCACAAACGACGCTAATCGAAAAGAAAGAAGCAAGTTTGCCATTAAATTAAATTTTGACACCACTGAAAATATTATCGTAGCATTCCTCATTGTCTGGTGATTAGACACAGAAGATGATCTGGTATGAATATTACTAAATCATAAGATGGTGGAAAACTTTGAAAGTTTTATCAGAATATCTCATAGTATGTAGATATTTTATCCAATTCAAAATCGGTATCGTTTGTCAAGGCGTAGTAATTTTATTATCCTCAGAGGATATATATATATATATATATATATGTGTGTGTGTGTGTGTGTGTGTGTGTGTATGTGTGCGTGTGTGTGTGTTGCTTTTGCTTTCTTTACAATACAACCAAAGCAACTGCGATTGTATGATAGAAGAAACAGAATCTGCCTATGTAAGGAGAGTAAAACGTATTTACGTTGTTTTATGAATGCGTGTAACTTTCTAGTACTCAACATGTCAGCTGAAGGAAAACTGTATTATAGCTTCTACTAACGTTTTGTTTAGAAACTCCGTTCTTAAGTTCCAAGTGTGCTTAATTTGCTGTTAAATCCCTAGGCTTTGTAAGAAATTATTCGAATAAAATATGTTAAATGGTTCCTAATGGATTATACGAAAGATTTTGAAAATTAAGTTTATCCACAACAATGAACAACTGACTATGGTTTACGGAAAAATAGAAAACTAAATATCTAACATAATATCACGAATATTTATAAGAAATAAATAGGCCCCGAAATTTTAAATTATACTAAACTCAGTAGTTTATTGGTTTATAAATATTTTTCCCAATTTTTAAATATATATTTTAAAGAGGGAAAATATTGTTGATCATTTTTCTAGATTGATACTAAAATTTCGTAGCAGGTGATAAATGTATTTGTCTGAATAATTTCAATAGTCTCACCGCGTTTACAAATAACTCCTCTTATTGTTTACTATATGCGAATGTGGAAATTCAAATTGGAGCTGACTTGTGCATGAAGATGTACAGAATTGAGTGTTTTTAGTGATATCACTTAAATGTATTGTAATTATCTACAATTAGCTGATTGATGTTATATTCAGCACTTTTACGGCAGAGTTTCGTAGACGAACCTTTATGCAATTGTTCCATCCTCTCGTCAGGAGTTAATGTATAAAGTTGTGATTTAAAGAATTCTTTCATTGATATGGAAAATTTTTCGGCACTCTCGAAAACGAGCACGTGTGTGTGTGTGTGTGTGTGTGTGTGTGTGTGTGTGTGTGTGTGTGTGTGTGTGTGTGTGTGTGTGTGTGTGTGCGCGCGCGCGTGCGTGCGGGCGTGCGGGCGCGTCTAATAAAATAGTTAAAACGTATTTTGTTGTTGTTGTTTTGCATTTAACTTTTACAAAAAATGGGATAAAGTCGCCTTCTTTAAAACAAAAAAATGTTTACTTTATCTCAGGTAAATTCACCCAACTGTAATAAAACTTCATTAAGGTAATTGAAATCGGTGTCAGTACTTCCGGTTGAGCGTGCGCTTCGGTAATGCGTCGAACGCGGCAACGTTTGTCCGCATGCGTATACGTTTTTCAATTTAAAATGGTTCTACTATATATATATATATATATATATATATATATATATATATATATATATATATATATGTGTGTGTGTGTGTGTGTGTGTGTGTGTGTGTGTGTGTGTGTGTGTGTTAATAAGAGGGTTTCTAATGGTGATTCTCGTGATTGTAACCTCGTGCGAAGGAAGGAAAAAACACGAAAACAAACGTTTTAAACTGTTGGAATTCGTAAGTTTTGTTCTAAATTGAATGGCAGAACTTGTGGAAGTGATTGTTAATGCATTTGTTCTCGCTGCGTAGTCACGTCTGTAAACATATAGCAACGCAGAAACGCTTATATTTCCGTGTATACATATGAATTTTGTTTATGAATCTCACTGCAAGGATTGAAATTAAATTGTGACTATTTGACAACGTGTACGCCTATCTGTGCGCATACATGTGGATACCAAGATTTTGTTATTATTAAAGTATGTTTTTGCATGTATGCGCTCAATTAAGAATGGCTGAATTTTTGTATTTATATAATAATTGGTATTTACTTGATTTGCATGCATAAATATTTGGTTTCGTTCTCGTGAATTATTTTCTAGAACATTCATTCCCTGTCCTTGAACAATCTCATGACAGTGTCTTTGTCACTATTTTTCTTATAAATGATATGTTCACTCTCATATACAGGAAGCACCCGGTATTTGAGAACACACAACACCGGCTTGCCATAAACAGAAAACGACCAAACTTAATGTCACGCGGCATGCGCAATATTTTAAAATTCCTATTTTTCTTCCAGATGTGCAGAGAGCATTAATATGGCAGCCTCCAAGGAAACGAAAAAGTGTGGAATTAGGCGTCAACCACAGCAACTCGGAGGTAGCCATATTCTTAAAAGTGGTTAGGACATTGTTATTCAAGATCAGGAAGAAGATGGAAGTGATAAAGGGTCCTCCATGAACAAAAGAAAGAATTATTCTAAGACATCAGAACGTAAAGACGTCTGAGTTCGTCATGAAGATCCACAATTGTTATATACCGTACCTATGAACACTAATGGGTATGTCCCAATCCTCATAAATACGTTGGACACTATTGTAAGTGGTGTCAATATGCTGCCTAAGTCGTCCACCACCAGCAGTGGTTTACCTACTTCACGCCGCTAGCGAGTATTGTATTTTGTTGATGCTATAAATGCTTTCATTTCCAGCCTCCGTTTTGGTTAGACCTCATTCAGTAACCTTTTCTAGCTTACAACAATAATATCAGTCAATCATTTTCCCAGAAATTCAACCAAGGCCACTGCCGTGCAGCTTAAGTTAGGGGAACTAATAATTAGATGTTTGGCGCACGAGAACATCAGGTAAATACCCTTGGATTTGATGAAATATTTTCCACTCTACAAGTCCTTTCCAACAGAGGAAACGTCGAACGACTCACTGCTCTATGGCTATTTCCAACAAAGGTTTTCAGACGAACTATTTTCCTTAGTTTAACCAGTTCTAACGGTCATGACAAGACATGCCACGCACATTGTAACGAACTACTCTCGTTCACTTCGTATTCCGTTGGCAAGTTCCACTCGAGTATTTTCTTCCTATGAAGCGCTGCCTTGTGAAACCGATCCCCAAGAAGATGCTTCCCCGATCGCTACAATCTTAACCCGTTCATATCTACAGTTAAAGGTTATTTTCCCTAAATATCTGCATAATCTGAACCTCTAACTCTGTAACCCTCTACCCCGAGTGTCTCTTGTACAGGTTGAATATTATTGTAAAATATATCACTTCAGTATCACTCAATATTTCTATTGCTATATTCTTTTTGTACACGAAGCAATTTTACAAAAAATATTCCTAAAGTAATTTTATTTCGATAATAATTATTATCATTATTACAATAATTTCTATACAATGCATTTAAAGATATATATCTTTTGTTGTCAATTTAATTAATTGAGCTGAGAATTTTAACTACTCAGAATATGCATTATACAGTGGCAAACGTATTATAATTATTCAGCTAATAGCTATGTATCAGGTTATAGACTTATTTATTAACTCTCGAATGCAGAAATCACCATTATTATCATCATGAGTCCCATGACTGAATGTTGTCTTAGGGTCGCTGTGTAACTGACCACTTGATCACTTCTCTCCACATATTTGGATTGAAACAAAATAGGTTTCATTCATGTGTATCATGTTTTGGGCAAGCAAACCTGGCCGAGCACATTCTTCTATAGATCAAGCCACAGTCGATGTTCTCTAAACGGAAGGCTCTTCTTGGTCACGTACATGTGGTCATTGGTGCAATTGAGGTAACCTTCCGCGTTGGCCGTTGATTTCAGTCTAGGAAGCCCAGTCTATCTCACTGCGCAAGATGACCGTTGACCTTTACAAGAAAGTTCATCCGTCCTTTGAGAAGTCTTCTTTTTAATCCGGCTAAGTATCTCAATGGTCTACAACGGGTAATGATACTACGTAACCATGTACAACCTGTCTCATTGTCGGTTCAGCGGTGACTAAACATGTTTCACAGCCAGGCTTTTCTGGTGATGTGGGTTGCTGCAGTACGATCTACAAAATGGGAAAATTTTAAAACTTTAAGTGTTCAAAGATAAGAAAATCGCATACATTCAGGATAAAACATTATTACCATTCGTCTTTAATGCGGTGGCATTTCAGCCAGTTATACTGAGTTTCTTGATCTCAAAAGAAATTCAAAATAAGAGATTTTTACAAATAATTTGTTTTTCATAAAAATAATTTACTGAACAATTGTGGAAAAAACCGTTTATGATGAGAATTTATTTCAGTCTGGAAACTATATTTATTCATTTTTTGAAAGATCAATTACTTTTGGCAGATTAAAAGAAAAAAATATAAGATCGACGAGATGAGGTTTCATTCTAATTAAATCTCAATCCAGTAGGAAATTTAACAGATATAAGGAAACACTTGAATAAATATGTCAGCCAACGTGAAAATATCAGCATATTTGAAAAGAAAACGTGACTACAGACCTGACCTCTTAATCAGATAGTGTCTGTAATTACAATTAATATTGCCTGTATCGGAATACCGGCGGTTCATCGTTTGCAGCTCTCACTATCGATTTAAGTAAACTTGTATTAAATTATTTATACTACGATTATTATTTTCATTATCGATCATTTAGAATCCAGTCAAGGTATTTTTAATCATTCCCCCCAAACAAGGTAACTAAGACACAAAAGGTTACTGAGTAAGAGAATATGAAAAAAAATCATTATTAAGAAGAGAAAATAATAGAAGAATAAGAAGACAGAAGATAACGATTGACATTGCATTTACATTTTTGAAGATCAAAGTTAGATGCAAAGTAAGAATCCGAGAGAGAGTTCCACAAACGAGAAGTGCGATAGAAGAAACTGTTAGTGTAGAACTTACGGTTGTATCTAGCCATTTCAACTGTAAAATGATGAAGCCTTGTAGCCGATCATAAATTCATAAAGTCTAGGTAGCATAGAGGAAAGCAATATTTATTTTGCGTAATACAAAAGGAAACATATAGAGAGGAAAGCTCATCAGAACAATTATCATGAAAATATGTATAGAAGAGCCACACAGAAACTACGCGTGGTGATCGGAAAATGACTGTAGTTGAGATGCCAGGTCAGGATCAATTAAGTCTAGCTATCATAGTGGAAAGTTTCTCAGAACAATTGCCATGAAAATCTTTTATTGGGTTGGTGCATAATTATCAGGCGTTTTTGTAAGTGTGTTATTTGTTAATAAAAATTGCTGTTTTGTTTACTTTTTTAATAAAAATATTATTTTATTTCCAGGTTATAAAAAATGCGTGTCGATAATCATACGCTCCGGAATAATCATTTACAAATGTTATTGCTGAATTGTTATGTTTCTTTTTCACAATGAATATTGTTTAAAAAACGAATGATAATTAGACACCAACCTAATAACAAAACGTATTGTACAGAACCTGATATGTTTTGTTTGAAAATGATTTGATAACTTTACAAATGTTGTTATTAATTTACGTTTTTTCGTAGCTCAAAATAAACCCATCCACACCACCCGGATGTAAAGAGAAAACGAAAGTAATTATTCTTTATATTCAAGTTTCTCTTATGTTAGCCGAAATCTTAACTCACCCAATCAAAATAGTGATTATTATTTTTTTTCTCACTACTAAATTGAAATATGGCGAGGTAAGAAGTTCCTATCGTGCATTGAATATTACTAATGTATCTGGTCTGGTACATCTGGTAGATTCTTGACTAAGTTCAAAAAAGGATCTGTAATCTAATTGATCCTGATATGGCATCTCAATTTCAGTCACTTCCTCACCCACGTGACGTGGCTTCTCTCTGTCTTTTCTAGAAATAGTTTATAGGCAACTGTTTATATGAGCTTTTATCTCTAGTGCGCCGCCTACATGAAATTAAGCGTGCTACTAGTTTGGCAATTAGGTCTCAGTGCTTTACTCTTCAACTAGCTAGATGCAACCGCCACTTCTATTCTAAAAGTTTTAATCAAAATAGAAAGTAATGTATTAAAGCGAAAAATTCTGTAAATGCACTGATTAATTAAATCTTTTTTTACGGTTTATCAACCCTTTTGCATGTTATTTAAGGAGAGAATTTTTGTTAGATTTGAAGTATTTTTTTAGATAATAATGATTTACTCAGACAAGTCTTTCTAATTAACCCATATCTGAGGGCGAAGAGGGGGATTTATACGTTTCCCAAGAGTATTTGCGCCTAAGTGAATATAACGAACCCAACTGAAATTGGAAGTTCGATTAACAATTCCGAGCCATTATCCATTACACCGCGCGCACATCCAAGCTTACGGCACCTGGTATCCCCAAGTGGTCACGCATCTAGTTACTGACCAGGCTCAAAGTTGCTTAACTTTGATGATCCTAGAAGAATCGGTGTTTCAATGGGATATGACCGTAAGACCTGCTAAACTCTGAGCCTTCTACAGCACATTTACGTCAGGTTCATACAGTATATCACCTTTCTTGACAAAACATAATAGTACAATGCCGGGTATTGAAAAGAACGAAAAATTAAAAATTAAAAAAAAGTGGTAAGACGCGTAATAAGATCGTTAAGTTGCAGATCTAGACACATCGGATGCCAGGGCTTTTAAATTTAAACTTAAGCATCCCTGCATTTCCAGCGTTTCTCTCGATGTACCGTTTTATATCCGACGTTAGTTGGCATTTCGTTTGTATGTAGTGGAATGAGCTACATTGCTTAGTTCTACTAGTTCAGACCTTCATATCGAAGACCGACAGGATGGAATTATCCCCATTCTCTTCTTCCTTTGGCAAGAAGGAATTTCCACCCAAACAACTTCTTCCCAACAACTGTTTGCTGGTGGAACAGACTCCCAACAGGATGCTTCCCCGATCACTACGATCTTAACCAATTCAATTCTAGAGCCAAACATTATCTATTCTACGTCATATTCTCATATCATACACCTCATCCTACGCCATTACGAAAATCTCATTCAGTAACACGCCACCTTGAGTAACTCTTAGGCCTTATATTACTTGAACATTAATAAATACATTGGCGTTCAAATCATTTGAGCCAACTCGGTGAATTATATATTTTGTTAATTTCACCCCAAAATCTATTACGTGTGCTATTCTCAGTATATTTTATTATCTTTGAGTGCAAGAAAATAAGTTACTGCAATTTCGTTAATGCTCTATGCTGGAAGGTTGGTTGATTTTATTTAATGGCATATGAACATCTCTATGGGTTATTTAATGCTGAAATCTAGATATTTTGTACCTAATTTTATGCTTTCAACTACATATATTTTATACATAATTTTATACTTTCAGGGCAAAGGTAAGTTTTTTAGATATATAGATTGTAGATCATAATATTTATTGTTGGTAATTTTACTACAAAAACGTATTTTATATTGCATTGATTGTCATTCTGCAATAAAAATGTATTGTTGGTCATTTTATTAAAAAAAAATGTACCGTTGATTTTTGTTTGGGAGTTCAATACTTGCCCCTAGATGGGACAATAAAAATGTGCAACCACCCCGGGACAGGGTGGACCTGGAAACAACAGTAATTAAGAGGTGGCTCCACGCTCCTCAAAACCTCCAACTCATGTAGTATATTGTCATAAGCTGCTATCTTAAGCATAACCGTTGCTGAAAAAGACTATGCAAATTCCACCTTTTAGCGCTTTTCTTAATTTAAAAAGGAAACTTATTTATATTTCAGTGGTTTCTATTAGCAGAGAAAGTACAAAATGTCAACATAATTAGCTTTGGCTGAAATAATTGGTTTGTTTCAATATGAATTGAATGGAACAAGGTCCAAATTTTCTCAATGGAAATTTTTTCCCATTCTTCTTAGTAATCCCAGAGCTCTTGAAGATTGCATGGTTTTTGTTGGAGCACTTTTTTCTTCTGTTCACACCACAATCGTGCATTTATATTGCGATCATGTGTTTGCGTTGGTCAGTCTTCTAAAAGTTGATCATCATCCACAAAAAAAAAAAATGTATCACGTCATGCTGAAAAACATATCCATCTTTGATTAAACGGTCTGTCAGTTATGTGCCATGCGAGATACACGCTTAGGCAATCATATCTTTCGAAACATGACTGGCGAAGCAGATTTTTCCCGCAGTAGTTTGCCATTTCTTTCTACGGTAGACCAGTCTGTCTATAGAACCCGGTCTGTCCTTGCTATTTACTCATAGCTGGGGGGGGGGGGAGAAGATACATACCTTTCCCAAGGGAAAGTGAATGCAATGGATTCGACTGAAATTCGAAATCGGTTCTCCGATTCCTCAATCCGAGCCGCTACCCATTACGCTACCGTGCATCCTCTTAGACCGTAGTAAACTAATATATTTTACGCGGTTTAGCGATTTTTAATAATTTTCTATCATCGCCTTTGCTGCAAACTCATACTATTACGTGTCCACCAGCATTTCTTGCCGTGTTTGTGCTGAATCTTGCATCGTTTCTTTCGTCAATTGGTCATCTTAATTATTCTCTTGCATTACAATATAACTGTTTTATATTCGTCACTAAAGATTACCTTTTGACACTTCCCAGCATTTCATAGTAGATGTTCGTTTGACAAATTCAGTCTTCTTTTCCCATTTGTTTTGGTTGTTTATTTTCTTTGCTGCTATATTCCCCTTCAGTTTGCTCTTTCGTAATACTCTGCATACTTCTTTGACTCTTAATTCGAGATTGCTTAACGAAAATCTCATAAACTTTCTTTTATCTCTCTTGTCTAACTTTTGTGATCCCCAGGTTTTCTTTGCACTTAAAACAATTCCAGTAGTAGCAAACGTCTTTTGGATTGTTTGAGTTGAAACTAACCGGTAAATAAAGCTAGACTGCGGTATAAGATAACCTGTGCCAAAACTACATAAGGTCACACACTTACCTGTATATTAACTCACTAACCATAATACCTTTCTATATGTGTTGTATAGCAAACAAGCAACAACACGCACTTGTATGTATCGTATATTGTATCGGTATCACACAGCAAAGTTTGTAAATCCGTCAGGTCTACTGATAAACACATTAAAGTCAACAATTTGTATTATTATTTTATTATTGCATATTAATTTTTATTATAATATGTCAAATATGCTTTGAAAACACAAGTTTTAATGCGATATATTTGTGGAAACCTGCTGGGTAAGTGGTGTACAGTAATTGTTAGACGTTTGCATTTTATATCCGACATAAAAGTCGACTCCTAGTTTCGGTAAGATTGTTTTAGTCTTGAAAACTCGCCATATACGTCAAAATTTAAAGTATATGAAGATAGAATTCAGTATTTTATAAATATGCATGTATTGCGTGTCTGTTAAATCTTATATGAAGGTGTATACCGTCATTGATATTACAATCTAATAGAAAGTGAATTGTTACTAGGAAGAGGTTCATTAATGTGTGCAGTGGGACTTTACGACTTTTTAACTTATGTTCTGTTTATTAGTCACTTGATAAAGTTCTGTCGTTAGATATTCATTTTCAACATTTACACGCAAACACAGATCAATGTTTGTATGCGTGTTTAGTCGTAGGCCAATACTGTACTTTCTACAGTGAGATTCACAATGTACAGGCCCAGGTCGGGTTACAAAGGCACAGTTTATGCTGATATATGAGAAGAGTAATGGATAGCGAATTCCAGTCAAATCCATTACGTTCACTTACGTGCTAATATCCTTGAGAAAGGTATGAATCCTATTCTTCTCCCCCAGCTATGGGTAAATATCTGGACAGACCGGGTTCTATAGCCTTGGATGACAACTGGTCTACCGCAGAAAGAAATGGCAACCTACTACTGGAAAAAAATCTGCCTCGTAAGTCATGTATCGAAAGATACATGATCGCCTAAGCCTGTATCACACATGACACATAACTGATGGGGAAGATAACGGTTAACACTAGACATGAACAGGTTACTGATCGGCAAAACAACCAATTGGAAATCGGTTACACAGAGCAGTGGTTCGCAGGAAGAAGCTGCTCGTGTGGAACTTACTTCACATCAATGGAATATGGATGGAATCAGAGTGGTTTACAACAATGCGCCTAGCATGATGGGTCCTAGCCATGAAGGATCAAAGGAATGTAGTCCGTTTGAGCTCTTTTCATGGAAGTAGCGATAGAGCAGTGAGAGGTTTGCAACATTTCGTCTCTGAGAGAGGGGTGGGAGGGTAGAAAATAATTTTTTGAACTTTGACTGGAAAGTGAGGACAGGACAGTACCTACCCAAATATGACAGCAGTGCTCCATATTCGGTCTGTTCTGGCTCTTCCAAAGGTAGAGGATAGCAGAAGAAATGCACGAAAATGTAGGGAAATTTAAGATATAAAATATTGGAAACGCTGACCTGTATGCTACCATTCTGGTAGAAACTATGGTAGCATACAATCATTGTTTCTAATATTTTATATCCTGCATATATATATATATATATATATATATATATATATATATATATATATATATATATATATATATATAGCATAATGAGAAGCCACGTATCCTTATTCCCCCATAGCTGAACAATTTAATCAACCAGGACACTCATTAGAAAACTGTAAATGTGTATTGATAGATTCTGATTTCAGTTCCACATACACACGCAGAAGAAAAGAAAAATACTGGATTTTATAATCAAATACATATAAACTAGGGTTAAATAAAAACTTGGGTATTTTAAATCTTTATAAATATTTCAATAGTTAAACAAAAACGTTTTTTTAGATATTGTTAAAAAATGTTATAAACAACATCTTAAATATTACTACAGTTAGATTTACGTTAGAAATATTCAAACACAGTTGCATTCCATATCACGTGACGTCCACGTCTCGCGACGGACGCTACTTAATGTAAACAATTTTCTGAAAACAGTTATTTCTGATGAAAGATCGGGGCCGATCTGAAATATCAAATATATATATATATATAAATATAAATAAATACATTCACAAAAAAAACATTCAATTTTTTTTAATTTGCAACTTTTCAGTTGTTTTTTCTATATTATAGATAGATAGATAGATAGATAGATAGATAGATAGATAGATAGATAGATAGATATATCCCCAGTCATTGCTGAATTGGTTCAGCATATATCGTCATAGGGCCTTTTCTCAGACAAGCAATATGGCTTTCGTTTCTCCAGGTCAACTGATGATGGACTGTCGATAATTGTGAAAAAAGACTATCATGCTCTAAAGAAAAACGGAGAAACCCAGGCTTTAGCTTTGGACATCTCGGAAGCCTTTCACAGGATTTGGCATACGGGTATTCTCCACAAGATGAAAAGTTACGGTGTCTCCGGACTTTGAACTGATCCAGTCTTTCCTATCAAATCGAGAAACGAAAGTTATCCTGAACAGCCACTCGTCTAGCTCCATTCGTACTAACTCAGAGGGGCCCCAGGACTCCATACTTGGTCCTAATCTTTTTTTTTTTATTTTCATTAATGACCTTTCCGATGACATTAGCTCTCTCTCTCTCTCTCTCTCTCTCTCTCTCTCTCTCTCTCTCTCTCTCTCTCTCTCTCTCTCTCTCTCTCTCTCTGCTAACGACACAACCATTTACTTCTGCCTCGATAGTAAGGCTGACAAGGTCAAAATTTACAGCCGATGTACAAAACGACATCAAGTCTGTCGTTAACTGGGACAAAAGATGACATTAATTTTAACGCCTCCAAAACTAAAATCCTCCCTTAATCATCTGAGAGACCCTTCCCTGACTGATGGTAGCCTGCAGGAAAGTGACTTGTGCCTTCTCGTGCTAACGTTCTTACCTGATATGAAGTGGAAAGAGTATATAGAATCCATTGTTAGGCGAAGAAAGTTGGTTCACTATGTCGCGCGAGACAATCTTTCTCTCCAGAATCTGTCTTACATATCTATGTCTACCATTCGTCCATGCTTAGAATAATGTCCACACATTTGGACTAGTGCCCCTGCTATTTAGCTATAGATCCATAGAAGAATCAGCAATATTATTGGTCCTGACTTGACGGCTCGGCTTCAGTCACTTGCCCATCGCCGTAAGCTTGCCTTCCATTGCCTTTTCTATAAATACTTTCATGGTAATCTTTCTACTGTGCACTTCGCTATGGTGCCTAGACTTTTTGAATTTAAGCGCAGTACTAGACTGGCGGCGAGATCTCATCAATTGACTGCTGAGCTGGCTAGACGTCTAGGCTGAGTTGTTCTTGCACTTCTTGCTTGCGGAACTTACTTCCAGCTCCATGCTTTACAGACAACTTTAATCTGCAAAGATTTAAATGTAATGTCATCGCTATGTACTGTCTTCTCTTTTATTTACACTCATTATTTAATTTCTCTGTTCCTAATTCCTCCGCATCATGTAATCCCTTTTTTTACTAGCTTTACCACCTTGCAAGGAGTGCTACAGATTAATATATATATATATATATATATATATATATATATATATATATATATATATATATATATATATATATATATAAAGTGGACATGGAAGTCAGCACTTAGAGGCGACAGTCTGTTTCATGCTAGTGCAATCCTCAGGTCGCCTGACGATTGCACTAGCATGAAACAGACTGTCGCCTCTAAGTGCTGACTTCCATGTCCACTTTTATATTTACACACGCTCTATCTCTGATATTGAGCACTTTATCCCATAAATATAGCACACTTTAAGACTATATTTCTTCATATATATATATATATATATATATATATATATATATATATATATATATATATATATATATATATATATTAGGAAATGGATTGAATACGATATATTTTTAATTTATTTGTTTAAGCGTTATTTTAAATGGATGCACATAATTGAGTAGATGCTCTGTATTTATTTATTTATTTATTTATTTACATCTACTGGCCTGAATATTCTAGAAATCTTGTTAGAAAAATACGCGTTTGATCACGAGGTTTTTTCTAGCCGGAAGTTTAAGGCGCGTCAGATCTAATGATGGTTTCCTCTCGGGGACGCAGGTTCGTATCCTGCCGAAAGGTTCATATTTTTATAACTAGATTTCTCGAATATTCAGGATGTTAGATGTAAATAAGTAAATATACTGTTTAATAAATAAAAACAGAGCATCTAATCAAATTTGTGTATCCATTAAAATTAACGTTTAAAGATATATATATATATACACAGACACACACACATATATATATATATACTTGAGAAGTGAAATATTTCCATTACATGGCACCTGAAACGTCCCCAAATATGGAAAGTTTCGAAGTAGGCTGAACATTTTTTGTCTCTGGTCCCATGTACGCGTTGACATCCTACTTTAATACAAGGCCCTAGAGCCATTCATGATAGAGATTTACTGAATGAGGTTGTTTTAACGACTTAAAATGAGAATATGCAGGATAGATAACCGTTAGTGGTAAACATGAAGGGGTTAAGTTTGTAGTGATCAGGAAAGCATTCATTCCGGAGAATATTCTTCAAAATGACAGTCCTTGGGAAGAAGCTATCTGTGTGGAAATTCCTTCTTACTAAAAGTATGGCAGTAGGGGATGGGCACTTCCTTAAAAGGAACATAACATTCTCTCTGCCTCATTAGCGATGGTACGTATACATGAGTGTTTCAAGTTACATGCATACGTTCCAGGCAAGGAAGCTGTCTTTTAAAAATTGTGCCGCATTCCTTTCGAGTAGGACTTCAGCTAAATTATATATATATATATATATATATATATATATATATATATATATATATATATGATATTTTTTATAATCTATAAAGATATTACTCGTGTTTACGTTAATGGTCTCATCACACGAACATAGGAAATACGCGTGCCTGTAAATCACAGTTGGAACACGGTGTAAGTGTATGTAGGTACATCAATAATTCTTCATTTTTCATGAGGTTAGAAACATTTATTTTAAACAACAATGATTTATTTTTCAATATAACCATCTTCATTTTAATCCACCTGACTCATTGCTAAATAATACTTATATAAATCAAACATGATACGGAGAAAATTTCGCATGAAATTACGCATAATACTTACTTGTCAGGGTAGAAACGTCTTGATATTCTCTTGTATGTATATGTGTATGTACTTTTAGGCACACACACACAAACACATATATATGTATGCATGTATGTATGTATACTATCATTTCAGTATGGACATGTGGATATACATGATTATTTGTTAGTAACACTGAGAGAGAGTTAAAATATTTTGTGCGTCGCTGCCTAAACACAGTGGTTTGCGGCCGATTTTCTTTTTCTCTCATTTTTTTGCATCTATGTGCAAACAGACTAATTTGTGAGTGTGGGCACGTGATTAAATGTAAGTGAGCGAGCGGGAGGAAGTTTATGAGAGTCTGGGTGTATATTCGAGAAATAAAGAGTAAGATGAAACGCAGTTCGTTAGGTGAATCGTCCATGCGGCGTCGGCCATGTTGACAACAAGCATAGCATCGTTGATTGCCTTCAAAATGGCGGCGTTGACAGCATAAAAAATGCCTGAAACGGCAAAGAAGGAGACAACTTACGATCCAGTTGCTTGTCATTCTATTAACTCGTCGACGTGAGCCGTAAACCATTCCAGGCCACATGAAGACACTCTAGGCCGAAATCCGAGCCTGAAGATTCAAAATTCAGGAGCTGGTGGGGAAACGATTCCATCGATGTTGGCGACGAACCGACTGTCATGGCGCCCCCATATTAATTACGTCCTGGTTATTTGTTACTGTAAATGCCGAGCCCAATGCAAGACCACGTGATTGTTAGCCTCGATTTGAAACGGCAGCTTGTGTAAGCGCTAATGAAGAGTAACAACATGTGGTGGAGAAATAAGACCAAATAAGGGGAATGGTAAACGAAGTTAGTTTTTGGATGTTTGTTTTTAGTGGGGGAAAAAGGTTTTAAAAAAAGAAGGGGTAAGTGAGATGGAATAAAGTAAAAGAAAAAAATCTGAAAGGTTTAAAAAGTGAAACCGATACTGGAAAAAAGAGATGGAAAGAGTCAACAGTGAAAATGATGATAAAGGACTGAAATAAAAAAAATAAAAAAACAGCAAAAAGAACGCCTGGGACAAAATACTGAACGAAGAAAATTATAAGCATATAAAAAAAGACGGAAATTCGAGTAAGATGAAGTAAAAGAAATGCTAAAACTGTAGTGCCAAATTAGAGAAAGAAGAAGAAGCAATGGAACAATATAAAGAAATATATAAAAACTGTAAAACTGAAGCTAAAAGAATGTTTTTCGTGATTACAGAGTGAAAAACAGTAACATATCTTAGTGTAAAAGAGAAGCAAAAATAAGAAAGGTAAAGTGAAAGTTGGATGTGTGAAAAATTAAAGGTGGTAAAGAAAGTTGTTGAAAAGTGAAGTGACTGAATAAAAAAAAACACTTGCTAGAATTCGAGAACGCAGGAAAAGAATAAATATGTGCCGAGAAAGAGGATATTGAACAAGAAAATGTGAAATAGAAATTAAAACAAAAGAGAAAGGAGAAGGAAGAGTAAATAAATTGGAGAAGAAAAAAAAGCTAGCAGTGGGAATATCTTGCAAGTGTCTGAAGTCGAAGATGGAAAGGTCTTTGTCGAGATTCCTATTTGAAAAGAGCCGACAATGTCACATGATGTCAGTCATTAACAATAAAAAAGGAGGGACTATTTTGTTTTTCTCCGATGTTTTTGGAAGAAGGACAGAATGAGAAAAGGCAGATGAAGGTCGGATTCAGGACGAGCAAATTGGAACTGAAGTAACATTTATATATTTTTTTCTAAGAATCAAATAAAGAAGGAAAAGCCTGAAAGTAAGGAAAAACAGTAGGAATAGGCGTGGAGTATGAAATACTTAATGGTTGCGGTTCTATTGTAAAGAAAGTATTAATTGAAGAAAACAAAAATCGGTGATAGGAAAGGTAAAAGGATTGTGCAAAGAGTAATTTGCGATTGCTTAAAAATACTTTCTTCAGGTTTCGAGTACGAAAATAAAGTTAGCAGAGATATATTTTGAAAGTTTTCACCGAGAGATGCGGACTTCTTAAGTACGGTAATTGAGCCTTGCTTTGCTCTAATTTCTTCTCGTAACTACATGGTAAACCATACTTGTCGAGAGGCACATTTAATTTCATACGACTTTAAATCTTTCGTTAGACAATAATTTCACTGTTTAAAAGACAGGAACGCCTACTCGAATGCGTATATCCACTAGGCAGTAGACTTGGTCTAAAAATCGCATGAAAATGATTCACCAAACACTCCCCCCGACACACACACACACACACACATATATATATGTGTGTGTGTGTGTGTGTGTGTGTGTGTGTGTGTGTGCTTGTGTGTGTGTGTGCAGTTTACATACATATATATATATATATGTGTGTGTAAAATCAAGTTATATATATATAGCTTGATTTTATACACACACACACATTTATATATATATATAAACTACACACACACCTATCTATAAATAAACCACACACACACCTATCTATAAATAAACTACACACACATACATACACACACACACATACATATATATATATATATATATATATATATATATATATATATATATATATATATATATATATATATATAACGTACGACGCTTTTTTAACAAAAACACGAGCCTGACTTCGAAAGTAATGTCTCTTTTTCATTCTGCTGGCCAACAAATCCAAAGACGGTTGCTGACAGTGTGCCAGTAGATGTTAACCTTCCTGTAATAGCCGATAATTGTCTGCCTTGTTACAAAGACCTCAGTGTCAGTCTGACTAAACGATGTTTGACATGAAAGTGCATACGAATCAAATCTGTCACTGAATTCTCTCATACAAAACACATATACTTCCGTTATTATGATTCCTGGACACTTGCTGAACAAAGAAAAAAGAAACAGTGGTTTTGAGCACAGTTCATTTTATGTGTTTCAGTGGGAAACAAAACGGTGAGTATGGCATCCACGTTTCAGAGAGTCATTCACAGCTCTCAAGCACTCATTAATCCCTGGTAATGTTGAGTTGCTAGTGGCAACTTTGTGAAAAAAAATAGTAGTGTTCTATTTAAATAGGTGTCATTGCGTTTTTGTACCTGTTGTCGTTTAGAGAGGTAGTAAATAAATTGGAGATATTATTTTTAGAGTACGTGCTGCATTTATTATTCAAAACAATCTCCTCAAAAATATTTTACATACAGTTGAACTTCTTTCTATACACGATGATCTATTTTCTGATCTTGCTCATTTTCAGTCGGTGAGAAAAAAGAGTCAATGTTTTCCCTTTAAATTACACTGTAGATAAATAAGGAAGCTATAAGTAAAACAAAAGTGAAAAAGCGGTTATAACAGGTTATCTCTAAAGGGAAAGGAGTAAAGATTACTTTTATAATGATATTTCTACAAAGATAATCCACTCGATTACATAAGGAAAAGGCTTACGAAGGAACCAGAAATCCAATTCCAAACAGGAAACAAGGGATAAATCTCTACTCCAGTTCAAAAGAAAATTAACCCAAATTTGTGGCCAAATGTAATATGAACTCTGGTACAAAATGATAACTGAGACATTAGGTTTATAATTCACTAAAATTTACTCACTAATATCCCCAAGAAATCATGGCCTAGTGGATAAATGCGTTGGTTGATTGATCAAAAAGAAATTTGACCTAATCCTTGGCCACACAAAACGAACAAAAGACATTGGAAAGTTATTAAGAGAAATTAAGTAAAAGTGGGATATCCAATGACATGGCACGTGAATTAGAACAAACTACCTAAATACAGAATTCGATTCGATATTCCAACAAATATCACCTGAAGAAGGCCGACGCATCTAAGAGCAGAAACGTCTGAACCCCAGAAACATTTTTGTATTGTAAACAACAGAGCGGGCGTCTGTAATGGGGTTTGGATGAGAGACATGAACTTATACACACACACACACACACACACACACACACACACACACACATATATATACATATGTGTGTGTGTGTGTATGTATGTGTGTATGTATATATATATATGTGGGGGGTCGGGGTGGATGTGTGTGAATAGAGACAAACTGATAGACACATAGACGTAGAGAAGAATAGGCAAATAGGTACATGGTGATAAAGACTAATAAATAGAAATACAATTTAAACTAAACTAAGAATAAAAACAAAGGAGAGAAATGCGATGACAGCAACAAATAAGTGATATAATGATATCAAACAGAGAAGAAAAGAGAAAGTAATAACATTCAAAACAGAAAGGGGAGATAAGCAGGGAAATCCTAACAAGCATACGACCCGTTTAAAATCAGAATGGGGAAGAAGAGATAAGAAGAACTAGTGAGAGACAAATAGACAGAAATGAGTAAAGAAGTAAAAAAGAAAAAGAAAAAAGTAAATGCCTGCAAGCGAAAAGTGACACTAAGAAAAATAGCAAGACAAATTAAGAAATGAAGGTAAAGTAAGAATTATGGGAGATGAGTCAGGACAAAATACCGTCTCTTCTATTCTCAAGGCAATTTGTTAGACTCAAAGGCACCACCAATGAACACAGCACAACTGATACGTTTTGTCGTTGCTTGTCTTTTATTTGTCTTGTAATAAAGGACTGTGATGTTACTGTTACTGCAGTGCATGTATCAGAATGCACATTCTATAACGACCACAAGAATAGATGTGACTTAATGCCTGCATAGATATGCATATCCGAGCGCGTGTTTATGTCAGGCTGCAACAACTGGTCCCAGTGACAATTTTCATCATTGTAGGAAAATATTAAAAGTGTCTTTTATAATGACTTAGCTAGAAACTCGTTTGTCACAAAGAACGGTTAGAACTGGGAGTTAACCATGACATATTTGGAAAGGATATTCGAATAATGCAGAAATTATACTATGACCGGATAAAAAATTAATTCAGTAAATATGCAAAAACAGAAAGGGGATTCATTATTGGCGGCCCAAATCTTAACATAAGATTGTTGAGTGTTGATAAGAGACACAGAAAAGAAAAAACAACAAGAACTCCTACAGAAGTTAATGAAGCATCAAAATAGCACTAAGCATCAATTTCAAGAAAACAAAATGCATGGTTATTAGAAAAATAATAGCACAACTTGCAAATTAAACACTGGAAATACCAAAATCAAACAAGTCTCACAATTTGTTTTGCCAGAAGACGGAAAATACGATACTGAAACCCGAAGCAACAATGAAATAGCGAAAGATACCTTCCAAGCGCTAAGCAAAGAAACAGAAAAATCTCGTTAGAAGCAAAGAAAAGAGTACTGAAGTTAGGATGCTTGTCTCTGTTGGTAGTTGCATAATTAAAAGAAAGAAAAAACTGCAATGAATGATTTATTTTTTTATGGAAATATTTCGGCTAGTAGTTGCCAGTCTTGGTCACTCGTTGATTTGAGTAAAACAGTACAAAGAAGTTCGAAACGCTTAAGAATTTAAATCAAGGAAAACAGATGTCGTTTCAACGTAATATCAAGTCGAGGCATATTTTTTTCCCTCCTCCATATCATATTTTACTTTAGAGCAAATATGTCCAGACAGGATGGATTTATGCTTCATCTATCCTATTGCAGGCATTTTTTGTAGTTGCTGAACTGTTAAGTAATATCAGCCCTGCAATATGGCAATGAATGCTGAACAATCTCCTGACAGATAAAAGAAGACATTTGAAGCACCAGAAATATCATTCTACAGACGGATGCTAAGCATACCATTGACCGAACATGTGAGCAACGACAGAATTTTAGAGAAAATGGAAACAAGAAAGTCACTTTTACATAGCATCGGAAAGAGACAGTTGTAATTTCTAGTAAAATTTGATACTCACAATAAAGATTGAAGGCAGGAGGTACAGCGAAAAACAACGCATAACCATATTAACAAGTTTGTGTAAATAGTTGTCAGAACAGGGATGAGGAGATATAGCAAAGAAACAAAAATTAACGAAGAGCTACAAAGGGCAAGAAATTGTGGCGAGCCCACGTCCTGAAGGTAGACGATACATAGAAGAAGAAGCTATACATTTCTTGCGCAGTTATTGAATTGTATTTCATTTTACTAGGTTTGGGAAAATTCAAAAAACCGAAAAATGGGTTCTAACCCGAAATTACCGAAACGAACATTGGTCGAAATTTAAACACTTTACTTTAATATCTTATTCAGCAAAATTCATTTTCCGACAAGCGACTCTCTGGCGATGAAAAATAGATTTATTACTTGAAGCCCAACAGAAGCATCTTGTAGTTCGATTAAAGTCAGTAAATCTACCTAAAGTGATTTATTTTTTTCAAAAAGGAAGAAAATCCCAGCGCGATCCGGGGGCATATTTCAACGGAATCTACCGGGAATAAAATGTTATTAACTGTGCTTAATGGGAATCAAGGGAATTCTCTATTAATATTTACTGGAATCTAGATAAAATGTTACAATATTGTTCTTTAGAGAGCAGTTGATTCATTTGAATGATGCATTTTGGGAGCAAGGTATTCATTTCGGTATTTTTGCTGTGTTTCAACATTTTCATTGCGATGCAAATACGACGCAGCACCTAATCAAGGCATCAAGGTCCATGATATCTACTTTGATGATTCTGTAATGGTGGTTTTTGAAAAACAAAAGAGATGATGATTTTCCAAGAAGAAAAGAAACGAAATAATTTTAAGGAAGAAAAGGAAATGTTGATTTTCCAACAAGAAATGATTTTTTCATGAAGAAAAGAAATGATTTTCCAAGAAAACCATTGCAAATCAATGGCGTTGATGTCATGAAAAGATAAAATGCTTACGCTAATGAGCATATTAAAATACTATGGCATCGATGTTAATATATTAAATCATAATCAATGGCGTTGATTATTTATAAACAATTTACCGTCGACGGCATTAGGCAATAATATGGTGACACGGTAGAGTAATGGATAGCGACTCGGATTGAGAAATTGGAGAGACGAGTTCGAATTCCTGTCTGAGCCATTACATTCACTTACGTGCTAATAACCTTGGGGCGTATGAATAGCGAAACAGAATGATTTCTATAGAATAGCAAGTGGTCTAGGAGAAAATAATTCTGAATTCAGAATTGTATCAACCCTGGCGGAGAACATTCTATGTAGCTAAGAAAGATGATACCGACTACGGTCGACCTGGATGGATGGAATTATATGTATGTTTGAAGACATTGACAGAGATGCCACCGATCAAGAATTAACATTAAAAGTGACACTCTGTTCCATAAATTGAGAAAGAATATTTACCAGATATAAAACCGAATCGGACCGAATATAGATTACCAGGATACGATTTTTAGGACCTTGATGAGAAAAGATTTGGTACAATGAAAAACGCTTTAGACCTGTGGTATGCTCCATCTCCCTCATTAATAAATCTCTCCTGAACACATATTCAGGTGAACTCTGCAGATGTGTACACGATCCCACATACATCTCGATCTTGTGTTACATCTCATCTCAGTGGGTGGGGAGACTGGGTAAATACTGAATTCGCCAAACTTCATTGGAATCAAGCAGTTTGCTGTCTGACGGTGGCTTTGGCTTTTTATTGCCAAGAACTCTGTCTTAGGGTAGAGAGAGAATCAGTCTGTGTAGCGACCGAGACTCGTCTGAGAAAAACAGACAAGAATTGCAGCCGATACCGTGAATGCGTTTCTGGGTAAATTTTTATCATTGGCCCGGGTTTTAACACTCGGGTTAACCATAGAAAACTAGATGTTGTGTTATGTCTCATCTCAGTGGAGGCCTGGGTAAATTACGAGTTTATCAAAGCTCGTCGGAATCAGGCTGTCTGGTTCCTGGCTCCGATTGTCAAGCTCTCTGTCTTCGGGAAGAGGGTGACTCAGTCGTGGCTATGTCCATCGACGGAAACGCGGCTTAGAAAAAAACAGACAAGAATTCTACCCGATCCCGTGAATGCGGGGGATGTGTAAATTTTGACAAATGGCCCGAGTGGAAACGCACGGGTACCCACAGAAATCTCAACCTTTTGTCTCATCTCATCTCTGTGAGGATCTGGGTAAATATGGAGTTTATTAAAGGTCGAAGGATTAAGGCCATCCGCTGCCTGTTTCTGATTGCAAAGCTCTCTGTCTTCGGACAGAAGGTGCCTCAGTTGGTGCTTTGTCTAGGAACGGAAACTCAGCTGAGATAAAACAGACAATAAATGTACCTGACCCAACGCTTGTAGTGGTTGGGTAAATTTTGACTAATTAGCTAGAGCGGACACGCTCGGGTTCTCCACAGAAATCTCGATCTTGTGTCACATTTAATCTCAATGCTAGGACGGGGTAAATACCGAGTTTATTAATGCTTACTTATAACCAATACGTATTGTCTCGAACAATTTTTCTACAAGTCCAAGCAGCAAAAGAACACGACTTTGATTATGAAAAATCCATTTTTGATACTTGGACTGCAGACAAAAAATAATTATCAAATCCGGTGTTTGGACAGGACCAATTGGAGTCAAAGGGAATTATTGCTGCCAACCATTACGTATTGATATTTCTAATAATAAAAACATGTTTGATGACAATATAGAAAAGATCGAAGGTTCATAGCAAATCATGAGAAAAAGCTGTGACATGAACAGCAGTAAAATCACACTTCAAAATATTTCTGACTCCAGAAAATGTCGGTATCCACAATATCGGTTATCAAATGAGGGGAAGCCATACGATAGTGTTCCTAAAAAGAATTCTCTTAGCATCGCATTATTCGAGGTACTCAGTTGCTGTTCCTTACAATATTTCTCAAATGAGTATATGCTCCTAGTAACGGGTTTGCCGGTAGTGTACTTGTAATTGGCGCGAAATATAGAATCAGAAAAACGAGTTCAAATATGCGTCTAGTCCGTTGCATTCGATTTCGAACAAATACTCTTGAGAAAGTTATGGACCTCCATATCTTCTGTGCCAGCTGTAGTTTAAATAAGACGAGACTAGATTCAAATCTACTGTCGGAACAGAACCGACTGGAGTCTTATTTTTATGATGTCAATGAACACTTGTTGCCACTGTTGTAATGTCAACGAATACTCGTGGTCACTTTTGTAATGCTCGTTGTAGTAGCGACTTTGTAATCGCAGATACAACTATAGTAAAGCCGTTGAACAATACTAGCGTCAGACGCCTTCGAATAACACTCGTACTAATAGTACTTTCTCGATAATAGTCGCTCGAATAGTATCCCGTATAGTGATCACTATAGAAAAATAGTGTATAGTATAGAGAATAGCGATCCGTATAGTAAGAGGATAGTATAGAAAGAGTGATCAATTAGACGCCACGCTAACTCCCATATATACATTTCCTTTGCCGTCACGTGATCTACTTATTAGAAATGGAATCGCCCGTGTGTGCTCACTCACGATCTATGTTGAAAATCCAGTGTCGACAATGATACTTTATTTCTATATAACACTTATCATCGGGAATTATTGCTGCCAAAAATGACATTGGTGCTGACGAATACTTCATACCCACTTCAAGTTATACTGATACTACTGACACTGCTAATATTGAAAGAATGTCTTATGACAATATAGAAAACAAGAACGAAAGTTCACAGCAAACCGATGACCTAAACGCCGGTCCCCTTTCTACGATGCAAGTAGATAAATCACTTTCAAACGAATCTTTAAAATCTGATTAAAAACTGTCTTGTAAAATTAAATTTAAAAAATTCTTCACGGAGAAAATGAAGACAAAAGCAACTTCTTCAATGGTCCCGGCGACTCAGACACTTCCTTCGTCTGAAGGATATCCATCTTTGCTCACGAGAACAGAAGGGACTTCTGAAGTTTACAGCGTTTAAAGAAGACTGCGTCGCTCAAAAGTGGCTCGAATTTCTAACTGGAAAGAAGTGATTCGAAACTCTATCATATCAATACGACTGTTGAGTAGAAATAATTTAGAATTGCATTACAGAAATATACGATTTACTGACCTATGTACCTGACGAGATCATTTAATAAAACAAAAAGAAACGAATCCTGATAAACTTGTCACTTATTTCACAGCAAAAAATGAACCGTTTTGGAATCTGTTATTGCTCTGTGATAAAAAATCAATTCAATACGACAAGTGAAAGCGATCATACTTCAAACAATTGTAATGGGTGTTGGAATCTTCACGGATGACCAACAAAGTTTCCAAAACAAATTCCAATGTTTTGTTATTTATTCAAATTTTCGGTGAGTCGAGTTGAGAATATTTGCAGTACCCCACTCCGATATTGGTGTAATTAATTTTCTCATCTTTGTCAAATACAAAATTATTCAGGCGACGATATTTTTATAGTAAAAAAGTGAACTCAATATGATGGCCCCGTTATTTATTGTGAGATCGTGTCAACTGTACGAATTTAAACGTTGCGTGTGATGTAATGGCTAACGGCTCGGAATGAGTACTCGGAGAGCCGAGTTCAAATTTCTGTCGGGTCCGTTATATTCACTTAGGCGCAAATACCTTTCAAACAGGTATGAATTCATATCTTCTCCCATCAGATATGGTTGAATAGCAGGACAGACTGGATTCTATAAGATTGGTTGTCAACAAGTCAACTGCAGAAAGAAACGGCAAAATACTCGAAAAGCGACATATCGCGTATGGCACCTAATTGTCAGGCCTCAGTAGTAGAAACTGTCTATAGAATATGTTTATCATTTGGTGAAAATATAGTTAGTGACCATACAGCACATGAATAGTTTAAGGGATTTTTTTGATTATGGAAATGTTTCAAACAAAGATGTTCATTGTGAAAACGCCGGCAAGGTTTGATTATGCCTAATTAAGAATTGATGTTTTAATTGGCCTAAATGAGCAGGCGTATACATTTATACTTATTCCCTGAATCAGGACAAAAGTTGCATATTATTGTGCACTCAATGAACTCAGTTAATAAAACGGACGTAAGTTAGTTGCTTCTTTCACGCACACAAAAATGTACTGTTTTAGTATCGATTATTGATTTGTTAGGAAAAATCAGTTCAACACGACAGTCGATAGCGATCGCACGCTTGGCTATCTATGTTGAGGCTTAACGTTTTTTTTCTAAATTGCATTTAAATTTTGTCTTTATCTTATTAAAAAAATCACATGAACATTTTCGGTGACATAATATATTTTGATAAGAGCTCGAATACGCGAGTGTGTGTAATTGCGTGTACTCTTGCATGTTTGTACGTACGCACTTGCATATTTCTGTAACGCTGCATATACTCCTTATTAAGCGTTTAATATACAGTTGGCATACTTATTTTATGTGGGATTTGTCCATCTTTGATAGGCTATACCCAATTAACCATTTCTTTTCAACTCAGTCTTTTGAATCCTTTCCTTTATAAGTCGGTGGTTACTCTAAATATATATACGCGTTTTGGGAATTTTTAAATTATATCATCCAATCAAGGCAATAAAGCCAAAAAAAGATAAAAGGGTTACTGATTGTTAGAGAATATAAGAAAAAGAAAACATTATTAAGGAGCAAGAGCAATAAATAAACGGAGTGTAACGAGATGGAAGATAACAACTGACATTGAATTTAAATTTTTGAAGATCAAACTTAGCTGGAAAGTAAGCAGCCAAACGAGAGATCCACAAGCGAGAAGTGCAGGAAAATAAGCTGTTAACATAGAACTTACGTTTAAATCGAACCATATCAACTGAAAATGCCGCCAATCTAGTACTGCCCTTACATTCGTAGAGTCTACGTTACACAGAGGAAAGTTCATCAGAACAATTATTGTACTGCTATTTACACAGAGCCAGGGAGGCGTGAGATGGATTCATAGCTTTCGCAAGAGTATTAGCTGAATAACTGTAATTCGACGGCTCTTCGATCCCTCGATCCGAGCTGCATGACTCCACTGTGCTTCACAACTTTAAACGCATTAAATTACAGTACTACATGTTCTCTTAGGCATTAACGATCTGCGTTATATATATATATATATATATATATATATATATATATATATATATATATATATATATATATATATATTACGCAGATATATATATATATATATTACGCATATATATATATATATATATATATATATATATATATATATATATATATATATATATATGGTAGAATTGTTTTTTAATTACTTATATATATATATATTTGGTGGAGGGTCAGGATGGGGCCTTTCGTTTTAAAGTTGGTCTACCGCAAGGAAAGTTGATTCTCTATGAGTCCACCCTTCAAATCTATAAATCCACCACCCTTCCTTGCATGGAATATTACTGTGATATATGGTCTGGTTCCACCCCCACCCCCCTGTACGTCTCGAGGTCCTCGACAAAATCCAAAGACGAATATGCAAAGTGATGGGTCCTTATCTGGTATCTTTTCTGCGGTCGCTTTCTCACAGACGAGCTGTTGCTTCCCTCTGTCTCTTCTACAAGTATTTTTTACGGCAACTGCTCCGACGAGCTACTTTCGCTGGTTCCCAGACTGCATAAATTTAAGCGAGCTACTAGGTTGGCATCTCGGTACCACCCTTTCACTGTCAAAACGGTTAAATATACCTGTCTCTTCTACTCAAACAGCTTCTTCTCTCGCAATTCCCGTCTGTGGAACTCCCTCGCCCTTGCTTGTTCCACCGATAACTATAATCTTCAAATATTCAAGTGTAATATCAATCGACATCTGATAACTTGATCTTGTTCCCAGTCCTTTTCTGTATACTTTCCTCAAACTCGCCTCTTTACTCTTGTTCTCAATCATCTGTAACCCTTTGCGTACTAGTGGCACTCCCGCCTTGCTTGTGGTGAATTGCTTAAAGAAATGCATGCTAGCAAGGGCTATTGTGGAGAAAATCATGTAAAGGAAAGACATATTTCATTTGTGCTTTCTTAAGTATGATACTAGTCCATCCTTGATGCGGGCGAAAAAGCCACACTAACAGATGAAATTTGTTAAAGTAGGATTTTGATAGTGTCTATGCTTCAGAGCTTGACGTAGGTGATCACGGTGCTTCAGTCTACTCTCTTTAAAACTAATTTAATGAAACATCTCTTACGCCACTCCTTTTGGTTTGGGTTTTCAGATCAAAGTTGAGACGTTTCAAGTTTTCTTTCAATTTGTCTTTGTAGAGTAAGAGTGGACGTCTAACTGAACGCTTGAAGTATGGTAGTTGTCCATACAGTACCTTTTATGGAAGCCTATGCTCATCCATTCTCACAACATGGCCAACCCACCTAATATATATATATGATGGACGAGGGCATTGTGCTAATAAACTACAGAAGTAACAGAGATTCCTAGCTAAGTCGCTTATTGCGGTGAAGGCTGGTGTTGGACCCACCGCATGTTTTGGAAATGCTGATAACAAAGTATTCACAACAGTGTGAATTACATACTATAGTTATTGGATGAACGTTGACACACTTCAGGTATTATATGGGCGTAGGAACTCTTATCGATAGGTAGGTGTGCGTGTGTGTGTGTGTGTGTGTGTGTGTGTGTGTGTGTGTGTGTGTGTGTGTGTGTGTGTGTGTGTGTGTGTGTGTGTGTGTGTGTCAATGCATTATTACTCTTACTGTGCATCTTCCAAAGTATATTGACTTGAAGAGGTTAAGATTGTCGCGATCGGTTATGTATCCTTTCGGGAGTCTGTTTCACAGTTCTCGGGGAGTAGTTGTGTGAGTCCTTCTTATCGATTGTTTGTCAGTGGGGTATGAAAAGAATGAGGACTCGTCGACTCAGTGTACGTGGCCTGGCGGGTACTAGTTGTGAATGTCTGTGAATGATGGAACTAATGAATGTGTGGTGTGCATCTTCCAATATGTTGATATATTGTACAGAAGTAAATATTTGTCGTTCAAACATTTCTTACCAACGACCATTTACCCTCCCCACACACACACGGACGTACACACACACACACACACACACACACACACACACATATATATGTATATATATATATATATATAGTGTAGGTCTTCTAGCAAATGCATCTACGCATAAGAGCCATTCTTTATTAATTTATGTATATCTGAAAGGGAGTTTTCCGTCGTGCCTAGCAGCATGCGTTTGGGTAGTCGCCAGAATTTGCGTGTATCAGTGCATCCAATACATGCAATTATTTATTGCCGTTCCATGTTTTTCGCCTCGTTTTTTCCCACGGTCATAAAGTTTCAATTTCCTTCTTGAATAAAATAGGAGATAAGAAAAAAAAAACAATATTTATTGTTCTAGCTGATGGTCAGCCATTAATTATCTCATACAAAAATAACAAGAAAGCGCATTAACATTATCATTATTATTATCAGTTTTATTTTATTTTGCAAAGACCTTGTAACATTCATTGGACATCAAGTGACAGCGGATCACCTCAACAGAAATCTCTTCATAATTTTGCTGATGTACGTAATGCGACCATCTGGAAGTTTTCGATTCTTCGATTTAGCATCTGAAAGTTTTCGGTTTAGCATCTGGAAGTTTTCGATTCTCCTTCGGCTTAGCATTTAACGTTTTAGATTCTCCTTCGGTATAGCATCTAGAATTTTTCGATTTTTCTTCAATTTAGCATCTGGAAGTTTTCGATTCTCATTCGGATTAGCATCTGGAAGTTTTCGATTTTCCCTCGGTTTAGCATCTGGATGTTTTCAATTCTCCTTCGGATTAGCATCTAGAAGTTTTCAATTCTTCCTCGATTTAGCATCTGGATATTTTAGATTTTTATTCGCTTTAGCATCTGGAAGTTTTTTATTCACCTTCGGCTTAGCATCTGGAAGTTTTTGTTTTTTCTTTGGATTAGCATCTAGAAGTTTTCGATTCTCCTTCGGATTAGCATCTGGAAGCTTTCGATTCTCCTTCGGATTAGCATCTGGAAGTTTTTGATTCTACTTCGGATTAGCATCTGGAAGTTTTCGATTCTCCTTCGGATTAGCATCTGGAAGTTTTCGATTCTTCTTCAGTTTAGCATCTGGAAATTTTCGACCCTCTTTCGGATTAGCATCTGGATGTTTTCGATTCTCATTCGGTTTAGCATCTGGAAGTTTTCGATTCCTCTTCGGTTTAGCATCTGGAAGTTTTCGATTCTTATTCATCTGGTGGTTTTCGATGTCCTCGGATTATCATCTCTTTCTCCTGATCCTTAAGTTTTTTCTACGCATTTAGAAACACAAAATCATAATGGCTATATTCCTGTTTCAAAAACTTACTCTTCTTCGGTATCCATATTGGAGGCAAAGTTGACTTTCGAATGCTTTCTGTTTATCGTTGTACTTTAAGTCTTCATCACATTATGTAAACCAACAATATCAACACAATTCAGAAGACCTAAGAAGAGAACGAATAATTTTTTTGTGTGTGGATGAAGGGGACTGCCAGCTTCCTTCAAGTACCCCAAAGATTCTTTCTTTCTTTATTAACAATGAATTATCAGGCAGTCTTTAGAAAACTAATGGAATCTTTTCCTCTTACATTCTCAACGTTTCAGGAATTCAAATGTTTCCTTCTACTAGACTGCCTGCCAACCAAGGTTTAAAATACCCTTGCTAAGGGGAAAAAATCCACAGATACGTGCCTTCCCCGAAAGCATTTTTACGAAAGTGAACGCTACAGACTAATCAGGAATTTGAAATCGGTTCACAAATTACATTATCCACGCAGCAGAGACTTGAAGCAACAGAAATGTGGTTCTATAGAATAATGTTGAGAATACCATAGACCAAATCTGTTAGCAACGAAGAAATTCTAGAGACAATGACAACAAAAAGGACACTTATAATTAGTATCAGAAAAAGAGATTTGAAAATTCTGGAGCACATAGCGAGAAAAGAGGGCTTGAAAATTTTGATACTCACAGGATAGATTGAAAGTAAGAGAGACAGAGGAAAGCAACGCATAACCAACCAGGCGAGCTTGAGTGGATGATGGTGAAGTAGTGTTTGGGAATGAGGGCAAAAAGAGCTACAAAGAACAGGAAATTATGGAGAGCCATGATCGCCAACGTCCTGAAGGGATACAATAATAATAATAATAATAATCGTCACACTACTCTGAAATTCTCTTGAAGAATTCTGAAATTCATCCCAAGCCACGAAACTAAAGTTAATAGTCGTAGAATGGAGAGAATTGAAATAGTGAAAAATCAGTGAATCTTTGGACATTAACAGGGAATTGGAAAGTCATGGAAAAGAAGGTTATAAATTGTACGTCTCGTTGTAGATGCACTCGAAACAATCCCCAATGACCATGTAAAAGTCATTTCACGCCAAGCAAAGCAATAAAGCCACTAAGAGGCAAGAAGTTATTGAGTGTTACAGAATATGGTAAAAACAATATTAAGGAGAGAAAACAGCAAAAGAACATGAATTAAAAAACAGAAGATAATGATTGACAATGCATTTAAATTTTTGAAGATCAAAGTTCACTGGAAAGCAAGAAGCCGGAAGAAAGTTCCACAAGCGAGAATTTCAAGAGAAGAAATTGGTAGAAAAGAACATACGGTTACATTTCATCTGTAAAAGACTTTGCTGCCAATCTAGTACTGCGCGCTTAAATTCATAAAGTCTAGGTACCAAAGAGGAATGCCCATCAGAACAATTTCCATGAATATATCTATAGAAAATTCGCAAGGAATCTACGCTATAGTTGGTGGGAAAGTGAATGAAGCTAATATGGCTTATGATATATCTACAGGGATTAATTACTTGCTTATATCATTTCTTATGGGTGCATTTTGACCCTGAGACCCGGGTTCGAATCCTACCATGATCAATTTTTTATAAAAGTTGTTTCTTTATAATATCTACGCTGGGGATGATCTCAGAATATCGCCACCGTTGAAAAGTGCCTGGAAAATTGACTTGGAGTAAAGAACTGTTTGGAACACAGTCATTATGGTCTAGGGTTTGAGCCTACTGGCGTAGTAGGATTTAAGTTTTATTCTAACCGTATTTACTACACGCGGGAAAAGTTCCCTAAAAGTTTTGAATAAAAAAAAGGGTCGAAATAATAGCCAACTAAGAATAACTTTCTATCACGTTTCTCAGTGGGACTATTCACGAACGATATAAAAAAGTATAATTATTTTAATAATGATATTGTATAATATTATAATAAATATTATTCCTGAATAATAGTAAAAAATTTGAGCTACAAAATTCTGGGAAAAATATTTATTCTATAAATATAAATATTTAATTTATAAATATAAATATTTCATCTATACTGCAAATGGTTTTCGGTTTTCAAACAAAAGCAACCTGTTATCGACGAAAGAGACGTTCGTGACGGCCATTATAGACGTGTGGTACCGTGATCACAAAATCAATGATGACTGCTCCAAATTAGTGGCTTCCATGTAAAATTGCATCAAAGAGCTTCTAAAAAATAAAGGCGGACCTACGAAGTACTAACATATGTAGTGGGCCATGTTTCATTGGAAAAATACGGAAAAAGTAAATAATAACGGAATTATTTGTCTTGTTTCAATTAATTTGCACAAGGTTGTAGAAGTCATTGTGGTCTAGGATTTGAGTGTAATGGCGTATGTTCAAACAGCTGATAGAGCCAGCTTAGTTGACGTATAAATCACAAGTTGGTTCTGTGGGTGTTGGTGAAACACAAATGTACCTGAAAAGGTGCTTGCGACAGGTATTAGCTAGCCAACCTGGCAGACGAGCATACTCAGTAACGAATGACCAGTCATTATTATGACTAAATTCACCTGTTCACTCCTGATAATGACACTAGATTTTTAACAGTCATTGCATTCACAAAATCTAAGAATTCGTCCCCAACCCAGTTAGCAACACCCGGTACCACAAAGAATGCTAGAAATATCAAAATAAATATAAGAAAAACAGTTTTCCCTCTGCAAGAGACAGCGAATATGAATTTTTACTCGTAATTGAGTCTTGATTATCATAATCGTAATATTATTTCTCTAAATATTCGGTTGTCTGTGAGAACATTTTTTTCTTGAACGACGCACATCTAACTCTTTGATCTAGGCTGATGGTGTCGTGGTTCTTTGCTGTCCTTACCAATTACCGCATAACCCCGGGTTATCAGCTCAAACACAAATAATTTGGGGGCTGCTCCCTCAGGGAATACGTGTTCGACGTATTATTTATTAATTGATATTTTTTTTTGTTTTTGTTTTTGTATCCTTAAATACCCACCAACTATCAAAATGTATCACTTAAACAATCGTACATAGACAAAAATACGCAAATACGAACACCTCTCTCTCTCTCTCTCTCTCTCCCGCACTAATATATATATATATATATATATATATATATAAGTGAACATTGAAGGCAAGACTCGCGCAATCGTCATATATATATAGAGAGGTAGATAGATAGATAGATAGATAGATAGATAGATAGATACGAGTGGGTGCAAAAATTGTTTTCGGGCGGCAAAAAGAG